>JAYEVJ010000298.1:0-271754 GCA_036346265.1 Melocanna baccifera
TCAACGAGGAGTCATTATTGACCAGCTGGCACAAAGAACAGGGGAGGAAACGGGTTGGCGCAATGGTTGGGGAAGGCAAAAAATCGAATTGGGAAGGCATAATTTGCTGAATTAGGAAGGAAATTTGAATTCAACTGAAATGCACATAAATTCAAAATTTTGTAAATTTTTAGTTTGTTTCATGGTGGCAGTGTGTTGTTAAACAACATCTTAAGAGGCAAGCGCTAGAAACACCTTCGGCACAGAATGGTGAGCGTGTGGAGATCTCTCTAGCTTTAGTGGCTTCTGGTGAGCTTGCGGAGATCTCTCTAGCTTAAGAGGCAAGTATGCAGAGATCTCTCTAGCTTTAGTGGCAGTGTGTCATTAAACAACATCTTAAGAGGCAAGCGCTAGAAACGCCTTCGGCACAGAATGGTGAGCATGCGGAGATCTCTCTAGCTTTAGTGGCTTCTGGTGTCGATGCACTGCCCCATCTGCACTAGGTGGACTCGCACATCTGTTGCATTGCTAGAACACATGACTTTTCTTATTTTCTGTGATAATTGAACTGTTTTTCCTACGAAATTCCTGTAAAATTTCAATGTTTCATTTAGGCCCTAGTTTGCTACCGCGCCACCAAGCATGTGAGAAACAAGTTGTGTGGATGGATGTTTGAATCTGATTGAATTAAACAAGTAGAACAAATTCAATTCAAATCCATATTTGTTACTTGTCTCCTTCCTGAGTCCCATAATACTCAAAATACAACTAATAATATTTGACTTGGTAATCAATTTCCCTATTTTCACCCTATGCGTATTGAGGATGGAAGATCCATTTAATTTAGAAATAAGTCTACTTTACCCTTTGAACTTTTGTGCAAGTCTAGAAATCAACCTTGAACTACGAAACTAGAAGTTGGACTCCCCTTAATTGTCAATACTTTACCCTCCTTGAGACCAAACCACCCCAGATAGAAAACCTTCTCTCCTTTTCTCTCAAAATGGAGGAGTCGGCCATGACGGCTTGCGTGCTTGTCACCCGTGAGACAGTTTACAGTTGTAGGTAGCGATCTCAAAAATGGGTTGCTGTGGTCACAGCAATCCTATACATGGCGGCGCGATGCACGATGGCCTACGAAGGCGAGTGAAGGAGGGATGGCAGCAATGACACGAGGGGAAGAAGGCATCCAAAATTAGTGGCGAGCAAAGATTGACGAAGATGAGGAGATGGTCCAGAAGCAATAAATTAAAGGGAACCCACTATGTGAGGAATGACGGTGGTGGCAGTGGTTTTGACCAGAGTTGGGAAGACGGGATCGACAGTGGATTCCTGTGGTTGAAAATGAAATTGTGAGAGGAAAGGAAGAGGTGTAGCTTAGGTACACACTTTGATGTGGTCGCAAGCGGCAGGAGCTCACCTGAGTGGTTGGGGTAGATGATTAGAGGCTATTGGAGCTTACTCAAGTGATTGGAGCGGTGCAGTCGAAGACGGCGATTGGAGTAGAGGAGCTCATGCTTCGACTCCTTCCTAGCCACTTCCACCTGGCAACCAGAGTGGGTGGCAAGATGCCGCTGATAGTAACCAAAGTGGACAAAGGAGATGGCCCGATGACTAGGGCACACAGATCTGCAAGATTTGGACCTTGTCTTCTCCGTGGCGTGGGGGATTGAACTAGAGTAGTAGCATCAACCTCAACAGCAATGGATGTAGGCCATCTGCGACGGAGCAAGCTACAACAGGCAATGTTCAGGAGGGAAGCAGAGCAGCAGCAGCCTCAGTGGCAACAGATCTAGGTCACTGGTGACATAATAGAGTAGCAGCAGTCAAGCAATCGACGGTGTTGGGGAGGGAAGTAGAGAAACAACAAATGGTTGCGCGAGGAAGAGTGGTGGTGGAGCTTGGTGGTGGCAAGGTGTGCAAGATATTGCGATGGGATGGCAGCACGGTGAGGATTAGGAGGTCAAGGACTTTGTGGTGATGTACTCCTTAGGAGATAGGGAGGATCGTATAACATGACATGTGGGGTCTATCTTATATTTTTTCCTGATAATGCAGATTGTGTGGCATGTCACCTCAAAACCAGGCCACATGTCAAATCCATTTTCACTTTGGCGCTAGTTAGAGCAAAACCGGATCGGATGGCCACAGTGGGGGTAAAATAAAATGGTATTGATACTTGGGGGCTAAAACATCTGATTTCACAGTTAGAGGTTAAAACTTAAACTATCGCAAAAGTTTAAAGGTTAAAAGAGACTTATTCCTTTGATTTATTATATACTCCCTCTGGTTTATGACATAAGCTTCATTTTTTATTTTGGAAATGGTCAAATCTTGCACACTGAGTCTTGACATTTTTATCATGTGGCATCCTGATTTTAGGAAAATTATGGAATCTTATGAGAAAGGCGTAGTGGTCAAACTTAGGACAATGTTTGTTTCCAAAAACAAAAACTTAGGACAATGGTGTTCTCGGGTTTGGCTGGTTGCTTCGGCCGTAGTACATATACATGCTCCTGAATTTTATCTTGAGTTTTGCAGACAAGTGGCCTCAGATGATTTGTTGAGCTAGAAAGTAAGAGATTTCAAGTCCAGATCCTATACTTGAATGTTTTACTAAAATTTTCCAATAATATTTTAGTTCAAACCTTCCATTTTATCAAGTTTTACACTAGGTTATCCCGCCCCTCATTGGGTTGGTTTCTTGATCCGCCCATCATTTGTAGACCACATTTATGCTGGTTCAAAGAATAGCGAGGTAAAAAACAGGCCAAGAGGACTCTCGAAAAAAACAAAGGAAAAACAGAAGATATCCAAGATTGCCAGCTATTGGATTTGCTTGACAAAACACCACTTATTTGAAATAATGGGATTTTTTTAATATCAGAGGATCACAAAGACAAAAGCATCTGAATAAGTAAAAAAGGCATCCTTGCTTCGATAGTCTCGGTAATTTTATTCACATATTTGAGATTTCACAATTGCAATAAAAAAACTGGTAAAAAACAGTTTAATATATCATCAAAATCGCACCCACAGCGTTGAGAACAGATGGAAAGGACGAATGACTGATGCAACAGCAATAGCAGCACTCCTGACTGGTAAGTAGTCTGTACATAACAAATGGAGACCCATGGGAGGGGGACCCCAGTAAAGTGAAATTCATGATAGACTACAAAGGACAGTTGTTGCCATGGACAGGAAAGATGCTTTCCAGATCCCAGATCCTGCACATTGTCTATGTTTACTATGATCAAGGCGAACCGTACACAACAGGATAGATATATAGAAATGAACAATTTAGCCAAAAATAAGGCTGCGAAACAATAGTGAGAAGAAAAAAGTATCGCAACAATAATACAAACAATGACTACGAAGGTGTTTCGACTAGGCGGACCGAGCGCGGAAGCAAAAATTCGGCAAAGATGGGAAAGTGTGAGGACGGATAAACACCGTCTATATTGTCATTTATAACTTCACATAGTGCTGGAACCAGTGGACGTCCTCTAAACAGTATCCAGTCAATATGCAAGTCCTGAGTTTGTCGATCCCAGCAGAGGCAAAGAGCTCTAAATATTAATTTTAGAAATTCTAGGGCGCCTTGTTTCTCCCCTGCAACACAGCATTTCTTCTGCGTAAGATCGCTAAAAAGTATACTGCTACTTGAAAAATGAAAGCATCGGCTTGTACAGACTGCAATTGAATCTAACAAGGTCACTGGTTACAATCAACTGATCTCAGAATATTCACCCACTGAAACATAAATAATGCAGAAAAATTATCATTCCACAGATGAAACCCATGATGCAGAGTAGTGATATATATTACTTTTGGGAAAAGCAGATTAGATCAAGGTTCTCTCTACAATATAGTGATACAATATATAACCTTCAAGCAACACATCCAAGCGAATCCCTTCCTTTATTTTCTGGTTTCTTAATTTAATATAAATAAATGCAAGCCTTCTCATGCAATAGTCAGGTAAGTTGTTTGTCTCAGAAATTTGAAGAAAATGTATAAGCTGAGTAATACTCCCTCTGTTGATTTTTATAAGATGCCCACGTATTTCTAGATTCAAACCTTGTAATGTTTGGCCAACAATTAGATCAACAATACATAGGTTTAGTGACACAAAAGTGGTACCGCTAGATTTGTATTTGAATGTACTTTCATATGACTAGGATTTTGTAGTTAGGATGCTGCATTAGGAGTAAATTTAGAGTAATGAAGGATATTGTAGAAATGTTTTATTCATCGTACAAAGGGAATGTTTTTCCTTCACTTAGGAAGTAACCCTAAAACTGACAGTCCTAATATTTTTCCTTTGTAACATGGGAACTTTTAAAAAGAAGGATCTTAGCGAAGTAGAGGGAGCAGGTTACCTTTAAATCCATGATATGTGTGTATCAGTGAAACATTTTTGCGCACACGGGCATTTGGCCAAGCATCTCTCATATCACCCACAACACCGTGTTCTCTGTAATGAAACCATACCACAAGGAACTATGTCAACCAACATAGTAAAGGAGGTTGCTCAATACTCAACTAAAACATAAAAGACACATATCTCAAAGAAAATATATTATTCTTAATAATCAGGGGCACACCTGTACAAATATTAATACTGAATAATGTGGTTCCTTGGGTCCACTTCTCAATGGTAGCAATTAAGCAGTTTAAAATGACTGTCTAAAGCCCAAATCAAACCCAAATACCTTTTCATCCCTAAGCTAATATGCGATTTGTATTCTCTCACTGTGAAAACTATGGAGTGAACACATCTACCACGTCCTTGTTCTCCATCGGCAAGGGTAGCCATTGAAAAGAACTTCCAGGGACACATCGCATAATACGTTTAAGACCATGGGATTGATATGGGCTTGTAGCAGGGATGGCTCTTGAACATATAGGCATCCTGTTAAACAAAGTTATCTAACGTTCTTAAAATTTGCCCCTGGTTATTAGTAACCAAATTTGCTTTAAGATTCGTATCTTTTTTATTGGGTGGAATACTGAAGAGCTTTCCGAAAACAAATTGTACTCAACCATTCAATAGCCACTGCCTTTGTGAAAAAAAAGGGAGAAATATTATGTGTCTGGAAAAGTTGCATGATTTGGGTCTACCATTGATTTTTGCCTCCTGTATATTCACTGAAATGTTCGAGTGTTATTATATGCTACTTTTGACATTTTTTCAAAAAAAAGTACCCCAGGCATGATTTTTTAAGTAAACTTTCAGGGTTTCTAGAATACTTGTGGATATTTAAATATTCAAAATTTGGAAATCAAACTTTTAAAAACATGGGAACTTCATTTCTGAATACTCAAATTCGATTCTAAAGTATGGATGTTTCTGACATTCAAACTCAAACTTTATTTCTGAAGTTTAAATGCTCAAAGTTTTTAATAACCTACGATCTTCAAAAAAGTAGAAAGTTTAAATCTTTTCTTAAAAATATCAAGGGTACTTTGGTCACTTTTTATAATACATCATATTCGATAACGCACAAAAGTGTAAGTTAACAAAAGAGGTTAAAAATCAATGGTAGATCCAATGTAGCATAACTCTGCAATGCATATACTAAATTTCCTCCAAATAAATATTGTACCCATCACATCAGGATTTCTTACATGTAAAGCTAATACGTTAGTACATTACTGGTTCACAATACAGGTATGCTCATATCAGAGTTTTTATTACATAAACTACATATCAGCAGTGGGAAAAGAAAAGAGAAAATCTCAAACAATTGGAATTTTTATCTTACCTAAATGCTAGAAAATTCTTCCACACATTGAAAAAAGTGTAGGTTATCATATTCTTTGATATTAACATAAACGGTTGGTTTTCAAGCTGGCAATAATAAAATAGAAAAATGGAAGAAGCAGACAGTATATATACCCATAATAACTATATGAGAAATGACCATGTTAATTTTGACAAAGTTGTCATCCTCCACCAAGCTATAAAGTTGTCATCCTCCACCAAGCTATACCTGGATCTGCCGAGTAAAAACCGCCCAGTCATAGACTCCTTTTGTGTGTTGAAGCCCCCACAGTAGATCACAGGTAAATTGGATGGCAAAGATGCTATATGTTGCCATGTAAGCAAAGCACTTCGTCTACGAGCACGAGGGCTATCTTCATCAAGATTTGTATTTACAATCTGGAAACTGAACCCAGGTGGTTCTACTCTTTTGACTTGAAATGTGTGTACATCATGTTAAGGTAACAACCTGTCTTCATTCCAATCAAGAGACTAAAAGATGATAGAATAATATAGTGTGACAAAAGCATCGTACTAAAGGATATTGCCCATGTAGCAATGCAGGGTGCGGTTGCTCCCCATGAAATGCTTCCTGGCACTGAAGGAGATTCTGATAACCAGAAGGTACCACCTTCTGTAAGCTCCACCTTCATCCAGTTCGCGGGTAGTTCAGCTCACATATGAATAGACACTATTTATTTCTATATTGGCATTATAGAGGCATGACAAACATGTTTACAAGTGGAAAAGATATAAGTCACAAACAGGAAAAAAAATGATTGATAAAAAATGTCAAACCTTCTCTTTTTCATAGAATATTGTGCAGTATTCATCAGTGGTGTCTTGTGAGCCTTTTCTTGAAATCCCAAATTGCTCATAACCTGGATAAGTGCAACAGTTTGGTAATTTTGATTCTCCATACATGCTGATCAACAGAGGACACAGTAACACAGCATTATACTACAAAAAGAATAGCTAGCACTCTGGCTAATTTTTGTTCATATTGTTCAAAGAAAAATGTTTTTTCCAAAGGGAGGGGGGGGGGGGGGGGGGCAATAATGAAATGAAAACAAAACACACATTATCCTTAGAATTTTTCACTCAATCCCACGGTAATTAATCAAACAAGGACCATAATATATGTGTCTGCTGGTTGTTTCATTTTTAGGTCAATCATATCATGAAAATAATATTATAGAGAACTCTATCACTTTTAGAAGTGCTGCATGATATATATACGTCATAAATTCATCCTGTCATGTAATGGTCACAGGGGGTAGCCCAAGCACCAAGTAACATACGTTAGACTGTTCTCCTGTGCGATTATAGATGGCGGATAGGGGACATAATTTAAATTCGGATAAAAAGGATTGACACCTACTATACCACAAATGATAAGGTAGAAGAGGAAAGTACAAAGATCCGATTGAGAGTCGCTTGGAAGCATGCCCTCAAAGTGGTTTGATGGTGGCTAGCCTATACAATCAATCATCCCTAGGGTGAATTCCGACAAGTTGAGGTTTCTTGGTTTTGCAGAGCCTTCTGCATGATGCCAAGTAGTGTTGCTAGCAAAAGATGATGCATGGCTATTGCTGGACGATCTTAGCTTTCAAAGGATGATTTCTACAGAGCCCTGGGCATCCTTTTATAGATTGAAGTCCCTCTAAGGGAATTGGAGACCGGTAAGGGATATACTTTCCATCCTGGTACCAGTAGAGTCCTAGATCGGATATCTACTTGCTGGTCAACTAGACAGATACCATATTCTAGAATTCTCGAGGATTTCCTTATCCAAAGAAACAAGGGTACGGAGAAATTCGTACTACAACACATCCTAAAAGGACAATAATACCTCTCAATTTTCCTCTTTTTTTCATTTTCCTTTATACCTCTTAATTTTCCTTATTATTTTCCCTTTTCATTTTAGCCATAAGGAGTCAACAGCAGAGCCATCACAGCAGTGTCAGTGGCCACAAACTGTAATAGCAGAAGCAAAGCATGCAAGAAGGCAGTGCACAAATTGCTAGTTGTACAGGCAGCGAGAACTACTTACATAAATATTCAGTTGAACATCTGTTTAAGACTTGGTCCTTGTTCAGTTGTTCTAAGTGTAGAATTTATCACTATAAGTTTGTAGACTCGTCTATTATGAGGAAACGAAGGTGCCATAAGAATTTCTAAGCATTCTGTGAAACATACCTGTTTCTGAGGAAGCAAGGTTCTTCCTACGTTGTTATAATAAAAATGTGGTTTTCTTGGCCAAGACCTTATTTTTAAAGCAAGATACCTAAGACAAATTGACATTAGATGCTATTACCTTGCAGCTTGGTAGATTCATTCTTTATAATGCAGCAGTTTGATGAATTATAAGGCTAAAACCCTACATTCCGCCATCTGAACCGAAAGCCTAAAACACCGCCCTTAAACCGTCTTCTATGTCATGGCTTTGGTACATAGATCGCTAATATTTTTTATACGCTTCTATTCAAAGTCAACTCTTTGGATACATTCCAATCCTTCAAGTCTCTTTTAACTGTTTCCTCCCACGTCAATCTTAGTTGACTCTACCTTTTCTTATGTTTTCAATACGTCTTAAAATTTTACTACACACTGGTGTCTCAGAAGGCCTCTATTGGAGATGTCTAAACCATTTCAAACGATATTGGACAATTTCTCTTCAATTTGTGCTACCCCCACTCTATCACGTATATTATCATTGTAGATTTGATCCCGCCTTATGTGACAATAGATTCACCGCAGCATCCTCATATTCACTACACTCATCTTCTGTACATGTTGTCTGTTAGTCATCCAGTATTTCGCTCTATATAGCATCGCAGGTCTGATCGTCGTCCTATATAATTTGCCCTTTAACTTTTGAGTGACTTTTTTATCACACAGAACACCCGATATTTGGCGCCATTTCACCCACCCTACTCTTATCCTGTGGCTTGTGTCTTCATCAATCTCATTGTCCCATTATAGTATCGATCTCAAATATTTCAAAGTGTCCTTCCTAGGCAATACTTGTCCGTCCAGACTAACATTTCTATTATATGTCTTGTCACCGTTGAAATCACACCTTATATACTCACTTTTAACCCTTCTAAGTCTAAAACCCTTTGATTCTAAAGTCTTTCTCCACTACTCTAGTTTCTTATCGACACATATTCTACTCTCATCAACTAGTACAACATTATTAACGAAAAGATACACCAAGAGATATCTCCTTGTATGTCCAGCATGACCTCATCCACCACTAGGGTAAAAATATATGAGCTCAACTCTGACCCTTGGTATAGTCCTATCTTAATAGGAAAGTCACTAGTATCACTATCATATGATCTAACATTAGTTACAACATCTTTGTACATATCCTTGATTAGGATAGCATATTTTGTTCGGACTTTTTCCTTTGAAGTGCTCACCACATGATCTTTCTTGGGACTTTATCATAAGCTTTCTCTAAGTCGATAAACACCATATGAAAATCCTTCTTTTACTCCCTATACCTATCCATCAATTGTCGTGTTAAGAAAATCGCCTCTGTGGTTGATCTCCTGGGTATAAAACCAAATTGATTTTTGTCACGCTAGTCATTCTTCTTAAACGGTGCTCAATCACTCGCTCCCAAAGCCTCATTGTGTGGCTTATAAGCTTAATATCTCTATAATTTGTACAACTTTGAATGTCTCCTTTATTTTTGAAAATTGGTACTAATGTGCTTCGCTGTGAGTTGTTAGGCATCTTGCAAAGGTGCATCGTTACTATCGGACAAAAAACCAAGTTAGCATGCAAGGAGGGGAAAATAGCATGCAGAGAGAGTATTACCAGGCAGGCACTGTTGTAGGTAGTCTAGCTGCGACCTCAACCCTGCATATCAAACATGTTATTTTAAGCCTAGAACGAACTGATGAAAACAATTAAAACAAAAAGGAAAAGAAAAGTGATGAACGCAAACAATTGATCAATGCGAGCAAAAAAAAAATAGTGACTGCGGAGGTCTAAATCCAGAGTTAAGATCCCAGCAAAAGAACCAAACGACTCATCAAGTTCATGCACCGAAACTGAGCAAATCAAACCAAGCGAACCAAACAGCTCCTAGAGATGGTTGCATTAGCCAATCCAAACACTCCTATTTGCCAATAAAACCTTGTTCTGACTGTCAAACATCAAGTCAAGTTCCATGCGCAGTCTGTACCAATACATCTAACAACAGCATACACCAAACCCACATATTCTTGGACGTGTGACCCAAATCAATTACATCACAAGAAACGAAAAAAATACATAACCCAAGCTCCTACGCTTGCTAAAGTGTACCATGTATTATATCACCCCTCACCTTGCTGGGTGCAGAGGATGGTGGGGGAGTAGCTGGTGATGACGCTGACGCAGATGTCGCGGCGCTTCTCCCAGCTGTTGGGGCTCTCGCTCGGCTGCTCCCCCTCGTGCAGGTTCAGTGTCATAACCGTGATGGACAGACTAGACATCTCCTCTTCCTTCGCTTTCTCACCACCACCGCTACAATTTTTTTGCAGCACGTGGTGTTTGCTGGACTCCCCTACAAGGAGGGGGGCAGGTTGTGGCTGGTGCCGCGCTAGTCGTAGGCGCCCCGCCAGGAGATCGCCGGCGATCTGGCGGAGTTGGTGAAGATTTGGGGGAAAGGAGGAGGGGATCTGGGGAAGTGGGTGTGACCTTTAGACCCTTGACTGCTTTCTCTGTCTTTGCCTCTTCGGTTCTTTCGCCTTTCCGTTTTCCCAATTTTTCTGTTATTTTTTTCTTGTCTGTCACTGAAAGATATTAAAAATCATGTAATAAAGGCATAAGAAATGTTGTAATATCAAAATTATTGAAGAAGTACTATTTAGAAGTTTGTACATTATAGAGTCTAAAATTTGTAAACTATTACGTAGAGGTACATTTTAGGTGTATTTGTGTATATTGATGGTCATAAGAATTGTGATATCGTGGCACTATCTGATCTCATTGTTTACCTTCAACTTTAATATAGGGATAACATTTCTCCATAAACAGTGGAACTTATATAGAAATTTGAAAATTGTTCGCGTGCCAAACATAACTGTTGTAGGGGTGGCTCCCACCTAAACGCCAGCTAGCCTGTCAAAAGACGTAGTTGCCCTCGGTTGGAGGCTTCGGTGTAAGGTCACGCTTGTAAATGCCCTCCTCTTCGGGATATATACCATGCCAGCTCTTGGCAGAGAGGGAGAGGTCATTTGCTCACCTAAAGTCACAACAGTTGGCGCCGTCCGTGGGGACGACGGAAGCAAACCTCAAGACTGCAAGAAGGAGGATGGCACTAAAAAAAAGCTTCATCATCGGCGGCGAGGAAGAAGGAAGCGGCCGCGGCGAGGCCCCGCGTCGACACCAGAGCTTCAGCATCGGCGGTCGGGGGCGAAAATGACGATACCCACCGCTGACCATCGACGCCATCGACCCCGCCGCCATCGACGCCATCGACCCCGCCGCCATCGACGCCATTAACCCCGCCTTCGCCGACGCAGCCGTCGACTCCAACCCCGTCTTCGCCGACGCAAAGAGCGGCTCGACCCACCGGCTACCATAGCACCGGTGGCGCGCAGGAACCAGCCAGAGACACCCACGAGACACAGGCGTCAAACACCACGCTAATATTGCGACCCGGGCCGGCAACGCGGGAATCCACCGCACCGATGGGGTGAACAATTCGGCGGCGCAGGCGGTGGTCGCGGCTATCAAGCCAGCGCGATCAGGTGCGCTGTCTGTTTCGACTACGCCTGTGGTACAAAGATCCCTGCGGGCCGCCCTCCATGCGCTCCAGCGGGAGCTGGCAGATCTCCGCGACACCGTGCGAACCATCCAAGAGGCTTCGAGCCTGCAGACCCCGATGGCCAGCGCGCCGGGGACCCGTCAGCAGCACCCGTAGCAAGCGCTCCCGCAGGCTCAGGTCGTCAATGTCATCGCCGGAGGTTCGTCGTCAGGAATCTCGCGGCAGCCACAGCTGGGAGTGGCTCAGGGTGAAGTCACCTTCGCACCCACCGATGCCCGGGGCGTGGAGTTTCCCCACCATGACCCCCTGCTCGTCCGAGTCGATATCGCAGGTGCGACGTCTGGCGCGTCCTCATCGATGGAGGCAGTTCGGCGAATGTACTTTTCGCGGAGGCCCTCGGCCGCATGGGAATCCCTCACTGTCGATTACAATCATCGAGGACCCCATTATGTGGCCTTGGCGGCCAATCCCTAAATACATTAGGTCAAGTACACCTCCAAGTCTCCTTCCATCAGGACGAAAATATCAGGACCGAGGGCGTCGTTTTCGATGTCGCGGACACCCTAAGCCCATACAACGCCATTCTGGGCCGCCCTGCCCTCATCTCCTTTGGGGGGTCCCACATCATGGCTTCCTGTGCCTAAAGCTCCCGGGCCCGCGAGGCGTCATCGCTATCTTCGGCGACCAGGACCTCGCCCGGCGCACGGAGTTCACAAGCCCCCGCCGTAGGGTGCATACCCTCGCAGGCAAGCCTAAGGCGGACACACCATCCACCTTGGGATGGACCCCTAAGCCTCGACCGGAGGGCAAAGTCAAGTGGGTCCCCCTCCAAGCCGATGGCCGAGCCATCTCCATAGGCGCCGGCTTCCCCTAGAGATGGAGCAAGAACTCCTCCAAGTTCGTCGGAACAACACAGACGTCTTCGCATGGTCCCCGGAGGACATCAAGGGTGTGGACCGCTCCCTTATCGAGCATAACATAGCGGTCGTCAGGACGCCAAGCCGGTCAGGCAAAGGCTTCGACGTATGTCCGCGGACCGGCAGCAGGCGGCCAAGGTGGAAGTGGTGAAGCTCTTGCGGGCTGGCATCATCCGCGAAGTTCAACACCCGGACTAGCTCGCCAATCCGGTGCTAGTGAAGAAAGCCAACGGTGTCTGGCGCATGTGCATCGATTTCACCGCCCTCAACAAGGCGTGCCCGAAGGATGACTATCCCCTACCACGTGTCGACCAACTAGTCGACGCTACACCGGCTGTGAACTCATGAGCTTCTTGGACGCCTATTCCGGTTATCATCAAATCTACATGGCCAAGGATGATGAAGACAAAACCAGCTTTATCACTCCGATAGGGACATACTGCTTTGTCAGAATGCCCTTCGGCCTGAAGAATGCTGGCGCAACTTTTACCCGCCTCATCGCGCTAGCGCTGACCTCCCAGCTAGGGAGGAATGTCGAGGCGTACGTTGACGATGTGGTTGTCAAAACCAAGCAATTGGCCGCTCACGGCCACGATCTCCAAGAGACCGTCGACAATCTCCGGAAGGCGGGCATCAAGCTCAACCCGGACAAGTGCGTGTTCGGTGTGCGGGCAGGCAAGCTTTTGGGCTTCCTGGTGTCGGGGCGTGGTATCCAAGCCAATCCCGACAAAGTCGACGCAATCCTTGCCATGGAGCCTGATGGTGACGGGGTGCCCGATCTTTCGATGAGATTGATAACTATCGATTTGGTGGAGGTGACTCTCGCGATCCGACTACAACCGTACGACGTCGCTTGCGCCTTAGCAATCGCTGAACCAACTCCGAGATGTTATTGATCTTGCTTTGGAAGCACGATCAACTCGAACACGGTTCAATCTCGCAAGCAATCGAAGAACTAGCAAGAATAAGACGAAAAGCAATCTGATATTGCGAATAACAAAGTTGGTATTCAAAAACAAAGGTGGGATCCCGAAGGTAGTCTTGACAGGTGGTCGGCTGACACAACTGAAGAACCGAAGTTTACGCAAAGGCTAAACCTAAACTCAACGAAATCTAAGTCCTAGCAGGGGCGGCGGCTCCTATTTATAGAGAAACAACCAGGGGGGACGCCCTAGGGTTACAAGGCCCATGGGCCCAAGTGGTGGTGGCGCAGCACCCTTTTTGGATTCGGACTCAGAAACCAACGTGGATTGTTTTGATGATTACGGCCGGCTCGGATGGAATTTGAAGATGAGGTTGGATCCGTTGGAAAGTAGACTTCATAAGCTTTCCATGAAGTACAAGAACGCCCCAAACGGAGTCCGTATGAAGAAGTTATGCCCGTTTAAATGTGGTACCAATGCAGCAGTCCGAATCCGATTCCAGAACGTGTCCAACTCGGGTTCTTGCTTGACTTGATCTCAAAGTGACGTGGTGACCTCCATGATTCCGTCCTTGCATGTCCATGACTCCATGTCCCTTTCCTTCATCCTTTCCCAGGTTCCTAACCACGATTAAATCACTTGCATTAGGTAGCGGTATATTCTCAGTAATATATAAACCTAGGAATGAATTCACCTGGTAATTAAGTTGACGAGCACGAGCTCGAGTAAGTGGTCCTTGTTGTGGATGAGTTGTATCCATGGAAGAGATGTCCTCATCATCCTCCCCTTCTTGCATTTGAGTCGTCCCGACTCAAGTTCATCTTCTTCCCAAATATGGCTTCAAGTCCGCAATATTAAATGTGGGACTAATCCCGAATTCGCAGCGGATCAAGCTTATATGCATTATCATTAATCTTAGCTAACACCTTGAATGGACCATCAGCTCTAGGCATCAACTTAGACTTTCGCAACTCAGGAAATCTATCTTTGCGCAAATGTAACCAGACTAAATCACCAGGTTCAAAAGTTAAACTCTTTCTACCCCGACTACCAGCAATCTTATACTTAGCATTCATGCGCTCTATGTTTTCTTTAGTTGTTTCATGCAATTTGAGGACAAATTCAGCACGCTTCTTAGCATCTAAATTCACATTTTCAGAGATAGGGATAGGCAATAAATCAATAGGAGCACGAGGATTAAAGCCATATACTACCTGAAAAGGGCTCATCTTTGTGGTAAAGTGCAGCGATCTATTGTAAGCAAACTCTACATGAGGTAGACATTCTTCCCACGCCTTCAAGTTTTTCTTCAAGATAGCCCTCAACATAGTTGATAGCGTGCAGTTGACAACTTCAGTTTGTCCATCTGTTGTGGGTGACAAGTAGTAGAAAACAGCGGCTTGGTACCCAATTTAGCCCATAATGTGCGCCAAAAGTGACTCAAAACTTCGTGATCTCGATCTCAAACAATGGTATTGGGCACTCCATGTAGTCGAACAATCTCTCTGAAAAATAAATCAGCAACATTTGTAGCATCATCGCTCTTATGGCAAGGTATAAAATGTGCCATTTTAGAAAATCTATCAACCGCCACAAAAACACTATCTCTCCCCTTCTTTGTGCGAGGTAATCCCAAAACAAAGTCCATTGAAATATCCTCCCAAGGAATGCTAGGTACAGGAAGAGACATATATAAACCATGTGGATTAAGTCGAGACTTAGCTTTATTGCGTGTAGTGCAATGAGATACATAGCGCTCAACGTCGCGCTCATCCTTGGCCAATAGAAGTGTTCAGCGAGGATGTCCTCCATCTTTTGACACCAAAATGACCCATTAATCCTCCCCATGTGCCTCTGTAATAACAAACGACGAACAGAGTGGGTGGAATGCATAGTTTGTTAGCTCTAAATAAAAATCCATTATTGAAAGCAAATTTATTCCAGCATCTACCATTTTTGCAATTGGACAGGCATCTTTAAACTCATCATCGAGGTGTATAGTTCCTTTATTGTCTCCAAGCCAAAAATTCTACAATCAAGTTGAGACAACATTGTATACCGTCTAGACAAGGCATCAGCAATCACATTTTCCTTCCCTTTCTTGTGTTTTATGACATAAGGAAAAGATTCAATGAATTCAACCCAACGAGCATGTCTACGGTTCAGTTTAGATTGACTTTTAATATGTTTCAATGATTCATGATCAGAATGGATAACAAATTCTTTGGGCTATAAATAATGTTGCCATGTTTCTAAAGTTCGAACAAGGGCAAGTAATTCCTTATCATATGTAGAATAGTTCAAACTAGGTCCACTCAATTTCTCACTAAAATAAGCAACAGGTTTACCTTCTTGTATCAACACACCACCAATACCAATTCCACTAGCATCACACTCAAGTTCAAAAGTCTTACCGAAGTCAAGAAGTTGGAGCAATGGTGCATTTGTGAGCTTTTCTTTGAGAAGGTTGAAATCTTCTTCTTGCGCTTTTCCCCATTTAAATGAAACACCTTTCTTTGTTAATTCATTAAGTGGTGCAGCGATGGTGCTGAAATCTTTCACAAAGCGGCGATAGAATCCCGCAAGTCCATGAAAACTCCGCACTTGTGTGACCGCTTGTGGTGTTGGTCAACTTTTATAGCTTCAATCTTGGCTTCATCTACTTCAATTCTCATGAGTAACAACATAGCCAAGAAAACAAACTCGATCGGTGCAAAAGTGCACTTTTCGAGATTACCAAACAAACGTGCATCCTCAAGGCAATGAAAACAGACGTAAGTGTTCAAGATGTTCATCTAGTGACTTGCTGTAAATCAATATATCATCAAAGTAAACTACCACAAATTTACCAATGAAAGCACGTGAAACTTTGTTCATTAACCTCATGAAAGTGCTAGGGGCATTAGTTAATCCAAAAGGCATCACTAACCACTCATATAATCCGAACTTAGTTTTAAATGCCGCCTTCCATTCATCTCCAAGTTTCATTCTAATTTGATGGTATCCACTACGCAAGTCAACTTTAGAAAACATTGTAGAGCCACTTAATTCATCAAGCATATCGTCTAACCTAGGAATAGGATGACGGTATCTAATGGTAATATTATTGATAGCTCTACAATCAACACATATACGCCATGATCCATCTTTCTTAGGCACTAAAATGACAGGAACAGCGCAAGGACTAAGAGATTCACGACATACCCTTTATCAAGCGCTTCTTGAACTTGGCGCTGAATTTCTTTAGTTTCTTCGGGTTTGTCCTGTATGGTGCGCGTTGGGTAGTGATGCACCGGAATTAAATCAATTTGATGCTCAATCCCTCAAACGGTGGCAATTCCGTGGTATGTCCTTCGAAAGACATCTTTGTACTCCCGCAAAAGGTTAGTGACAAGCAGGAGGCAAAGAAGATGGTATCTTCTCAAATGAAAACAAAGTGGCTTTGCAAACTAATCCATAGCAAACAGATTTACTAGCATCCAATTCAGTCATATCATTTAGTAGCAAGAAAACTAGCACATTTCATTTGTATTTCTTTTTGTTCACATGAGCAGATTTCAGTTCTTTCTTCCTATGTTGCACAAGCTCTTTTGCTACAATCTGATTTTCGCCTTAGATTTCTCTAAACTCTTCTCTCTACTAGCTCTAGCAAGTTCATCTTTAACAACTGTTCTCGAGTCATAGGATGCAGCACAATTTTCTTTCCTTTGAACATGAGAGAGTATTGATTATTCGTACCATGATGCACACAATCGTGATCGATTGCCAAGGTCTTCCTAATAATAATGAGTAAGCTTGCATAGGTACAACGTCGCAATCAACATAATCATGGTATGAACCCATAGAAAGATGTACTCTCACCATCCGTGTTACCTTCAACTTACCATCGTTGTTGAACCATTGAATATGGTATGGGTGAGGATGAGGTTTAGTCGGCAAAGCAAGCTTCTCTACCATGTCCATACTTGCCAAATTGTTGCAACTCCCACCATCAACAATTATGCGAATCGAAGGTTGCTGACAACGCCTTGATTTGGAACAAATTATGGCGCTGGTTTTGCTCGGCATGAGACACTTGAGCACTTAGTACGCGTTGCACTATAATGCTCAAATAGTTATCGGCATCTTCGCGCCAACATGCTCCTCATGATCATATTCTTCTTCATCTCCTATAGGGTCGCTTGCAAGCATAGCATATGTTTCTTCATCAAAATCACTAGCGAGAAATACCCACCATCATCGCAGATAATCAATACACGCTTGCTTGGACAGTCCCGCATCATGTGTCCATAGCCTTTACAACGATGGCATTGAACGCCCTTGTTCGCCCAAATAAGCAATCAAGAGGTTGTTTTTGCAGAAAGTTGTGGTGCTGATTTGTGTGCTTCAGAGACTCGTGGCGCCGAAATTGATGTAGTAGGGCGCGGCTTGTTGTTGGAGTGTGATGGTGCCACAATGGACGAGGGAGCAGGGGTGCGCGGAGTCCATGAATTTGTGCGACCTGCAGAAGAATTAGATCGCATTTTCGTCTGGCGTCCCTGCAACTCACGTTCAGCTTTGCAAGCAAGATGAAATAATCTAGTAATGGAGTTGTAATCTTTATAATCAAGGATGTCTTGAATTTCTCGACTCAACCCTCCCAAAAACCTAGCCATGGATGCCTCCTCATTCTCAACTAACCCACAACGCAACATACCAATTTGTAATTCCTGATAATATTCTTCCACAGATTTTGCACCCTGTTGTAGACGTTGCAGTTTATTGAGGGAACAAATCGATGGCGCATAAGCAATTTTAAAGCCTCCCAGGTGTTAGGAATGTTATTGGGATTTTGACGACAATGTTCTTTCCACCAAACAGAAGCAAAGTCGGTAAATTCACTAGTAGCAGTCCTAACTCGTCTATTTTCAGGAAATTCATGGCAAGCAAATTTTTGATCAACAGCTAGTTCCCAATTAAGATAGCTATCAGGATCATATTTACCATTGAAAGAAGGCATGGTGAATTTAACCTTAGCAAAAGAATCGCCGTGGTCACGCACTTCACACCGCGGGGTTCCTTCGCATACCTTGCCTGGTTAAAACGCAATTGTCGACGAGCTCGATCGTTGTTGTGGTTGATCCGCCATCGCCTCGAATCACCCATATGGTCGAGTCATCTTGTCTCCGCATCGCCGCAGCAGCAGGGGAACAGCAGACGGCTTGGGCAATCTCCTCAAGGCGCCATAATATCCGCCAATGAATTGTTAGTGGTACCTTGCGCTTTCTCCATCGCAATGAGTGTGGCATTGGTCTCAACTGACGCCTCAAGTTGAGCAAGTCGCTCATTCGCCACTCGACATCCTCTTCAAGACCCTCTGCATTTAAGGTTCATAAGGCGTAGAAAATGTTGTACGATTGCCTAGTACGAGGAGTATGAGATTGATCCTCATCCTTTGTATGACTCGCCATTGTTAGCAAAACACAAGAATATGTCCCTAACAAAGAACTACTAGGATGAGGAGGTTCAAAAGTCGCCACACTCAAGCCTTTTATCGAACTCTTACCAATTCTTACCAAGCAAAACAGGTGATCGGCTCCCAGCGATGTCAACGTATCTCTCAAGATTGATGGAGCGATTGCCGTGAAGCTCACTGCACGTGTAGGAGAGGTGTAGCTGGAAGGCTCAAGTTTGGTAGCAAGGATTAGCAAATAATCAAATCAGAAAATGCAAGCTGAAAAATCGCCAACGCCGATTGGTGCTGGTCCTAGGCTAGACCGCACTAGAGACGCGAGCCTAGAACACAAACGAGTACACCGCATAGAAAGAATCTAGATGACGTTGCCCACGGAGTTCGGTGGCTCGTAAAAGGACGCCGCCTTCACGAGACACCTTAGAATCACTTGTAGAAGATCCTCAGAAATTTTGAGCGAATTCCGAGAAAGTTGACTTTTCTTGACTTTGTGGGCCCGCTTTGAGGCCCTAAACGACCTTTTTTGGGTCGGTCGCCGCAGCAGATGCGTGGTGGCTTACGCGGATCTGAAATCTCCGCATTTTCCAGACTTCAATTTTTCTCCTCTATTTTCCCGCTTCCTTTCCAACGGGTTAAGAAACGCCTCAATCGGAGGTCATATGCAAAAGTTAGGATTTTCTCTCCTTTTTTTTTACGCCGCTCTTTCTATCTGCGTCGCCTTTTCCTTCTTGTCTATCTACTTTGCTCCCACTCCGAGTCCAATTCCAAGTCCTACTCCGAGTCCAATTCCGAGTCCGACTCGAGTCCAATTCCGAGTCCACTCGAGTCCACCTCCGAATCCAACTCGAGTCCTATTCCGAGTCCAACTAGGGCAACGCTCCCTAGAAACCGAGTCCCCTCTTGACGTGGTAGTTCAAACCAACCGCAACGGTGAAACCAAGACGTGAACAGAACTCAAACTCTAGAGGAACTAGACACTAAGACCAAAGCAAATGACACGACGATGCAACCGAAAGTTCAACAATGCAAAGTACTTGAAAAGAAAATTGCGAGGCTAAGATTGGTTTGGATCGAGTGATCTACTACTATTTTTTTGGCTTTTTGTAATCGTAGGTAATGAAAAGCAATCTAATCTAGGAATAATCGAAATTCTCACCGAGCAACCTTGAGCTCGATACCACTTGATGGAGACGGGTGCCCGATCTTTCGACGAGATTGATAACTATCGATTTGGTGGAGGTGACTCGCGATCCGACTACAACCGCGACGACGCCGCTTGCGCTTAGCAATCGCTGAACCAACTCCGAGATGTTATTGATCTTGCCGGAAGCACGATCAACCCGAACACGGTTCAATCCTCGCAAGCAATCAAGAACTAGCAAGAATAAGACGAAAAGCAACTGATATTGCGAATAACAAAGTTGGTATTCAAAACAAAGGTGGGTTCGAAGGTAGTCTTGACAGTGGTCGGCCGACACAATCAAGAACCGGTTTGCGCAAAGGCTAAACCTAAACTCAACGAAATCCAAGTCCTAGCAGGGCGGTGGCTCCTATTTATAGAGAAACGACGTGGGGACGCCTAGGTTACAAGGCCCATGGGCCCAAGTGGTGGTGGCGCAACACCCTTTTTGGATTCGGACTCGTAAACCAACATGGATTGTTTTGATGATTACGGCCGGCTCGGATGGAATTTGAAGATGAGGTTGGATCCGTTGGAAATTAGACTTCATAAGCTTTCCATGAAGTACAAGAACGCCCCAAACGGAGTCCGTATGAAGAAGTTATGCCCGTTTGAATGTGGTACCAATGCAGCAGTTCGAATCCGATTCCAGAACGTGTCCAACTCGGGTTCTTGCTTGACTTGATCTCAAAGTGACGTGGTGACATCCATGATTCCGTCCTTGCATGTCCATGACTCCATGTCCCTTTCCTTCATCCTTTCCTGTGTTCCTAACCACGATTAAATCACTTGCATTAGGTAGCGTTTATTCTCGAATATATAAACCTAGGAATGAATTCACCTGGTAATTAAGTTGACGAGCACGAGCTCGAGTAAGTGGTCCTTGTTGTGGATGAGTTGTATCCATGGAAGAGATGTCCTCATCAGAGCCGCCCAAAACGACACGGGAGGTCCAAAATGGCGCACCGAGTCGCTTTGTCCAGTGGCAATGGCGCGGCCGCGCTCTTCTTCAAAACCTGCTGTTGTGATGGGTTTCGTTGGGACGCCGACTGCGCCAACGCCTTCGACGACCTCAAGAAACACCTGGCAAGCCTACCCATGCTGGTCGCCCCGGCACCAGAGGCTTCGCTTTTGCTTTACCTCACCGCCTCTGCGACAACCGTCAGCGCCGTCCTCATTCTCGAGGAGGGCGTTCGTCAACGCCCAGTCTACTTCATCTCTGAAGCCCTTCAGGGCGCCAAGACGCGGTACACGGAGCTTGAAAAGTTGGCTTATGCCCTAGTCATGGCCTCGAGAAAGCTCCGACATTACTTCCTCGCCCATCCAATCACTGTGCCGTCCTCGTTCCCTCTGGCGGAGATGTTGCACAATAAAGAGGCTATGGGACGCATCGGCAAGTGGGCAGCCGAACTCGCCCCTTTTTCATTGACATATGCTTCGCGCACAGCAATCAAGTCCCAAATCCTTGCGGACTTCCTCGCGGAGTGGACCCCAGCGGCCCAGCACGCCAAGCAGCCAAAGAACCCGGTATGGACGCTCGACATTGACGGCGATATACTGCGTCTCCGGCGCGGGCGTGGGGCGGTGGTCACTACGCCAGAGCGACACCGCTTATTATACTCGGCACGTCTCGCATTCCCCGCCACCAACAACACCGCGGAGTACGAGGCACTACTCTTCGGCCTAGCAAAGCTCAAAGCTCTGGGGGCACGGCGAGTCCTCGTCCGCACGGACTCAAGGCTAGTGGCGGGGCAAGTCGACAAGTCTTACCAGGCCAAGGACCCCGACCTGGCCAAGTACCTGGCAGCTGTGCGAGCCAAGGAGCAGTATTTTCTGGGCGTCACGGTCAAGGCCATCCCCCGTGCAGAGAACGAGCAAGCGGACATTCTTGCAAAGGCCGCCAGCCAACAACTCCCCGCTCCCGAAGGTGCTTTCTATGAGGTCCTGCACACGGCGGCCATCGCGCAGGACAATCGCGATGCCACCCTAGTCCACCAGATCATCCATCGTATGATCGTGAGAGCCAATTCACGCCTTTCACTGTGGCATCGCCGAGCCCGACGACTCGATGACCTCCGCCGCCTACAGTGCCGCGCCAGATCCTTCCAGATACTCGACGGAGTGCTCTACAAAAGAGGGGTCTGCGCACCGCTCCTACGGTGCCTCTCACACGAAGAGGGACAGCACCTCCTGGCCGAAATCTACGCGGGCCCTTGCGGCTCGCATTTGGCGCCGAGGTCGCTTGTCGGCAAGGCATTTAGGCAAGGCTTCATCGCCAATCGTTATCGCGACGCCAAGAACTTGTGCGCGGTGTCAAGGTTGCCAATGGATGGGACGGTAATTATAGACCCCACCGGCCTCAACTCCATCCCCCTGTATGGACGTTGGCACGGTGGGGCATCGACGTGGTCGGACCTCTGCCCCGAGCCCCAGGAGACTTGCGCTTCATCGTGGTCGTTTTGGAATATTTTTCCAGGTGGCCAAAGGCTGTGGCGCTAGCTAAGATCACTCGATACCATACGCTTCCTTCGCAGAACATCATATGCCGCCGGTGCACAAGGAGATCACACGACAATGGTCGCAGCTCGACCGCCCGCTCAGGAGTTCGCGACGACATGGGCATCATGCTTCGGTTCGCCTCGGTCGGACACCCACAGTCCAATGGAGCGGTCGAGCGGGCGAATGGCGCCATCTCCGCTGGGGTCAAAAAAACGCCTTGTCGGGCTACCAAAAGGCAAGTGGCCCGGCGAGCTCCACAACGTCCTCTGGTCGCTTCGCACAACAGCGACACGCCCAACGGGATTCACGCCGTTCAAGCTCCTCTTCGGCGATGAGGCAATGACGCCCGAAGAGATCAAGGCCGGCTCACGAAGGGTCCTCGCCCAGGCACCAGATGAAGAGCGCCAGTTGTCCCTGGACCTCCTCGACGGCAACGCGTCAAGGCCACCCAACACGTCGCCAAATACGCCCGCCAGATGGCGCGCACGCAGGGCCGTTCTGTGTATCCGCGAGCATTCCAGCCGGGGGACCTTGTCCTTAGGAGGGTGCTTCGTGCAGACACGGTCGGCAAACTAGAGTCCAAGTGGGAAGGCCCGTACATTGTCGCGGAAGCACTACAGTGAGGAGCTTATCGCCTCGCCACGCTAGAAGGGCAAATGCTCCGCCACACATAGAATGCCGACAGGTTGCGGAGGTACTATGTTTAAGCCAATAAGGGTCGCCGTCAAGTCCAACGGTCAGTCCCTGACTTCTTGTACTCGCTCGCCAAAGCAAACAAGAATATAATAAAATTCGCCGTTTGCGGAGCTATTCGTACCCCCCTCACCTCACCAAAAACGTGCGGAGCCTTGACTCCGCACGCACTCTACAAAGTATAAATAAGACGTAGCGTCGAGGTCCGCCTCCGCACGCACTCTACAGAGTATAAATAAGACGCGGATGTTTTTCCTGCGCACTCTACTGAGTATAAACAAGACACAGAATTCCGCACACACGCCAGTACCACTACCGCGCGTACTCCCCGGAGTATAAAGACGTGGCTGATGTTCCCACGCACCGCACGGAGACCCACCTCCGCACACGCACCGCACGGAGACCCACCTCCGCACACGCATCGCACGGAGACCCACCTCCGCACATGCACCGCACGAAGACCCACCTCCGCACACGCACTCCACGGAGGTCCGCCTCCGCACGCACTCTACGGAGTATAAATAAGACGTAGCGTCGAGGTCCGCCTCCGTACGCACTCTACGGAGTATAAATAAGACGTAGCGTCGAGGTCCGCCTCCGCACGCACTCTACGGAGTATGAATAAGACGTAGCGTCGAGGTCCGCCTCCGCACGCACTCTACGGAGTATAAATAAGACGCAGCAGGGGGATGCCTCTGCGCGCACTCTACGGAGTATAAACTAGATGCGGATGTTTTCCCCACGCACTCTACGGAGTATAAATAAGACGCGGATGCTTTCTCTGCGCACTTCATCGAAGTCTAAACAAGACGCGACATCCCGCGCGCACGCGCTGGACGCATTCTCCGAGACTAACTAAGCCATGGTTGATAGTCCCACGCTTGTTCGAGTATAAACTAGATGTGGATGTTTTCCCGCGCACTCTCATCGAGTCTAAACAAGACGCGGATGTCCCGCGCACGCGTTGGCGTACCCTCCGGAGCCCAGTTAAGCCGTGGTTGATAGTCCCACGCACGCTCCGGAGTATAAACAAGACGTACACGTCCCGCGTGCGCGTTGGCGTACCCTCCGGAGCCCAGCTAAGCCGTGGTTGATGGGCCCCACGCGCATTCTCGACCACCGCTTGAGGGTAGGGACGGAGCGCGATCGTGTTCACTCCAACCAGGCGCCAGCCCGCCGCCACCGCCGGAGGGTGGGGACGGAGGCGATCGCGTCTACTCCAACTAGGCGCCGGCCCACCGCCACCGCCGAGGGTGGGGACGGAGTGCGATCGCGTCTACTCCAACTAGGCGCCAGCTCCGCTGCCACCGCTTCGGAGGGTAGGTGACGGAGCATGATCGCGTTTATTTAACCAGGCGCCACCACTGCCACCGCCGAGGGTGGGGACGAACGCGATCGCGTCTACTCCAACCAGGCGCCAGCCCCGCCGCCACCGCTTCGAGGGTGGGGACTGAGCGCGATCGCGTCTACTCCAACTAAGCGCCAGCTCCACTGCCACCGCTTCGGAGTGTGGGGGACGGAATGCGATCGCGTCTACTCCAACTAGGCGCCAGCTCCGCTGCCACCGCTTCGGAGGGTGGGGGACGGAGCGCGATCGCGTCTACTCCAACTAGGCGCCAGCCCCGCTGCCACCGCTTCGGAGGGTAGGGGATGGAGCGCGCATACTCCGAATATGCGCCTCCTCCAGCCACTCGAGGAAGTTGCCTTCCTGGTGTAGCGTCCGCCGCAAAAACACTTTGGCTGCTTCCTCTCCAAAGTGGGGCCAGATCCCCTCGTAGAAGCTCTGCACAGCGGGCATGGTTGTGCGAACTGCGCCAGACAATACCCTGGCCCCGGTCAGAGCACTCAAGCTGGGAGCGACCAGCTCTTTCACATGCTCACACCCCCGGGTGTGGAGCGTGGCAAAGGCGAGACACGCGCTGGCGTAGCCGCAGTGATCGTCGAAGGCTTTAGTACCGCGAAGCGCCAAGCTCGAGCCCTCCTCAATCCGCGCCAACGACTGCCCCACGTCCGCGGCGTCGTGGGTAAGGTCCGGCACGATGACGGAAAGGTCCCGTAGGGCCCCCTCCAAAGACCCAATGGCTCTCCAAGCTGCTGCGGATGCGTCACCCAGAGCCTGACTCCTCTCCTCCAGGGCCATGGTAAGCTAGGCCTTCTCCTCCTCCAGTGCGCTGATTCGCCCAAGTAAGCCAGCACGCTCCTCTGCCGCGGCGCGTTAGGCCTCTTCGGCAGCACGTTGTGCCACCGCCACTGCGCGAACTTCCACCTCTAATACACAGATGCGGTCGTCCTTCATGGCATGAGCCTCGTCGGCAGCACGAAGCTGCTCCTCCAACGCCCTCCGTTCGCTGATGCGCGCCTCATCCAGAGCCCGGCCGATGGTGACCGCCTAACAGCAGGAGGACATGGCTATTTAGCATGTGCGTGGTAGGTGATGTTAATGGCGGGCCCAGGAGCTTACCTTCATCCCCGTGGCGCCCAATGCGAGTGCAAGGTGTCCCCTCGCACGACGACAGCACTCGCCGATCCAGCCTACCGTCACCACATTTCGCGGCTCCGTTGAGGGCACGAAGCGCCTCCGGTTGTGGCACGAAGTCAGATACGGTGAGCCTTTGGGGCCTCGCGGCAGCATCAGGCGTCCGCGCTGCGTTTCGCGCAATGTCACCGCTGACCTCGCAGACACCACCGATGCTTGATCCTTGCCCGCGTCCGGGCGACTTCCCCTCTCCTGACGTCGACGACGGCATGAGCGAACAAATCGGCGAGAGCTTCGCGAAGTCACGGGGAGAAAAGGAATTACACCTACCTCCACCACCCCCACTACGGCGTGGGGAGGTGTCGGCTCAGCCCCTGCCTGGGAAGCAATAACCCCCTCCTCAGTCGGCGTGGCCTCGCGGCCGGATCCCAAGCCCCCGCCGACCGCGCCCGCCACATGGAATTGCCTCGCCCGCGAAGGCGATCGCACCCGGCGGCGCTTCGCCGCTGGCGAGCCAGATGACGCACCCCCGACCGCTCCAGCACCTGCGCCTTTTGGAGCGGGCAGCATGTCCGCGGCGGCTGCAGCAGGTGACGACGACGAGTGCTCCGCCGCTCCACTTGTCGTCAGGCCTGGGGCCGAAGGAGGGCTTGTGGCAACCACCAGGGGCGATGACGGTGCAGGAGGCAGGTCCTCGCCGACCGGCACCGGCGACAAGGCCTCGTCTTCAGTGACGTCGCTGCCAAGGCCCGCCTCACCACCTAGGTCTCGCCGCCGCAGCTGCGACCTCCGCGCTCCCATGCCCGGACCCACCACCTGACGCGTCGTCCGGATTAGCGGCCTCTGCCGCTAGGTCGGCGGACGGTCGGCATAGTAGCTCGACGGGACCTCGCCGCCGGAGACGCCGCCGCCGGCGGCACTATCACGGCGACGGTGAACTCCGCGACCGACGGGCGCCGGGCACAAGTGAGCCCTAGGACTTCGTGACACCCGTTTATCCGCCTAGCCTCGCAGCTTGGTTGCGCTTCGTGCAGGTGTGCTCTTTCCACGTAACGACCTCGTGAAGGCATCGACGGCGCTCGCCGCCCTCAACGAAAGCACCGCACAACCGTGGGTCGCTGCAAGACGACACCGAGGGGTGGACGCCATCCCTCCGCGTACCACACCGTTCATATCTCCACAAGCCGGAAAGCGGAGACACCCCGTCCATGGTAAATTCCTCGGCAAGATCGCGCATGTTGAACCGAAGGGTGACGCCGCCAAGTCTCCGCGCCTGCCACTGATCCTCACTCACCGGCTTCAGCCCCGGGCAGCAGTCGAACGCTATCAGCTGACCCCGGCACTGCAGATTGCTGGTTGGCGTTACGCGGTAGTAGAACCACTACCGCATCCACCCCTCCCACTTCTCCTTCGTCGCCAAAGCGGGACCAGAGCGCGTAGCCGCATCGCACCACGGTGGACGCCGCCAAAGCTGGACAAATGCCCTCCTTTGGCTCTCTTTAGCCGACACAAGATCATGAAGAAGGGCGAATAAGCTCGCGCGGTGAGCCCTTCCACTGACCGCCCAGCGAACACCGCCAAGCGGACTATCGATTCGCAGTCACCGCGCTAACCCAATCCATAAGCCTTCAAGACCTCACCGACAAAGAGTGTCGACGGCATCCAGAGCCTAGCCTCGAAGAATGCGACGAAGACAATCGCCTTTGACTCCTCGGGATGGGGCTCCACTTCGTCGCGGGTGGGCAGGCGAGCAGGCGAGCTCCGTAACGGTCATCTATCTTCTTCTCCCGCAGGAGAGCTTCGATCGTCTCCTCTGTGGCAAGGCTCCGCCCTAGCACCGCGGAGTACTACCCTTGCGAGCTCCTTCGGGCGTCATACAGCTTGCGGGCCCACGGCGGCTTACAAGCCACCACCGAAATTCCGCCGCGAGCGGCGTCGAGCCGCGCTGGCCCGACGAAGCGCTACCACTAAGCCGGCGGCCGGAATCTCCGTGGCCTGCCATCCTTCTTTCTGCACGAAGGACTGCTGGAGTAGAGGCGAGTGGATTTCGCGCAGCAACGCGGAGGCCGTCAACGACTTCCACGCTTCAACGAAGCCCCCGCCCCGGGCGCCAAGCGACCTCAGCTTTGGCTTCCCGAAGTCTTCACTTCTGCGGAGCAACCCCGTGTTCGCCCTCGGCCATGGCGCTGCAGTAGGCAGCCGTGCGCGCCATGCCCGACGGCGCCCCTTTCACTCGGATGGCCCGGGACGACTCCGCCACCCGTTGCTCGTTACACCTTTTCACCATCACTACACCTGTTCTCACACCTAATGTGTCCCCTACATTTTCATGGATGCTAGGTTGCAGAGAGAAGTAATGCGGCTGGATAGCTGAAGGGACTCCGCATCAACGAGGTCTTCACTTATACACCACCGACGCGCCCCCACTGCAATCACCCAGCGCAAGGCTTCAACAATGACTCCGCTGTGGCCCCCCGGCCTCGCCTACACGGAGCCACGAGGGCCTACATACGCCAAATCACCTACGCTCACAACCACACAATATCACAGGCCACGGGGACGGAGGGGGCCAAAGGACTCGGCAACATGGCTTCGGCCTGTGAAGCCCTTCACCATGAGAGGCTCCTGTTGTAGGGGTGGCCCCCACCTAAACCCAGCTAGCCTGTCAAAAGACGTAGTTGCCCTCGGTTGGAGGCTTCGATGTAAGGTCACGCTTGTAAACACGCTCCTCTTCGGGATATATACCATGCCAGCTCTTGGCAGAGAGGGAGAGGTCATTTGCTCACCTAACTCTCCACTACCATACTCTCTCTCTCTGTTTGATCTGTAGCCACAACAATAACCTTATTAATTAACAAGAAAATAATTAAATAGTACTAAACATCAATAAGAAGCTGGATAGTGACAAAATGGCTAGAGGTATAAGTGTGCACCTAACCCACTAGCGTTAAGTCTTAGGTTCATGTACCAATGTCCACCATTTAAAAGGAGCACACACGCGTAGAGCTATGCGTTCGGTTTTTCGGTTTAATCGGTTCGGTATATACGGTATATACGGTAAATACGGTGTTAGTAGTTCGGTTATATACGGTATTTTTAGAAGTACGGTTCGGTTTCGGTCAATCCCAATTTATTTCGGTGAGGTATCGGTAAATACCATATTTACCAAAGTTAACGCGAATTACTAACGATATAGCGACTAGCGAGACGAGTAGACGATAATACATATACTTGAAGTATAGAAAACCAGAGCATTAATGTACATATGTAATATATACATTGAGTTGAACAACATAGCTAGTCTAGCTCAGTTAGTATAGATGGCATGGGGGCTGACGGCATAATATTTGATTATTTTTGGTATTTTCGGTTTATCGGTTTTTAGTCAGTTTTTCCCAAAAAAAACCGAACCTAGAAAAAACCCAAAAATTGAAAACCGAACCGAATACCGAAAATCGGTCAAACCGAGTTGACCGGTTCAGTTCGGTTTTTTTAATCTGGTTTTTTCGATTCAGTTGAAAAATGCACAGCCCTACACGTGTGTGTTCACTGGTAAGCATGCACTCACGCTCTACGAGGACATGGTGCTTTGGATAAATACCTAACATATGTAGGGCAATGAGCACGCTATGTGGCCATGGGTGGTGGTGTGAGGAGTTTTTGACCGTACTAGCGTTGTATCATATTGAATTAGCAACAATAGCACCTGTCGTGTGAAATTTATGAAAATGGCATCTGCCTCGCACAGTCACTGCACGGGATGAACCGACGATTGACACATGGTCTGCACCGCACAGCCACCGTGTGGAAGACTCAGTGCCGCATGGACACCGTGCGGTGGCAACTATTACATGCATAATTAGTGTTAATTAATTCATAATTAGCGAATTCATTTTGGTATACTACTTGTAAAAGTTTTTAAATATAACAAACGAGCTCAAAAACTTATGAAATTTTTTGGGGAGTCTTCTGACAGAGTGTACTTAATTGTGTAATTTTTCATAACTTTATCCATTATGAATTTTACGTAAAAATTCATTCAAGTATACTATTTGTAAGAATTTTTCAATATAGAAAATGAGCTCCAAAAAATATAAATTTTTTGAAGAATCCTTGTACAGTGGACTTAATTGTGTAATTTTTCTAGAATTTTTTATTTTGTGAAATTGATCGGACCAGTTCACCCTTATACAGCTACTTTTCCACCAAAAAACATGCCACCTCCTCCCATCACCTCCATCGGTCCCACGTCTAATCGCTGTCTCCTACATGTGCATGAATTCATGCATGCGAAAGAGAAATGTCGGCCATGCATGAGCTATTAATAGAGAGCAAGAGCGATTAAGTTTCGTTGTCTCTCTCTCTCTCTTATTCTCGGTTCTCTATCGATTTTATATTCAGGGACGTTTTAATGTTATTTACCGCTGTCATTTGAAGCTATATTAGCATGTAATTTTGTACTTGTCTCAAAATTCTTTATTAACTAGGTTGGTAGCCAATCAGTCGTAGTATTATTTTTGTACTTAATTAGTTATCATTTTGCAGGCGTACTTATTTAAGCCTTTTGGAATTTTAGTGTTCTTGACCACCTTCATTAGAAGGCATATTAGCAGGTAATTTTTATCTCTGTCGATTTTTCCTTGTTTTACATTAATTAGTCATAATTAGTTTAGTAGAAATTAGTTAGGCTAGAGTAATTAGTTAGCGAAATTTTGTCATCATTATCAATCTTATCACTAATATTCCATCAATTCCATCTATTTGCAAGCCATGTCTCTACTGGCGCTTCTGGAACTCTTCTATGATGAGGACCACCGGTGCAAGCTGTGGATCACCGGTGACGCGTGTAGGACCTGGATTTTCAATACAGAATCCTCTGTGATTCCACCGCACTATTTCCTGGATCAGTAGATAGTGCTCACAGATACATTGCTGAATATCAAAATACATATCAAGCGGAAGCGTAATTATAATAGAATACTTACACACGGGCTAATTAGGCCGAAAGCAACGAAAAGCAAAGAATGAAACGGTTACAGTGTGGGACCCACAAAGACATGCCCACAGGCAGCCAACTGGGGGTTCGCGACCTAGTTCTTGGCTTGCTCGACTTCTTCATTTTCATGACTTGGTGCATTGCTGAAGTGCAGCGGTTCGACTCTTGATTCTAAATTTTTGTGAGCGAGAGTGAGCATACTAACCACTGTGCTCAGTGAGCCAACACACAGAATGCAGCTATATAACATGAATGGCTTGACAAAGATAAGGCTAAGTGTAAGAAATTCCTAGACTTAGCCTTTGGACCAAAGTTTATAATACCTTTGATTAAAAGATTTTATAGAATAAGTACAGATCTCATCCACCAATCCATGACTCTTATACTACAAAACTAGTTTTCAGTGTCATAGCCACTTAACTTACCACTGGGATGACACCCAGGACAACACAAATCAGGGCCTTTCTCTACCCTCAACTTTACCCATTCCACCAGGTTTTTGAAATTGGAGTTATTAAAACCTGATGTGGTTTGCTCGCACGAGAGCGCTCCACGCAGCTGCACAGGCCTTCGCGCACGACACGTGGCGTCCGAGCTCCGCTTCTCCACACGCTGGCGCGCTTGCTCGCGCTGTCTTCCCGTTTCCTCCCTCCCGTTGGCGCCCGCCTGTCCTCGGCTCCTCCCTGCGTCCCCCTTCTCCCCCGGTCCCCCCTCCTCCCCCGCCGCCCCCTCCTCCCCCGCTCCCCCGCTCACCAGCCGGCCGCCGCTTCCCCCCTCCCCCTTCCTACCCCGCCACCCCCTCCTCTCCTCCTCCTCCCTCCCCGCAGCCCCTCCTCCCCGGCCCCCGCCGCCTCCCCAACCCCTCCTCCCCGCCTCCCGCCGCCTCCCCAACCCCTCCTCCCCGCCGCCGCCGCCCCTCCTCCTTCCTACCCCGCCGCCTCCTCCTCCCCCCGCCCCGGTCCCCGGCCCCCGCCGCCTCCCAACCCCTCCTCCCCGCTCCTCGCCGCCTCCCCTTCCTCCCCAAATTGACCGCGTCATGGCGTGCCTCCCACTCCTGGGAACCTCTCCTAGCGACCGATTTGACTTTCCCGCAGTAAAGTCGTCGCACGGTCCTTCCTCCTCCGCTCCGGCTGGCCACCGCCCAATCCACCGCCCGCTCCTCCTCGGTGGACCAGCCTTCGATTCTTCGCGATGGGAGCATCACCGCAGCCTCCCCGACCTTCTCCAACCTTCGCCCGGAGCTCTTCCCCGCCGGAGTGCCCTCACCACGGAGACCTCCCTGCGCCGCCCTCGGCCTCCGCCGCCAAACCACCTCGGCTTCTTTCCGCCTCCGCCGACTGCGCGGTAAGCTTCCCTAGCCCTTCCACGTGGTTGTGCCCTCCTCCCATTACTCTTCCTCCCCTTCGGCAGTCGTTAAAGGAATACGCGTAGGCTACGGAAGCAGAAAACAAAACTTTTCTACCGCGCACCCAAGAACATCATGCTAAGGAAGGATCATGGATCGTTACCACTTAGACGCGCAGCAGCAAATGAAGAAGAATTGGAAACCGATCCAATCACGCGCCGAGGTAGTAGTGGAAGTAGCCGATCGTCCCAACAGATCGTCTCCTCCACGCACGCCGATCAAGATCGCGAACGAGCAGCGCTCCACCGTATCCACACGCCCGGTCGAACGCCGATCGCGAGTGTACTAGCACTCGTGGAGCAGCTAGGGTTTGGCTCGGGAGGTGGCGGCTAGGGTTTTGCTAGATGTTAACAGGATGAATCCTCCGCCCCTCGCCTCCATATATATAGACCTCCTCACGTGGGCCTCGTGGACCGAGGCCCAATAGGAGTCTATTCGATCTCTATCCGAATTGAGCCCATATCCGAATCATATTCGAATTAGTGTTCCAACCCGTTAAGCGTGCGACCATGTAGGTTCACGATACTTGGTCGTGACCCGAAACGCCTTCCGGTTACCATGTTAATAGCGCCTCTAGTAAGACATATTAACCCCAAAGTATATGTAAAGATCATATCGGCTGAACTCGTAATGTTCTCTCATGTACGAATCCCTTTGCTCACGATATAGATTGAGCTCAAGGCGAGACTCGTGTCATCCTCTTAATAGCTCAATCACTCTCGATTCCGTGATGGATTATAAACTCGTGATTGACTCCTCAATCACCTTGGCATGGCCATGCACTTTCATAATCCATTACATCGAGGCCCAGATATCTCTCCCATAAGGAGGGGCAAATTCTATCTTGATCATTCACATCCCACTACATGTTTCATGGCAAACCCAAGACTACTTTTATGACTACCCAGCCACGGAGTAGTGTTTAGTAGTCCCAAAATAAGCTACTACTCATGTTGGGAACCATGATGATCTCAAGTCTAAGGACTCTACATAAACACTACTTGAGACCAACCGATGACACATGGAATCTCTCGCAGTTGTCTCATGGCAGTCTATCCAACATATGTTCACTAACACATGTCCATATTATTGATTTGGTATCACCATACCATGATCCATGAGACATGATCATCAATCAATACATATGCTGATCTTTGTCTTTGAATCATATTTGTTCCTCATATGATATACGATCAGGGATCATTTAGAAATAGCAACATCTTAGTATTTAAGAGTCTCATGAATAAGTCACATACTCATTGATCAATAATGATGATGTCTATTCCAAGGAACAAAGTAATGTATCATAAACATAGTATGTGATATATACAACATCTCCATGTTGCCTCTAGGGCATATCACTAACAGTCGTCACCCCTGTGAGTCCCTCGCTTCAGCCGCCTCAAGTCGCCGACCGCTTCCGGTGCCACTCCGGCTATTAGTCTGTATTGGTACTGTGGCCCCAAATCTATACCACTCGAGCACAGTGCTCCAAGGCTATATTGGTACTGTGGCCCCAAATCTGTACCCATCACTCCCTACATTTTGAGTGGAAATTCAAATGCTTACTTGTGGTAACTAGATTGCATATTGATAACCAAGGTTAGTGTAATAATGCCATAGCTGGAATTTGCAATATGCAAAGTAGAATAGCTGGAATAGCTGGAAATTCGAAATCATGCTTGTTCCTCAAAGTTCACTTTTTGTTGTGTCGCAAGTGCTGCGTTTTGTTGGCAACCAGCACAGTTAAAATTTAGTGTGCTGCATCACTAGCAGTTGGCACACATTATTTGCCATTCTACTTTTCTCCAAAAAAGTTTCAGCACAGAAGTGGTCAAAATGGAAAGCACCTTGTGTGTCAAGCCCCATTGTAATGTTCAATCAAACTATAGGCTTTGGTGGTGTGGTACAATGGTAGGACATTTGAGTGGTGCCAATTGTTGCCATTTATGGTCGTGAACTAAACCATTCTTATGTTACTCTGACATTTCAGGATGAAACTAGAGCAAGTTTAGTGCATGATTCCTAAGATTTTCTGATTTGGCTGCATGAGATTATGGAATTATTTATCGGCAGTAGAACTAGCTGTCTACCATCCTTCTGCCAAATATCTTCAGTTGACCTTATAATTTGTAATTTCAGGTCTATTTCTTCTAGCAGTCGTTAGGCCAATGTTGGATTCTTGGGAGACTGCGAAACAAGTTCCTCCATCTGCACTAAATGCTGTATGTGATTCCCTCCGTTTTCGGGTTGTTTTGTATGTGCCACGTCACATTCATAAAAAATGAGCATAATTTCTATTCTATTATTTATCATAATATCAATATATGAGATGCAATGATTCGATTTTCCATCCACACCATTTATTATTTCCCAATTTTATCATGGTCATCATGTGCGACCCAAGATATTGGCAGGTCTATAGATAGCCTTCCCAAGTGAACTTTCTACATGAAAGGAGGACTGAATATTTGACTGGCAGCTTAGAATGAATTGCACAGGGCATGTTTAGATACTTTGCATTGCATAACTGCTTCCTTGCGTTGTTAGTCTTGAAGACTTTCCATAGTTCACCTGGCCATTTTCTGGTTTCATACTTCTGAATATTCTTGCTTAGATATCATCCCCGCTGCGTCCATACTTTCATAGTTTGATGTATTTGAGAACGTGAGTATTGGTTGAGACTTGAGAGAGAACGTTTAACTCCTTGTCTTTTGGTACTTCCGCAGGTGGTCGCAGGTGTCACCGGCAAGAAAAAGGAGTGATCTCCATCTTTTCACTTGCTAATGTTGTCAGATATTTTCTTTTGCTTGTTTTTGGCACACAGCCGCCACATCCAGCATTAGTGGGATTAGTGGGACTCGCTAACTGTTTTTGACTATCTGGGTAACTAGATTAGTGGGATTAGTCCGAATGCTTACTTGTGGTAACTAGATTGCATATTGATAACCAAGGTTAGTGTAATAATGCCATAGCTGGACTGGTGTAATTTCGTATAGTTTGTTGAATGCTTAGGTTTACATTTATGGTTATTAAAGGTGGAACGTATATCATTACTCTTGGCAATGCGCAAATTTGAAAGTAAAGGGCAGCTACATGACATACATGTGTAGGTTTTGCATTTGATGAAAATTATTTTTTGGTGGGAATCATGATGCAAGGTCTGGAGGATAGTGCTATTGAACTTGATATTGTGGAGTGTTTAGTTTACTTTTTAGAATATTGATGGGGCTTTCTTTAATCTATTAGCACAATTATGGTGTCTTATCATGGTTCAAATGATTTATCAAAGTCCTAGGTTCTGTAAAAGTTTTGTATAGTGGCGTTGTGTGGCCTTGTGGTGTGCCAAATGGAATATGAGGAACTTAATTTTTCTCGGTGTGTTAAGGTCACTCGAGCTTCTGTATTCTGGATTAAATAAAGAGGGAACACGTATATTGATCAACCTCCACATAAGATGATGTATATACCTGATATTTTTTGACACTTCTTTTTTAACGCAAGAAAAGGCTTCTCTCGAGATGGTTTCAGTTCATCTCGCACCGCAGATTGGAAAGTTCTCGACTAATTGTCGATGGGATATTGGGATATAAGGAAAATTGGGTGATGGGATATTGCTGGATTCGCTTTTGTTTGTATTCAATTTTAATAAGTGGTATTTAATGAATCTTGTCTTTAATCGTAGTCATTTTGAATGGATTGTGTGCTAGCACCGACATCCTCCAATTGCAATATGTAACCACGTGCAGGAGCCGTTGGAGCAGCTAGAGCGTAAACTACACCGTAAGGGATATCAAGGTACTCATGGGTTCAATTGTCGGCGTAAACCCATTATTTCTGAATTTTATTAAGAAAACTACACGCATATATGTGCAGATATCCTCCTAAAACAGCAAGTGCAGCTTTCTAATTAGTTGTTTTAGAGTCTTTGTGATTTTCTTTGAGAACACTGTAGGAGCTTAAGAGAAATTACTCTTAATTATTCATATATTACTGACTAAAAATCTGTTTCATGTTTGCATATCTGTACACAAATCAATAAATTAAGGGTGCGATCTTGGGTGGTGGAGCGTGAATTGTGATAGGAAATATGGCTTTCTCTTGGTACATGTATTTCAAACCGATGTCTAATAAAAGTATGTGTCATAGAAATTTTCCATAAAATAATTTAATTTCTATAAAAATAAGATAAAATTGTCGTGTTTTAAATAAAGCCTAAATATGTCTCTTTGTCCTAAGAAATTTTTGTAGAATTCTAGCGTTCGAAATGAGGCTAGCCGCAATGTAATGAGTAAGAAATCATGCGTAAGAAGCTTTTCCTATATATAGGACGTATTGATAGTTTTAGTGCTCCAGCAAATCTTTAATTTTATTTTATTTTCCTTCCTTCTTTCTCTCTTAGTTTAAGGGTTGGTGAAAAACTGGTGATCGATGCATGCAGTGCATAGATGCAATGCATCATTTGAAACATGTGCATATTAGTGATCCCAACTGCAGATTTCTTTACTATTATAAAAGAAGGAGTTGGTGGTTGGTACGGCCTCCCTCCTTCCTCCCTTCTTAACCGTCTGATCTGAATACTAAAATCTTGACCATCTATCTAATATCTCTCTTCCTCTCTCTCTCGTATCTAACTACCCTCCTCTCCACTTCCACCAACAGTTACCATCTCCCACCTCTTCTACTCCGCCTCTCTCGCTCGCTCCTCCCGCTCCGCCCCGCCCTCTCGCCTCCCTCCTCCCCGCTCCGCTTGCTTTCGCTCCTCTCCACTTCACCTCCCGCGCCGCCGCCACTCCTCTCGTGCCCCTACCTCGCGCGCCGCCTCCTCCTCCTCCCACCCCGCGCGCCGCATTCTCCCCTCACCAACCCCTCTCGCCCAATCCAAGGTATCATCCCGATGAACTCATGCCGCTTCCCGGGACCTCCTACGTGCGGTCTCGCAGCGACCCCGCCCGACCTCGCGGGCGCGCTGCGTCGCGCCGTGGCGCGCGGTCGGATGGGAATCGCGCCGACGGATGAGATTTGACGCCACGGGCGGTCAGCGCAGCAGCAGCAGCAGATACCACAGGGGCGATGCGGCGATGCCGACCTCATCCTCCAACTCCCCACCTCTCGCTTCTTCTAGCGACGGCGGCGCCGCCTCCCCGAACAGCATCGATCGCATGCTCCAGGAGCACGGCCGCCGCCACCTCTTCTTGACGGCGCCGTCCCCCGACACCATGGACACTGACGCCGCGGAGCCCGCTCCGTCGTATACTACGGCGCCCGCTTCCCGGCTCGCGGCCGCTAAATGGACGACACCGTGGTGCGCCCGCTGGCCACGCCACGCGGCCGCCGCCGCGAGTCCCGCAGCTGCTCACGCCGCCGGGCTCCGAAGATGAAGCGCCGCTCTCATCGCCGCCAACCGTCTCCCGTCTCGCTAACCACCGCGTGAGGACCAAGTGGTCCTCGGAGATCGGCGCCGCCTCTCGCCGCCTCCTGTAATTCCAAAATTCCACCCTTCTCCCAAATGTGATGTGATGGAGTGATGCATGCATTAGTGTCCTGCGCTAGCAATTACATATATTTACATGCAAATTTACCTAACGCCGCGGGCGTCAACGTCCCCGATGAGGTCGGCCAGTGAGCTCTCACCAGAGCAATCACCGAGACCTAGCGCCCGCTCCCCGATGTGCCGATGCCATCTCGGTCGCGCTTGCCCCCGCGGCCGCCATCTACGTCCAAGATAGTGGTGGATCTATGTTGCAGTACTACGGGCGACCTGGAGGAAAGCCTATGGTGGTGGTCAGGTTTGTGCGCGGCGTCAACTTTTGCGCCATCACGGACCCCAATTCCCTCCTTGGTTGCAGGAGCCCTTCCTTCTTCCTGCCGCTGTCTGCTCCAGTGCATCATGCCACGACGGCACGACCCTTCTCCCCCAAACTCTCCTTACATTTCTACAGGAATTAAGAGTTATATTCGTGAGAGGGTGAGTTGTTATGCTAATCTTGATTTTTTTTGCCAAATATTTTCAGGTTTGGGGGATTCAACGATGCCTAGATTGTACTGGTTGAAGCCTCCGCCACTACCATCCTTCAAGAAAGCCAAATTGGGTGTTGCCCCTCTGCCACCGACGCAATCTCTGGATCTAGCCGAGGATGTGTTTGTGGCCGCCTTCTCCGCACGCCATCACCATTCTTGATTGGGCCTGTTTATCCCCTTATTCCTCTCTTCCTCCCCTCCTCCAAAGGCCCCATGATGGCTTTACAAGTGATGGAAGTTGGAGACCGCTTGAGGCATCACAAACTCGACAATGAGGACATTCGACGGTTTGAGGTGTTCTCGTGCTATGGCTGCACACACGAAGAACAGTGTCGCTTGCTTTGGACCACGGAGGAGCTCCATGACACTCACAATGACATTAGCTAAACTTGTGATTTGGCAACAAAATTTTCTTTTGGTAATCACTTGCCTCTCTGTAGATTCATCAAGAATTTGTTTATTGCCGCCGCTTGTCTTTAGCCTTTCTTATCGCTTTTCGATGGTTCCAGAGGAGCTCAAGAGATAGTTGTTACATTGAAGTTTCAATGTATAAAGTCGCTCTTTGGTACTTGCAAATTGCCATAATGTTCGCACATTCAAATGCTTGAGCATCGCTTAAGGAGAGGAAGATCGCTTAGTGCTAATTGAATTGAGGAAAGAATAATTGGTTACAAAGGAAAGAAGTCAGACCTACAACTTGGTCTTTGAAAACCATTAACTAAGTATAATTGGTTACAACAATAGAGTTTTTTTCTAAGGTATCGCTTATGCTTCCTTTTCAAATCTATATGCTACATGTGGTTGTCATACCTATTTTGTAAGATAGTTGTTGCCTTCGATTGCTTGGTAGCATGCTCTGTAGTACAAGTTTTCATTTTCTTTGCCTCATAACCATATGGGTTTCCTAGGTTCACGCTACTGTGATTGTAAGACGCTTGTTGCCTACGATTGCTTGGTAGCATGCTCGAGAGAGCTGAATAGTTGATTTAAGTTAGCTGATTTGGTGATGTGAGGCCATGCCAATGATGTGCAGCTTTCCTAATTGAATGTATAATCCCGCTTATGTGTTCTTTCGAGACAGTTTTAGACCATTTTTGTGAGGCCAAAGCTAAATTTGATTAACACCGAATAAGATGACTAAGAGAAAGATAAGGTTGGTCTCAAAAATAAAAGAGGAGAGATGCCGACGGCAGAGCTCGGAAGTTGGGAGCAAACAGCTAGATCATCCGGTTCTTAAGGATTGGGGAATTGGTGGATCGTTGATGGGCATCTGACGGCCAAAATTCGAACAATTTTGTATCTCCAAACCATTCACATGATGGACAGATGCACTTTGATTCTTTTGCTGAAATTGTACCTCATTATATTTTGAAAATTTCCATGTTAGGCCATTTATTTTTAAAATTAGTTGGTTCCGTTGATCCTCAAGTAGCATATTCTTACTGGAAGAAAAAACAACTTGCTTCTTGTCGCCCTTTTGAAATTGTGCTACATCGCATTCAAATCATGAATGTATTCATTCATGTAGCATAGATAATGGTTAAAACCGCAATTATTTCGAGTTATTCATTTTTGTGAAAAATTACCAACCGCTTTCTGTCAATTTTTACTTTGTTGTATTGTCCATATCGACATACATGAAAATTTAATGTTGTCCGACCACGCCCGGCCGAGGCCGCTTCCGCGTGCTCTCGGGCGCGCCGCATCATCGGGCGAGCCGCCACTGTGGCCTTTTTGCGCGCTTCCCTCGGCCGCTTGGCGCTCGCACTCGTCCGCGCTGGGACACCGCCCCGCATCGCGCTCAAGTACTCCGCCCGGTATTACCATCCGTGTGTGTGTCTTTTCAACTGATAGCTTATTCTTTGGGTATTCTTCTAAGTCGAATCGACTTTTATTGTTCCCGAGTACCTCTCCGCAGCACCAATCCAATACCGAACTTGATGGGTTCCATAGTTGTATTAAAACAGATAATTTAGAATACTACAAGATCTATGATACGAGATTATGGCTTCTTATCCGAAGATGGAACCAGTGGAACTTGAAATAAAAGTCATAAGTGGTTGTGGAACAGATATTCTAAAATGAAATGAACATTACTAATAGCTGTGACAATGCTGAAAAAGAATAGTCGATATGGTATGTGTGCAACTAATACGAATATTTCATCATCTTATATCTTATTCCTGTTCCTCATCACTTTTATTTAATTTTTCGTTGCAACGCATGGGCACCTTACTAGTATAAAATCATGTGCATGGCAATGCGCCAATGCATGCCCGGTCAAAGGGCTTAAAGCCCTAGCTTTTGCCTTTTTCGTATAGGCTTTTTATTGTAGCGGCTGTTAGCTTTTTTGTAAGCTAAAAAAATAAAAATAGTAAAAATTTAGAAAAAATAAAAAACATTGTTAAATCCTTTGAGACAATGCAAAGAAAGAGAAAAATAAAAATAAAAGCCAAACAAGACTAAAAAACCAAAAATCAAACTTTAGAAACAGAAAAGCTAAAGTTGTTTGGACGGGCCTAATGCCCGCACAATCAAATGCAAATTTGTATTTTGGGTGCTTAACATACAAATGCATAAAAGTATCCGAATAATCGATAACTTAGAAAAGGCACCAATGTTCTGTCTCCCATTTTTATATCCAGGAAGAATTTCATGGTTACCATGTTTATTTAATAATGATCACATATGTATTTTTTCTTTGAGTATTGGTTATTTGCTCCTAAAAGTTTGGATATTGTGCTAGGGTACTCAATGCTTCTTACTTGACAAGAAAAATACACAACTTATGAATGTGCCATTATAATCACCTTTTTGCCATAGAAGTTTCATCCATCACACATCACTTGATACTCCTCTAGCCATAAATACATACCATTTTAGACATTGACATAGTCTTCAAAACATAGCTTTGACCATTAATTTATATTATAATATATTTGTAAAACCAAATAAAATTATAATATTATAAAAGTATTTTTGAAACAAATTTGTAGATATGATTTTCATGCATTAAATCTAAATATTTTAAAAATATTGATGATCAAAGTTTCGAAAATTTGATTGCACGTATCCCAAAATAACATATTTATGACTGAAAAAGGGTGTATGTATAGTGGTATAAACAAATAATTCTGTTTACACATCCGGTATAACCCAATTGATCAATCCACTCATCAGATGGTCCAAACCAAGGTTCGCTTTCCAGGCCCAATTAATTCCCAAACCTAAATCTTGGGTTACAGCTAAATAGATCAAACATTTGAAATAGTAATCTACGGATCCGATAGATGCCTAGCCCAATGCACGCATAACTTTCTCAAAATTGACTTGGATTAACTAATATGCATGATGAACAGTTGAACACAATATTTTTATATGAAACGACACAAGATCATGCATATAGCAAGTATAAAACCCTAGGGAAAAAGAATAAAAGGGCTAAAAACCACTGCTCCACCGACTGATCCAATCACATATCGTATTCTACATTTTAAAAAAGTCCAATTATTGTAAAGCTTTTTCCATGGTTTGTAACCACTCCTTTTATTTCTTGTACAAGCACTCAACGTCAAGCTACAAGTCCTTTTGCTAGCTTCGGTCAGAGCAACTAACGGCTATAGCTAGGAAGAAGGGGAGACGGAAGGAAGGGAAGAAAAATACCGCTGGCGACACGCATCTACCGATCATTTTCTCGCAGATCAATCGAGCTTAGATATACGTCAAGAACAGAGACGGTTTTTGTATCGATTTCGAGCCGTCATCCATTTCGGAGAGGACAAGCTAAGGTGATCGAGAGAAGATAGTATCAAGAGATAGGTTGTATCAAGATATTGGTGGTGGAAGTGTTTGCATGGAGGATAGGCCATGGAAGCAGCCACATGAGAAGGCTTCTTATCAACACACCGGGATGATCCAAGCTTCTACCTCCTCCATCCAAGGCAGCATCATGTACACCCTAACATACATAGATAGCTACCTATACAACTTGATTTTTCACCATTCTCTTGATTTCTCTGAACGAAAGCATCCTTTCTCAATGTCTTCTCCTCCTCTTTTTGAAAAGTAAATCTTTAATTTTTCTTAATGCCTTCTCTCTTGATATTATTGTTTCCTTGATATATTTCTATTTTCCAAACTTTCCCTTTGAGCTTTGGGAGTTGTTTTCATGTGTTAGTTATGATCCATGCATAGAATTCAGCATTAAGGTACACTTTGCAAGTCTATAAAGGAGTACTGGTCGCTAATTTATGAATACACTTTGCTGCTAGCTTGCTTTGACTGATGGTGTGTTTCAACGTTTAGCTTTCAAACACTGCTGAATTGGGGTAGCATAATCTATTTCAATGCTTTTTCCATACTGATATTCATCTCTTTCAAGTGTCTATATTGAAGTGGGAATTCTATATTGAAGTAGAGGTTAATTTCTGCGATGGCATCTATCTATCATCTGTTTGAAGTGTCTATATTGAAGCGTGAATTAATTTCTGCAATTGAAGTCATGGCAAGGCACGCGACGCGCGCCCGATGTTCTAGTAGAACTATATCTAGTCAAGTTCTCATGCCTATCCTTGACCGTGGGCACAACTATTCAAATAGTTTTGTACTCTGCAGAGTTTGTACACTTTACCCACAAGAGATAGATCTGCCCGTTGCCCCACATGATTCATTGACCATGTGGTTGAGTAGATTATCACGAGACTGTTACAATGCATAATCCTACTTGTGGTTACACCCGCTAAGGTCTATTTTCTGTAGGATGCGTACATCCCTCGAGAAGGGTCCCTCGTGAGCCATCATGGGCAAAGGCGAGGATGAGACCATCCTTCCCTTTGCTCGTGTTCATACCTTCACGTAACCACACTAGAGCTATGCAGATTAGTTAGCCCCACCTATATTTTACCAGCTTGTAGTTGTACTGTTGTATCTTGGGAGGCCATCATGAGATTCGGTCCTTAGGGTTACCTAGACGGTTCTACCACTAACCAGTCTCTCGTGCACCACTGCACCACACCCCCGGACCACCCGCCCAGATATTTAAGCAAGTTGGGGTTTTTGGGAACATAAAAAAATCCTTGTCCAAATACACCAACCATTTTCACCCCATCTTCCCAAATCCAGTTCTCATAGTTTAAAGTGATGCTGAGGGCATTTTGGTGCCCCTGAGTATCTAAGCACAACTAAGCATGGTATATAATTACAGACTTATTTTCAAAAAAAAAATACCATTATAGTTTTACTAGGGTGATAAGGCTCACATATTCAATTATTCTAAAAGAAGGTATTACTAACAAACTTATTAATTGATAAGTAACTAGGGTATGGAAATCAGGTATATACTTAGCACATAAAATAATAGCATGCAATTGATAATTTAAACAGAAATAAATTACAAAAATATAGGTCCAATATGATCAAATTATTGACTCGCCTGGCTCGCAGGGTTCCTGATCTTACTGATCTTGACTTGGGATTGCTTCTGATTCTTCCTCCTGGGCCTCGTACGCTAATTTATCGTCGAACGCACATTTTTAAAAGAATAAAGCAAATTAACATAGCCAAACAAAACCTCAACAAAAATTTAACAAACTCAAAAAATTTATGGTGTTGGTTCCACTAGACAGAAAATTGAATTAGATAACTATTGCAATTTTTCTTACTGAATTTGGAGTTAAAACGAATTAGTTATAAATTTTTAAGGTTTAAAATCAATTAACATAACCAATTAAATTTACATCATAATTTCAAATGGACTCAAAATTCCATGATTTTAGTTTCTCTGAATAGAGGATGAATTTAGATAAATTTATGAATCTTTCCCATTAATTTTGGAGTTAAAATGAATTTGTTATGAATTTCTAAAGCTTTCAGTTCATCAAATGAAAAATAAAAAATCAGATATTACTTAAATATCCAGAGGAGAGAGGGTGTATTAGGTCGACGGTGGGGTCCATCAATAATATAATCTTTCCTTTGCGGTCACGATGTGGGACCATCGGCATATTATTTCTTTACTACTCTAGTGGTTGACACGTGGGACCCACTACGGATCATAATCCCCCACCGAGCGATCGACTAATCTGGCCCACGAGTTTTAAATAACTCGTGACGCTAACACATGGGGCCCAGAACGGTTTAAGATTATACAGCCCACATGTTAGTGACTAAATAACTCTTAACGATCGCCATTACAGCTTAATTAAATCTGATGTAAATTTAAATTTTGCGCGTATAGTCTTCGTCATCCTTCCGATTCTAGCGAGGCTTTCGCCACAGAGGAAGTCGACGACCGCACGGTAGAATTTGTAAATGGGTTCGCCCGTCGCCCACCTCGGTGCAACAAACGCTAGCCAATTTGGCCAAAACCATGTTCGGCGAGAGCCGGCGGTGGTCGAACAGACAAGAAGGCTACGGCATCCTACTACATTAAAGTTCAATTAAACGCCTGAAGCACCTAGGATGATCACGATGTCGAATCCGAGGTCGCCGTGGCTCGGGAAACTTGGTAGTGTGCTGTTGATGTGCGACAGCGGGGTTCCAAGGTGGCGCTTGGTGAGGGGGCTTCTCGGGCGATGTGAGCTTTCGACGAGGAAGGAAGCAGCTTCGCCGAGAGTTGAGGATGCTCCTGGTGCAGGGAATTGGTCGGGGACGGCCACTGTCGCCGAGGAGCCCGATGACCGGAGTTGTGGAAGAAGGCGACTCTAGCGAGCTACAGGGGATGAAAACCCGATTGCATTTGTGGAGAGCAAGAGGGAAGTGTGGGAAGTCTGCAGAAGGTCTTGGCGGGCTTTATAGGCGACGGTAAGGAGCTGGCGACGTGGAGGGTGTATGGGCGGCAATGGTAGCTGACGGGGTGCTATGGTGAGGACACATTAGCCTAATCCTGGGATTGCACATCGCTAGGGGTCAGCGCTAGGACGCACAGGGCATGGCCAACTTGTGGTAGGGTAGCCTTGGCGAATTGGCATTGGCGGGCTAACGCGGCGGCGAACTCCTGGCGCACGGATAGAATTCGGGCAAGGAAGCGACGATGCACAGTCATAATGGTGGCGGTATGGAGTAGAGGCACATGCTAGTGTCCAATGGTTCGACGGGGTGGCTACCTGGGCAAAAGCTTGTGCGCGGGAAGGACTGGGCGCAAGGGAGCGCAAGCACGGCGCCAGGGGATTAGCGGCGGGGCTAAGGATGACGTGGGGCGAGTATGGGAGAGGAGAGACGCTCAGTTGCCTGCTGGTCTGAAGGGATGCTTGCAGCTGAGACCGGGCGGGCGAGGGAAACGAGACGGCTCAGGCGCAAGGGGCGCGGTGCGGGCGAGCCAGAGAGGTAGAAGGGGTGTGAACAAGAAGAGGGAAGGGGGCTGGCCGGCTGGGCCGAGTGCTGGCTGGCTGGCTCTCTCTCTCTCTCCATTTTTTTGTCTAATTATTGTTATTACTTTACTTCTTTTTGTTTTCCATACCTCAATCTAATTATATTTGTGCACATACCATTTTATACATATTCTTTGTATTGTTCTTTTGATTGGATCTTTTCTTGATTGATTTTGAGTACAATACACACACACACACATATACCCTTGTTACATGAAGTCTTAATACATCCACCCTTGCTTTATTTCACTCCTTGCTATTTATACATATACATACACATGTATATTATTAATTTAATTTTGTGAGCTTTTTGGACAAGCTTTAGATTATCTTTTTGGAATTCAAAATTTTCATTTGAAATTTTCTATTACCCAACCTATCCTTTCAGTTTAGCTTTCCATTTTATTTTATGTGCTTTGCTTCATATATACATATGTGTTTATTCTATCTTGTTTTAGTGGAATCCTTAACCAAAGCTTTGGAAATCCAGAAAATTCAGATGCCACAAAAGCCAAAACTTCCAAATGCCAAATCACACCATAATTAGTATTTTCAAAAATTGGAATGTTACAACGTGGATGGCCCTCCGCCCCTACTGCTTCAATCGAGGAGGGATTACTAAAAGCTGGAGGCACGGGCTTGTTGTTGCTTATAGGTCGCTCTCCGTCGGACTGTAGTTCACTCTATACGTCATGATCAATGAATGAAAATATGGAGTGAGGTTGATTTTTTTCAGTTACCTAAGGAATAGATAGTCCCAAAACTATTACTTCATGCGTTACATGAATCTTTCAAATTTTGTCAACCTCGCAAGTACTACGGTATGGAGCGATAGAAGCATTTAGACCATGTACAAACATATGCCTTTAGGAGAAACGAAAAATATGATGGGTAGGATTGGGGGTTACTACGGAATGGCCCAATCTACTGCGTGTACCGGGGCCATTTCTCTTCCTACTGAGTTTGACATTGTAGTCCTCGCCGCCATCCTAGCCTTGGCCACCCTTTCGCGCTCTCTCACGCCTCCTCATGAGCCTCGCGCTTCCTGCGCCTGCACATCTCTAGATGAGTTTGTGTCTCCTGCTAAATATGCTCGCTATGCTCTTTGTTATGCTGCTGCTCCTCCCACCTCTCGTGGTCCATCTTGGCATCCCACTCCTCGTAGGCTAGACGGTACTGGTCGTGTGGGTGGATCTGTTGGTCGATCCATTTGCGGAATGCACATAGTGGATCCAGAGACTACAAGTAATTAGAGTGGTAGTTAGATGTGCTTTGAAAGAGAAATGAAAGGAGAATATATTGTAACTGGTTCTTAACGGCTAGCGGTACTGCCCTGTGTCGCAACACCGGTCGGGATAGCCCCAGGCGTAGTTAGGGCAACCCCAGTAACGCATGCCTTGACTCACCCACGCTCGACTTGAAGAACTTGCATATGTCCTTGTACTAGCAGATGGGCGGTGTCACCCTCTCAAGCGGGTGTTGCGGCGAATGCTTGGTGGGAATGTCATGGTAGGGGTTCGCACTATGGGGGGCATCGTTGCGGGGAGGTGGCCTCTTGGCACCCTTCCTTGCTCGTCATGGGCTACAACAGCCCTTGCTAGTTGGCTGATCTCCTCCCATTTTTTCTCCATGTGAGCAAGGTTGCGTTGTACTCTTGTTGCAGGAAAGCCCACTGCGCAAGGGGTAGTACTTGTACGCCGAGGCGACATGGCGTACACAGCTGTAGTCTAATTGGGTTGATGCAAATTCACATTCGCATGACAACGGCCTCGAGGAGGAATCTTGCTACGTGTATCACATCGTTGCACAAAGCTGCCTCATTGGGTCACATTGATCTGCAAAACTGCATTGTTGGGTCACATCACCGCACAAGGCTACCTCGTTGGGTCACGTCACCATGCAAAGATGCCACATTGGGTCCATACGGATTAATGTGGTGCGAAGATGCCGAAGCGGTAATGACAACTAGTAATCATGTTTGAAGACAAATGTGTGGATAATCATTGGACAGGCATTCATCATACAGAAGATTGATGGCATAAGATGCAGCGGTATTGACGATGAACGCCGCCTTAGTAGCACAAGTCCTAGGCTCCTACAATGCCTCCTCAATAGGGTCGTATGTAAGGTTTCCACCGCCAAAGCACTTGGCCAAGATCGAGTAGTTCAACATGTATTTTTGCCGATAAACGCCCTATCATATATCTCCAAGCCGTCGATCCATCGGAAGAAGTGGTAGCGCATTTCAGCCGACATTACATTCACCAAGTTAAAAATTTACAAAAATCAACTATTAGACTGAGCAACAACTTTGAGACCCTCTGTATAAACCGCACTATCATAGGAAAAGTTAATACACATAGGGTTAACAGAATACATATCATTCATAACAACCAAACTTTATTATAAAGCAAAGTGTACATGCCTTATGACCAAGTTTACAATAAAATAGCTCATGGCTAAACATAAAGGTAAATCAATGGAAGATAAATAAAGGAATAGCCCATCCTGCTTGCTCACAAGTGAGACTATAAGACGCGACTTATTCGTCACAATCCTCACCGTAGTCGATGAAGTCATCCTCGGCAATAGATTTAAGCAAGATGAGCAAATCAAGTATTCCACAAGTTATACCAGAGATTTAATAGAGTAAATGCATGTATAAGGGTTGATAAAGGAATGCATAATATGGTTATTTATGCGAAAACACAATATTGAAGTAAATATCATAAAGTAAGTGCAAAACCTGAATTTAATACAATAATATAAACAATATTTTAAAGCAAATAATATCATTAGTGTAGCAATCAACCTCACACTAACATATCCACAGACATCTCATCCGGATCATCTTTCTAAAAGATTTTACAAGTTTCCACAAACTAGATTTTATAAAACTAAAGGCTAATTTATGACAAATCATACTCAGTATGTCCATGACCGTAGACATGGCTAACCAGGATAGTTTGTTACTCTACAGAGTGGTACAACTTTCTCCACAAGATATGTCCTCTCGTTGTGCCATGCTATTAGCACATTATCTTAGGTGTCTGGCTAAGAGTTCATGATAAGCCTATTACAATGTTCCGTTGTCAAATTAGTTACACCGCCACTAAGATTTCACCACAACTTGAATCCACAAGTTGGGCCCCCTCTTGTGCCATGTGAGACTTCTCGTGGCCTACGCCACACTCACATTCAGCCTATAGCGAAACTAGATTTAAAACTTCACAAATCACTTGACCAGATCTATCCTATACCACACTTGTGGTAATACTGTGGTGTGACTTTGTAATTGTAGCTCACAAACCAGTCCTTAATTTGACTTAGGCACTACCCGCATGCCCCTTGTGCCTGGTATCGTCATTGAGTCACTAAACAACAATGAGCACCAGCAAGCACCCACCACTATACCAATGCCTAAGTTTAAACCAGATTTTATAATTTTATTTTATCAAAATTTTATAGACTTTTTTGACTCACCGAAATCAAGAATAGATTTTAGAAATCATAATTTCATGTGAAACAAATAATCCCACTTAAATCATTCTAAGCATGGCTAAACAATTCTATAAAATTTCTAGTTAATACTAATATACTAACTAGATTTTCATCTAGGGTGACAAAGTATGTTGGTGTTCAATGTCAAATTTAGCTATATACAAAAGAATTGGGCATAATTAGAGTTTAAATTGAATTTAAACTAAGTTGGAATAAAAGTACGCATGCATAATAATTTAAAAGCAATATAAATAATTTAAATTATTAGGAGCAATATGATCAGAGGTGTAACTTGCCATGCTCGAGGTCTTGGTGCTACGAACCGTCGAAATCGTACTCTCTAGAGTCGTCTTAATCTATTTGCGAAGAACTAAAGCAAATAAATTTAAAAAATTAAATAAAATTCAAATATTCAAAAAGACTAAAAATGGATAGTTTATGATTTTAGAAGAATTTATAAATTTGAACGGGTCCAATCGGAGTTAGGATGAAGGAGAACGGATTTCTAGAAGTTTAAAACTAAAGAAAAAGGAAAAATAGGATTTTCTGGAATTATTTTCTAAAGGAAAAGATATTTATGACATCAACTAGGAATTTAGGCAATTACTTTTATAAAGAAAATTCAGGATTATGACGTCAGCAAAGGAATTAAATTTTTAGTCAAAATAAATTTCTAAAGGAAAATCTAAATTATAACGTCATGCTGACGTCAGCCCTACATGTGACAGGTGATGTGGTGACACGTGGCAGCTAACGTGGCTCGGGAGCGGTTAGGTGCTGACGTGGTACGACACGTGGCGCTGATATGGATGCTGACTCAATAGATGTGCTGATATGGCCGGCCAAGAAGGTAAGGGCTAGTGGAGGTCGTTAAATGGGGATCGGGAGGTGGTGATGCACGGAGAAGTTCAGACCAATTCGAATGGTAAAGGATCATTTGGACTGTTCGATCAGCAATGGGCCATCCGATCGACAAGGGAATGTTCAAACTGTTCTAACGGCAAGGGCTTTCGGACCCGTCTGATCAACGTTTGGACCGTCCAATCGACAGGGGATGTTCGGACTAGTCCGAAAGGCAAGGGGCTTTTAGACCTTCCGATCGGCGTTCGAACAATCCAATCGCAAGGAATATTCGGCCCAGTCCAAAAAGTAAGAGAAGTTTAGACCGTCCGATCGGTCCTAGGGGATGTTCATACCATCCAAACAGCGATAGGCAGGGACGACGGAGCGGCGCTTGAAGCCTGATCGGCGATGCGGGGACAGCGGTGGTTGACGTGGTACGCAATATGGAGAGGGGAGCGAGGGGATTTCAATGGTATACATTAGCATTATCGGAGACAGCCGGAGAATGGTTGGCGACGAGCAAAGGCGACGGCATAGCTCAGGTCTTAGGGGTGGCAGCATTCCAACGGCAAGGGAGCTCGATGAGGAGGTGGAGAAGGTCATCGACGGCGTGGGGAAGACGAAGACGGTGTCAATGAGGAGTGTAGGGGCCCAAGGCCATTGGAATTGCCCATCAAAGTTCTTGAGAGCTGATGCGGATACGCACATGTATTGTACTTTTTAGTTAAATATATTATTCAACTAGAAAGAATTATAGAGCCGCATGAAATCTGGCCAGGTGAACTCATTCTAAACTAAACTTAATATTGTTATTCATAATGATAGAATAATACCTCATGTTGTCACATGGTGCATTTTCAGATTTGTCAAATGGAAGATATTGAAATTGAGAGGGAGAAGTTGGAGGCCAGGACCAAAGCAATGGAGAGGCACAAGGAAGAGGATAACCACATTATGTGCTAAAGACGTGACGAAACAAAGCTCACGCAAATGCAGCCAACAAAAACAAAGTCCATATGGCTGGATGGAGCACACAAAAGAAAGACCCATGCGGAAGGGGGAAAGAAAACTCATATGGTGGGAGAGCAAAAGGGGGGAGTCCAAGAATTTAAAGTACAAGTTTTAGATAAGATTTTTAAGTCCAATTTGGACCTCCCACAAGCCTAAATGAATTCGAATTCGAATTCAACTCAGAACTCAATCCGGATTCGGTTCGGGACATCCTAACACGCAGTTACTAAGAAGGCTATAACTTTCACAAACGAAGTCCGATTCAGGTGTTCTTGTACTCGTTAAAAAGCATATTTCAAGGGCTACGCAATGGATCAGGCTTTATCTTCAAATTCAGCATGAATCAACTACTATGACCAAAACAAAGTGACGGCTGTAAAATCTAACTTCCTTTTTTGTATGTGTTTGAGTCTAAAACAATATAGGGTTAAGTTGCATTCAGTTTGGAGACCATATGGATGTCCCAAGTGGCTATATAAGCCTTATATTCACAGTCTTTAGGACTGAGATCACTTTTGAGAAAAATCAATCTACCAAAGTTTGTTCGAGTTCATCATTGCTTTCGAAAATATATAGGGAATTAGGAGTGTTCTTCAATCAAGATTGTTCAGCCTTTCCGCTGGGAATTGGGTGCACGATAGATCTTCGCTTGGTGGTTGACGAAATCGACACAAGTGTGTTTTGACGGATTAAAGAGTGTTCGTCCTTTGCACTAGCATTGGAGGATCGCTACGCTTCATTAAGACTCCCGTAAGTATCCATCATACGTCGAGAAGATCGGGTGACCCAGTATCATCTTGGTATTAGAGCGCGGTTTACTCGGTAGGATACTTACCCTTGTTTTTAGATTGATTTATTTCTATCCTATAGCCCATTAAACCAAAAATTGCAATAAAAAAATCTAAAGCCTAGTTTCGCATATGTTATTTTCGTGAGTTTTATTAAGTCTTGATCCATTAGAAATTTTATTTACATGCTGATCATAGTGTCTTTTGCGTAGCTTAATCTTTGCATATCAATTTTCTTGAAAATTCGCTAGTTGATCTTTCAATTAGCATCCAAAAAAGTAGATTCAATTTACTTTTTGAATTCTTGTTCTTGTTGTCCACGTAAGATCTTTTGTACATCTTAAAAAAAATATCATATTCGAACACATCTGGGTTTCCTTTTCCTTGTTTGATTCGACCACAAGAAACCCCTGCCGTCAAAGTTGTGCGCCGTAAAGAATCCTACTCAGACATATTCGGATAGTGTAAAGTTTGTTGCGGTTTGAATTCCGAGTGTTTGTTGAGATTTTTACTTAAATCCTTTGAACCTTGAGACTAGTCTTTAATAATTGCATATAGGGATGCTCTTAAATTAATTATTTCGATTGAATGTTACCAATTGCTCGTGCATCACTCATTGGGCTGACACAAAAAAAATTCAGAGTTTATACCCTTGCATTTTTTTAAAAAACAATTGTGACTCATATATCTTATTAGACTCAGAATAAGAATTTGAATCTTTTGAGTCACTAGCAGGGTAGTAAAAAAAGAGCAAAAAAAGGGAGAAAAAGGTGAAAAAAGGGCCGAACTTGAGTGAGTGTTTTATGCTATAAATTCAGTTGGAGTATTTAATTTCTTGAGCAATCTTATGCCCTCATTTTTATAATATTGCAATTGGCTAGCATCTCTCCTAGTACTTGATGCAAAACGGGCTAATATTTCTTGATTATTTCTTTTAGCTCATTCCGTTGTTTACATTGAGTCACATTGATCATTGTATGTGTGTTCATATAATTCATTTATATCTTTGGATCAGCACATAGGCAAGTGTTTTTTAATTTGGATTATTACTTAATTCAACAATATCGTAAAATTTAGATTGTGTAAGATAAATACTTCGTAACCAAACTCCACTAAACATCCTTTGCCTTGCAATTGTGGGTCATTTTTAAATCCGCTTGATCATCACTTGCTATTGTAGACACCACCAAGTGTAAGTTTCTTTTAATCTCAATTCACTTCATAAAGGTAAGAACTTTACTTGGGAGAGGAAAAAGTGAGATAGAGTGAACTCCACATATCGTATATATGTTGTGATATTTGCATATTCTTTGTACAACTAACCATGACAGGTGGAGATGATAATATGGGAGAGGAGCATACCCTAGCAAGTCGTTTTCAATTCCAAGCGTTGAGAGGGATTTTGCGCAATGAGTTTGCCGCCACTTCTTCCTCCTTGAAAGAGCAACTCAAGGCGGATATTAACAATTCCGTGTAAGATATGAGTATTGAAATGAACCAGTAAGTTAATGTGCTACGTACAAACATTGTGAACGACATTGTACGTACACTTCAGTCACAAGAAGAAGAAAATAATTTCATTCCTTTCTATAGAAGTGAAGATCCAAAAGAATATCTTGAGTGGGAATGGCAAATGGAGAATGTGTTCAAATTTCGAAAGATTTCCAAAGTCCAAGAGGTGATGCGTGCCACTAGAGAATTTAAAGATTATGCGAATTTGTGCCATCCTATTATGCGCGGGGATTGCTTCGCCATCTGGAGAGTATCACACAAAAGAGTAACATTGTTCAAGAATATTATTTTGAGCTATAAGATACATTACGTCGCGCCGGTATCACTAGTGCATTAAGTGAGAAGACATACTTCAAAAAAGAATTGAATTCTAAGATCGCCACTGTACTTCAACATAAATATTTTTGTAGTATGCATGATCTTGTGAATTGTGCTATTGAAGAGAAGAAGAGGCTTATGGAGAAGCATACACCACAGTTCAATCCATGTCCATACCTTAGTTCTTCTGCCTCTACTAATGTGACACATGAGAAGATAACCGAGCATGGTACTTTCCTTTCGGTCAAGAAGATATGTAGTGTTGTTCCGAAACTACATACAGCACTTGAAATACATCAAAATCCATATGAGGATGAGGGCCACATAGCCAAATTGAGTGAGAGTAATAAAAAGAGTTAGCTACGTGATTCTACCATATGTGAGGTTGAGAGCATCCAAATTGAGGGTGTGAGAGAGACAAAAAATAGAGAAGTAGAAGATAGACAAAGTAAGGATGAATATGAAACTAACACATGAATATCTATTTCTAGTGTTGTTTCTCACATTGTATAGGTTGACATTAAAGATGAAGAATTAAACATTCAATAACTGACACCTTTGAAGGCAAATGAGGAGGAGGTAACCACGGGAGGGGATGAAGTGCTTGCTGCCCCGAGGGTACATCCTAACGATTTTAAACCCCAGCACTTACATCATCTGAGGAGGACGACAAAGGTAACAATATTGGTGCTGAATTTAATTGTGAAAAGGTGAGTAATTATAAAAACTTATATGATCAACCAAAAATTCCATGTTCTAAAATTTCTGTGCTCAATTTACATAATGTAGAATTGATTGCCTATAAGGAAGTTCTTACTAGAATATATTTTAATGATTTTTTGTGCTATATCATGTTTGATGATCCTAGAGAGCTATCTAGTGTGATTGATAATGTTGCTGAAATTTCATGTTCAAAATCACTAGTTAGTACTCATGCCTACACTTATAAGTTCAATTTGATTGGAGATTATGGTTTAGATGACAAATTTTATGTTGACAGAATTTGTATTATATGTAATATGCTTGCTGAATTGAAATTATATATTATAGATAAACAACCTTTTGTATCATGTCATGATCGCAATGAGATGAATGTCAACAATAATGCTTGTTGTTTTAAAAGATTTCTTAAGTCTATTTGTTTACCCTTTGATATACAATTATGTACAAGTAATCAAAGTAGCGCAGTTGAAGCATGGAAAGCACTCAAAATTTTCTTTCCCATATCTGAACATGTAAATCTGATTTTGCCCATTAAGGATCTATCCATGTCCTTAGAAGAGTCGAGGACAACTTTCTTTTATAGGAGGGAGAATGATGTGGAAAATAATATTGCAATGCATACATCTTTTGATCAACGCTATATTTATTAGTTTGTGCGAAATAATGAGAATACCACAACAATTGACTCTTATATATATACCATACATATGTGTTGTTCTTTTCGCTTACTACACCTTCAAAAGTTCATAATGAGATAAGTCGAAGAAGTATTGATGACGAATATATATGCTATACATACACATTGTATTCTTTGTTTAGTACAATTTCAGACTATCAAAAACTAAGGATGGCTTTTCTTGAAGAATGGGAGGATGATGCAGATATACACGTGTCTTGTACTTTTCATTAAATATATTATTCAAGTAGAAAGAATTATTGAGTCGTATGAAATATGGCCAGTGAACTTATTCCAAACTAAACTTAATATTGTTATTCATATGGATAGAATACTATCTCATGTTGTCACATGGTGCATTTTCAGGTTTATCAAACAGAAGATATTGGAACTGAGAGGGAGAAGCTGGAGACCGGGGCCAAAGCAATGGAGAGGCACAAGGAAGAGGATAACTACAATAGGTGCCAAAGACGTGACGGAACAAAGCTCATATAGATGGAGTCAATAAAAACAAAGCCTATATGGTGGATGGAGCACACAAGAGAAAGACTCGTGTGAAAGGAGAAAAAACCCATGTGATGGAACAGAAAAGGGGGTCCAAGAACTTACATTACAAGTTTTAGATAAGATTTTCAAGGCCAATTCAGACCTCCTACAAGCCCAAATGAATTCAAACTCGAATTCAACTCAGAACTCAATCCGAATTCAGTTCGGGACAGCCTGACACGCAGTTACTAAAAAGACCATAACTTTTACAAACAGAGTCCGATTCAAGTATTCTTGTACTCGTTGGAAAGCTAATTTCAATGGTACACAATGAATAAGGCCTCATCTTGAAATTCATCAAGAATCAACTGCTATGACCAAAACAAAGTGACAGCTGTAAAATCTGATTTCCTTTTTGTATGAGTTCGAATCTAAAATAATATAGGGTTGAGTTGTATTCGGTTTGGGGACCATATGGACGTCCCAAGTGGCTATATAGGTCTTGTATTTACAGCCTTTAGGGTTGAGACCACCTTTGAGAAAAATTAATCTACTAAAGTTTGTTCGAGTTCATCATTGCTGCCGAAATTCTGTAGGAAATTAGGAGTGTTCTTTAATCAAGATCGTTCAACCTTTCCACTGGGAATTGGGTGCACGATAGATCTTCACTTGGTGGTCGGCGAAATTGACACAAGTGTGTTTTGGCGGATTAAAGAGTATTCGTCCCTTGCATTGGCATTGGAGGATCTCTACGATTCATGAAAACTCCCGTAAGTATCCATTCTATGTCGAGAAGATCGGGCGACCCCATATCAAGAGGCCGACGAGAGGGGACACATGGCGTGGGGCTCTCGGGCACACAAAAGAGGGAATTGAGGGGCGGAAGAGGATGTGATGCTCGGGGTGGGCTTTTATAGGGTGCGGGGAAGGGAATGGCCAAGGAACGGCTTCATTGGAGTTATGGTCGGTGAGTGGCACGTAAAGATGAGGTTTAATGAGGTTTAAAGGAGGAGAAACAATGGGTGTTAGTGTGGAGGTTTTAGGGCCACTAATGGCAATTAATGTCGGGGCCAATGTGAAGAATGGCGGCTTTTAAGAGCTCAAAGGGAGCGCAGTGGAGAACGAAGAAGGGGAGGAGGAAGAAGGGTGCGGTAGGTCCCACATGGCGGCGAGAGAGGGAGGAGAGAGGTGAGCGGATGGATTGCTGCCACATGGCGGTGGAAGGAAATATCAGTCATCGGATGGAAATGAAGGGGTAAGTGAGAGTGGGCGGCTGGGATTAGATCGAGCAGAAGTGGATTAAATTAGGGCTGGACACATGTGAGCCTGAGAGGAGAGAGAGATTTAAAATTTTTTTTTTAATTTTTAGAAATACTAGGAAGTTTCTAAAAATTCTAGAAAATAGCAAATAACTCAGAAAATTCTAGAAAAATTCTCACAAATCCTATAAATCTAGGAGAACTCAAGAAAAATAAAATATGCTATTTTTAGATTTCATAAAATAGATAAAGTTTTCTTACTCTAGGCTTTGAAATAAAATCCAGAAAAATCCAAATAAATAAAACAAATTAAAATTTTGGGATGTTACATCAACATAGGTTGTGCAAAACTATTGGACCCAGGAGCAACAACTTCGGATCCACTATATAAATCGTACTTGTCTAGGATCAGCTAGTGCACACAACAGACAACAAAGATAAATATCTACCGGAATGATATTTATTAACTAATTGAATATGGGTCTGAAGGCTAAAATTTACACCAACTACCTATAGGCCAAATTTAAATGTAAGCAACGAAAGGAAAAAAACCAAAGTAGAAGAAGCGTATCTAGTTTGCCCACGAGCAAACGACTGTGGGACGCAGCCTAGACATTTTGTTCTTCAACGATGTCGAAGCAATCCTCCTTTGAGCAACATAATTAAGCAAGGGTGAGCACATAAAATATACTTCGCAAGTCACAGAGGAAAAATATAATAATAATGAAAGATTGACAAAGTGAAGGCATATAGGGTTATTTGAGCATAAAGCAAAGATTTAAAGAAATCATCAGAATCGACTAGAAATTACTAAATTTAATATAGTAAATAAAAATAGTAATTTAAATAAATTAATACAATTGGCTCGGGCACTAACCTAATACTAACCTAACCACAGATATCCCACGTGAACCATTTTTCTCCAAAAAGTTTCCAACATTTCTATTAAAACCAGTTTTTAAAAATCAAAGTTTAATCTGTGAAAAACTTTACTCAGTATACCCATAACCCTGGGCACGGCTATCTAGGATAATTTATATACTTTGAGAGGTGGTATGACTTTACCCATAAGATATGATTATCTTATAATATCGACCACTACACACTTTCATAGAACATTATAAAATGGCCTTTACAATGCGAAGCCATCAACCTGGCCTCGCCTCCACGCTCACATTCATCCTATAGCAAGACTCAGGTTGAGACTTATAAATTTGTCAGCCAGGACTGTCTCATACCAACCATATGGTAGTATGATGTGGCTTTATAGCAGTAGCTCGTAGACCGATCCTTAATTGGCTTAGGCATTTCCCACATACCTCTTGTGCTAGGCATCAGTGTTGTGTCATCAAATAACAACGTGTGCTAGCAAGCACCTACCACCTAACTATTTACCTAAGTCTAAACCAAGTTTTATATATCATTTTATCAAATATTTCATAGACTTTTTGACTCACTGAAGTGAAGAATATATTGTAAACTTACCATTTTATGTGAAAAGATATCCCAAGCCTAGGATTATCTCTAAGAATGTCTAAACATTTGCTACAAAATTCTCCAGCCAATACTAGTGTACTAACCAAAGTTTTATTTTAGAGTAACAAGGAATATTGGTGATCAATATCAAATGTTGTCATTGCAAGTAGGAATAACTATATGTCTTTAAACTAGAATTTAAAATACATTGAATGAACATATGCATATATAATAATTTAAAATAATATAATTTTATTTCCAAATTAAGATCAATATGATCAAAGTGTGTAACTTCTCTTACTCCGTGAATTGGTGATAATTGTTGTCAAAATTGCGCTCTTCTAGGATGTCGTAGCCAACATGTGAAAAGTGACTATAATAAAATAAATTAAAATAAAATTCAAAAAAATATAAAATATATACTGGAATATAGATTATGAATTTAGAAATTTGAATAACCTAATTCGGAGTTCGGACGGCGGAGAACGAGCGATTGCAAAATTGAATGGAATAGAAATTCTAGAAAATTTCAAAATGAGGGAATATTCCCAGGAATCTTATTTTTGCTGGAATTTTAGAATTTTTGATAGTCTAAGATAGGTGGGTCCTGCTTGTCATTGGCTAAGAAAAATATTTGAAGGCTATGGAAAAATAGGGTTCAAGGGGGTTCAAACACCATACCTAAAGCATTTTAGTGCTAACTCCCCTCATCTAACCAAGCGGGCAAACTATTGGTTGTGACCAATATTCAAAATAGTATAGAAGAAGCAAAGGGTAGAGTGTGGTTGGAAGAAGAAATAGAGGAGCTGGGAGGCATAAGGAGAAGAGCTGGGCGCCAGTGAGAGGAGGCACTAGAGGCGATGGCAACCAGTAAAATGGAACGTGGAGGACCTGAGGAACACATGGGTAGTGATGGCACAGCCAGAGACTCAGCGTAGTGGTGGTGGCGGCGTTCGAGGCATGACCATGGGTGAGCTCGCGTGGGCAACGTTGTTCTAGTGAAGAACACAGTGAAGTAGCATGAGCATAGGCTCAGTCTTTACTCATGGAATGTTTTCGTGTGCTTGGCTTGGTCGGAGAGATGCTGAAGAAGTGTGGCGATGGTGACCAACTGCCGACATGGTGGTGGTGATGATGGCGACCCTCTACAGCAAATCATTGGGCAAAATGAGACTTGGGACAGGTAAAGGAGATGTTGGTGATGGTGTGAAAGCGAGGAATTGAAGAGGGTCACTCACCAGAGATGACGAATCAACGGCGGGAGTTGAAAACAACCAGTTTTAGGAAAAGCTTGATTCCTATCAATTGGCTGCATCAAAATCAAATTAAATTGGTGAGCAGGTTTCTTATATGCTATAACATGATGTGACGTGAATGGTTTCAACGAAACCTCACTGAAGAGAGAGATGGCATGGTGGAGCGAAGGAGGTCAGCGCACGGGCGACTGCTGTTTCACTGACGCTTTTGCTTAAAGATAGGGAGGTGCTGAGGGTTGGCATGGGAATGGAATACAAGGTGGTGCTCCTATTTATAGGGCAAGAAGGAGGAAAATGGGATCAATTCACCTGCATTGAATCTAATATCGTTTCGACTTTTCATAACTAAAAACTAAAAACTAAAGTTTAAATGGGTTTGGAATTGAGTTGGAGTGATTACAAGTAGTGATTGAAGACATTTCTTGCTACCTTTAATTTCTTTAGTGGGTGGGAAATGATTTTGGCTGCGTGGCAAGGGTTTTGGTGGCTGTTTGGTTGAAGAGCAATGCTCTGTCCGGTTGAAGAAGCAAGGAACACTACAAGGAATCCTAACTATTGCAACGAAAAAATTGCAATAAAATACATTTTTTGCAATATTTAAATTATTACCATGAATTGTTTGTTTGTTGTGATAAATTTGTTATATTGCCACAATTCTAAATTGTTGTGATAATTTTTATTTTCGTTGCAATACATTTGATATATTGCAACTAAAAACAAATCGTTGCATTAACTAATTACTATTACAACAATTTCTTACTATTTTGATATGTATATTCTATTGCAACAATATATAGGTCTATATCAATTAATTTTCCCACCAAATTTGGGATTTTTCACCAAATTCTTGTTGACTCATGTACAGAAGTTTCCCACCAAAATCTTATGAAGCCCAAAAAAACCAAATTTTGTTTCCTCCTCAGATTGTGTTACTAGTCATGACAAACAACGTAGACCTTGAGCCAATCTGTTAACTGCATCTACTACCGTTGCCTCCGTTACAACACCGTAAGAAGCCTAGAAGACCACCTCATGCCACCGTAGCATCTCCGACCCAACCACCACCTCGCATCTCCGACCCAACCACCACCTCGCCACGCCCCCACCCCACTGCCATGCCACCCACCGTCGCGCCCCACCCCACAACCGCTCTCCCCACCACCGCGCCCCCCACCACGGATCCCCTCGCCGCGGCCCCACCCCTTCTCCCCCACCACCACCCCTTACCGCCGCGCCACCCTATCACCGCACCCCCATCGCCCCCTCTGTTGTGGCTTGCCCCCACCGCCATGCCCTCCTCGCGACGGCCGGCCCCCACAGCCACGCCCCTCTCCGTGGCCGCCAGGCCCCACTGCCGTGCCCCCCACCGCTGCGCCCCCTCTCTGCTGCGGCTAGCCCCCACCACCGCTACGCCAAGCCCCACCTCCTCGCCCCATGACGCCGACCTGATGTGCTCCTCCCTACGCCGGCCACACTGACCTATACAAAATTATGGTCTTGGTGCTAGTCTCGCCCCAGCTTCTTCCTTTTTCTTGGAACCGATGCCATCCCTTGCTTCCTCTATTGAGATCTTGTTCTAAACTTTGTTGATCTCTTTTCTTTTTTCTATGTATATTTTGATTTGCACTGTTGAACTATCTTGCAGGTAATATTGGAGTCAAGATCGAGAACGAATAGGAGTAGTTCTTTGCTAAGCAGTACATCTAGTAGAAAGGTCAGTTTGAATAATTTGAACCATATATTTCTAGTGTACTGCTTATTCTTAACAATTGTCTATGGATGATAGAATTGGCAACCTTGCAAATTCCTTTCAGTAGCAGTTCATACAGACAGAGCACACAACATGGATATGTGAATTAACTAACTGAAATAAACTATCCAGAAATGAAGGCAATCAAGAATCATCTAACAAGAGCTACACCTCTTCTACTAAAAAAATGCACCACGAGCATCAATCTTATAAAACATGAATTGGTTAAGAGGGGGAACTACTGAAATTTGATCTAACTTCATCTGCTCATAACATGAGGTGATATGAAATATAAAATATGTTTGAAAGGACCATCAAATATCATCTAATCCAATGAGTAGAGCTTCACTGTATCTGAAACTCCAAAATGCAAACCCAAATGTTCACATGTTGATTTCTGGGGAGGCTTGGTCAAGCCCAAAAGAAACAAGCTACGCACTGGATGACCTCATTTGACAGATGCATAATGCCACAATATGGCTGAATCTTATTCCCATATGGCTAGCTAAGTGGACGGTAGCACAAATTTAAAGTTCTGTGCATGGCTTCTACACTATTAAAAAAATATGCACTGAAGCTATGTTTGGAAACTCCGAAAGATGCATTTTGTAATTATTGAGGTCACTAGCTGAGTGTCCGTGCGTTGTAACATGTTATAGCAAATTAGTGTCATTCGCTGTCTAACTGAGATACAGCTTAACATAGGAGACAGGTGGGTTGTTTCACTGGGAGATTTTAGGTGTCTTGACCAATGTAAAAAGTTCTGATTACATAGGAGCTTGTTTGTCTGACATTACATAGGAGCGTGTTTGTCGTTTCAGAGGCATTTTCCTCAACTTCAAGAGGTAATCCAATAATATAAGTTTCATGTATTTTTTGGAAATGACACCTGACCTATGTTGCACGGACACGGACACGTGTGTCCGACACGACACGACACGACACTGACACCGGAATTCGCCGTTTTCCCAAAAATACTGATATGGCGACACGACTATATATATTTAAATAATAAATAAATTACATATATGTATTATTTTCTATGTTCAATTCAATACATATCATCAAACAATATAAATGGAGAACCTGATTGAAATGCTATCAGCACAATACTTCAATGAAATGCTATCAGCATAATTCAATTGGCACTGAATGCTAATATATCTACAAACAATATAGCACAATACTTCAAGGAAATGCTATCAACCTATCAGCATAATTCAATGAAATGCTATTGTTCAATATGATTGAACACAATACTTCAATGAAATGCTATTGTTCAATATCAGCACACTTCAACATTGATCAATCTGTAAACAATTTACACAATAGGATGAATATTGCAATGAGAGAGGAGGGAGCAGTCAGCACGGCAGCAGATGAATACCTCAGCACTTCAGCATTGCAGCAGCAGGAGGCGACGGGAGAGGCGGGAGGTAGCAGCGGGAGGCGACGGGAGAGGCGGGGAGGTCGCGAGATGCGGGTGGCGACGGGAGGCGGTGAGATCTGGGGGAGGCGGCTGGATTGAGGAGATGTGGGGAGGAGGTTGGAGGGAGGAGAGGCGGCGAGATGCGGGGAGGCGGCTGGAGGGACAAGAGGCGGGGAGGCGGCGACCAGTGAGATGCGGGCAGCGACGAGAGAGGCGGGGAAGCGGCGAGATCTGGGAGAGGCGGCGAGATGCGGGAGGCGACTGGAGGGAGGAGAGGCGAGGAGGCAGCGACGGGATAGGTGGGGAGACGGCGAGATGCGGGCGACGACAGGAGAGGCGGCGAGATCTTCGGGAAGGCGATGGAGATGGCATGGGACGGTTGAAGGAGTGAAGGGAGTGGCCGAATGGATTGAGGAGTGAAGGGCTGAAGGCGCACGGGCACACCGACGCACCAACAACACCGAGCTCTCTCTCCTACTTCTACCACTACTTTCTCTGATACGGGGTCGCCCAATCTTCTCGACGTAGGATGCATATTCACGGGAATCTTGATGAATCGTAGCTATCCTCCAATGCCAGTGTAAGGGACGAACACTCTTTAATCCACCAAAACACACTCGCGTCGATTTTTCCAACCACCAAGCGAAGATCAATCGTGCATCCAATTTCCAGCGGAAAGGCTGAACGATCTTGATTGAAGAATACTCCTAATTCCCTCACGGAACTTCGGTAGCAAAGGAAGAACTCAAGCATGAACAATAATAGATTAATTCTCAAAGGTGGTCTCCGTGATATGGCCAATGGAGCCTCTTATTTATAGGGACACGCAGGCCCTTACATATGGAAAGTTTTCAACACATAGAAAGTAATTAAATCATATCTGATTCTATCTCTATTTCTAAAACCAAAGATTGTTTTGATGATTCCGTCATACACAAAAGAAATTTTGGGATGGGGCTAGATCCGTTGGAAAGAGGACGAGATAAACTTTCCATGCTGTACTCACACATTGTGATACGGGGTTGTCCGATCTTCTCGACGTAGGATGGATACTAGCAGAAGTCTTAATGAATCGCAATGATCCTCCAATGCCAATGTAAGGGATGAACACTCTTTAATCCGCCCAAACACGCTCACGTTGATTTCGTCGACCACCAAGCAAAGATCTATTGTGCATCCAATTCCCAGCGGAAAGGCTGAACGATCTTGATTGAAGAACTCTCCTAATTCCCTATGGAATTTCGGTAGCAAACTCGAATAAACTTTAGTAGATTGATTTTTCTCACAGGTGGTGTGAGCCCTAAAGGCTATCAATACATGGCTTATATAGCCCCTTGGAACGTCCATATGGTTCCCATACCGAGTACGACTCAACCCTATATGGTTTTAGATACGAACTCTAACAAAAAGGAAACTAGATTTTACAACCATCATATTGTTTTGATCATAACTTTTAATTCATGATGAATTTGAAGGTGGGACCAGATTCATTGCATAGCCCTTGAAATTATCTTTTCAACAAGTACAAGAACACTCGCATCGGATTCCGTTTGTGAAAGTTATGGCCTTTTTAGTAACTGTCTGTTAGGCTGTCCCGAACTGAATACGAATTGAATTCTGAGTTGATCCGAGTTTGAATCCAGTTGAGCTTGTGGGAGGTATGAATTGGGCTTGAAAATCTTATCCAAAACTTGTAGTTTAAGTCCATGGGCTCCTCCCTTTTGCTCTACCACTGCATGGGTTTTCTATTTTCGTGTCTTTGGCACCTAATATGGTTATCCTTCTCCTTTTGCCTCTTCATTGCTTCGCCATTGACAAACGTAAGAATACACTATGTGATAACATGAGTTAGTACTCCATTCTTATGAATAACAATATTATGTTTAGTTTGGAATGAGTTCACCTGGTCATATTTCATGCGGCCCAATAATTCTTTCCAGTTGAATAATATATTTAACTAAAAAGTATAAGACACGTGCGTATCTGCATCATCCTCTCCTTCTTCAAGAAAAGCCGTTCGCAGCTCTTGATAGCCTGAAATTGTATTAAAGAAAGAATACAACGTGTATGCATGATATATATATAAATTTGTTATCAACACTTTTTCTGCTCAGCACAACATGAATATCTAAAGGTGTAATAAACGAAAAGAATAACACATATGCATGGTATATGTAAGAATCAATTGTTGTATCATTCTCGTTATTTTGTATAACCCGATTAGTATAACAGTGATCGAAAGATGTATGCATTGCAATATTGTTATTTACATCATTCTCTCTTCCATAAAAGAAAGTCGTCCTCAACTTTTCTAAGGACATGGATATATCATTAATGGGCAAAATCAAATTTAGTTGTTCAGATATGGATAAGAAAATCTTAAATGCCTTTCATGCTTCAACTGCGCTACTCTGAGTATTTGTACATAATTGTACATTATAGAGTAAACAAGTAGGCTTAAGAAATCTTTTTAAACAACAAGTACTATTGTTAACATTCATCTCATTGTTATCATAATATGGTACAAAAGACTGTTTATCCACAATATGCGATTTCAATTCAGTAAGCTTATCATATGTAATGTAAATTCTGTGAACATAAAATTTGTCATTTACACCATAATCTTCAATCAAATTGAACTTATATGTATAGGCATATGTACTAACTAGTGATTTTGAACATCAAACATGATATAGTACAAAGAATCATTGGGAGATATTCTAATAAGAACTTCCTTATGAGTAATCAATTCCACATTATGTAAATTGAGCAGGAAAATTTCAGAATATGAAATTTTCGGTTGATCATATGAGTTCTCACAATTACTTACTTTTGCGAAATTAAATTCAGCATCTATATTGTTACCTCTGTCATCCTCCTCAGATAATATTGGTGCTGACTGTTTAAAATTATTAGGATATACACATGGGACAGCAAGTACTTCATCCTCTCCCGTGGTTACCTCTTCATTTGCCTTCAAAGGTGCTGGCTGTTGAGCATTCAATTCTTCATCTTTAATATCGTGCACAATATGAGAAACAACACTAGAATTAGATAATAATGTGTTAGTTTCAGATTCATCCTCACTTTATCTATCTTCTACTTCTCTAATTTCTTTTGGTGTCTCTCTCACACTCTCAATTTGGATGCTCTCGACCTCACATATGGTGGGATCACACAGCTCACTTTTTTTATCACTCACTCAACTTAGTTATGTGGCTCTCATCCTCACATGGGTTGTGGTGTATCTTAGGAGCTATATGTAGCTTTGGAATACTACATGTCTTCTTGACCGAAGGGAAAGTCCTATACTCGGTCATCTTGTCATGTGTCACACTAGTAGAGACAGCAGAATTGAAGTATGGACAGGGAGAAAACTGTGGTGTACGTTTCTCCATAAGTCTCTTCTAGTCTTTAATAGCACAATTCACAAGATCTTGCACACTACTAAAATATTTATGTTGAAATGTAGCGGCGATATTAGAATTCAATCTTCTTTTGAAGTATATCTTCTTCTGTAGTTCACTAATAATACCAGCCCGACGTAATGCATCTTGTAGCTCACAATAATATTCTTGCACGATGTTACTCTCTTGTGTGATACTCTCCCAATAACGAAGTAATCTATGTGCATAATAGGATGGCACAAATTCTCTCCACACGAGTGCTTTCAAATCTGACCAAGATTTAATGAATTCATTTCTAAATCGTTGATGCCACCAACTCATACTCTTCAAATTCTCTAATGTCACGCATCATTTCTTGGTCTTTGGGAAGTTTTTGAAATCTAAATACTTTCTCCATTCGCCATTTCGACTCAAGATACTTTTCTGGATCCTCACTTCCATAGAAATGAATAAAATTATCTTCTTCTTGCTATGGATGAAGTGCCTGCACAATATCATTCACGATGTTCGAGCGTAACACTTTTATTTGATGATTAAATTCAATGCGTATATCTTTCGCGGAATTGTTGATCTTTGTCTTGAGTTGCACATTCAAGGCGGAAGAAGTGGCAGCGAACTCATTGCGCAAAGTCCCCCTCAAAGTTTGGAATTGAAAACGACCCGTCGGGGTATACTCTTCTCTCATATTTGTTTCCACCTATCATGGTTAGTTCTACAAAGAACGCACAAATACCACAACATATATATGATATGTGGAATTCACTCTATCTCACTTTTTTTTTCAAGTAAAATTCTTACCTTTCCGAAGTGAAATGAGGCGAAAAGAAACTTACACTTTGTGGTGGCTACAATAGCGAATGATGATTAAGAAGATTTAAAAGTTACCCACAATTGCACGGCAAATGATATTTAGTTGAGCTTGATTAGAAAGTATTTATTCTACACAATCTGAATTTCACGATGTTGTTGAATTAAGTAATAATTCAAACTAAAAAGTATTGCCTATGTGTTGATCCAATAGATAAAAGTGAAGTGTATGAACACACACGTAATGATCAATGTGACTCAATGCAAACAAAAAATGAGCTAAAAGAAACAATCAGAAAATATTAGCTCGTTTTGCATCAAGTACTAGGAGAAACGCTAACCAATTGCAAGAATAAGAATATAAGGGTACAAGATTGTTCAAAAAAATTAAATACACAATCTAAATTTTTGGACTACGGTTAACTTATCCAAATTCGGCCAATGCTTTATTTTCTTTCTTTGTTTTTTTTGCTCAAGCCGAGGCTTCTCTTTTTTTTTGCAATCGGTTGCCTACTTTTTTTTTGTTTTTTACTCACAGGCCGAACTAGGTTTAATTGTTTCTTGATTCTACGCCAGTCCAAAATTATTCAGTAATGTGTAGATAATTCTAGAATAGCCCTAAAGCAATTATCGAAGAATAGTCTCAAGGGCCAAAGGATTTAAGTGAAAATCTCAACAGACGCTTGGAATTCAAACCGCAACAAACATCGGATGGTCCAAACGTGTACGACTAGGATTCTTTGCAGCGCAAAACTTTGTGGTGGCTAGGGTTTTTAAATGAAATCCAGATGTGTTCGGATATGATATTTTTTTCAAGATACGCAAATACCTTATATGGACAGCAAAAACAAGAATTCAAAGAGTAAACCGAATCTACTTTTTTTGGATGCTAATTAAAAGATCAACTAGCAGATTTTCAAATATTAAAGATGCAACGATAAAGCTACGCAAAGGACACTATGATCAGCATTTAAACAAAATTTCTAATGGATCAAAACTTAATAAAACTCATGAAAATAACAGATGTGAAACTAGGGTATGGATTTTTTTTTGCAAAGCAAATTTTGACTATATGGACTATAGGACAGAAAGTAACTAACTGAAAAGTAAAGGGATAAGATGATACGCTCTGATATCAAGATAATACGCTCTGATACCAAGATGATACGGGGTCGTCCGATCTTCTCGACGTAGGATGGATACTCGCAGGAGTCTTGATGAATCGCAATAATCCTCCAATGCCAGTGCAAGGGACGAACACTCTTTAATCCGCCAAAATATACTCACATTGATTTCGTCGAGAATCAAGTGAAGATCTATCGTGCACCTAATTCCCAGCGGAAAGGCTGAACGATCTTGATTGAAGAACTCTTCTAATTTCCTATGGAATTTTCGTAGCAAACTCGAATAAACTTCAGTAGATTGATTTTTCTCAAAGATGTCTAAGCCCAAAAGGTTGTCAATACATGGCTTATATAGCCCCTTGAGATGTCCATATGGTTCCCATATCGAGTACAACTCAGCCCTATATTGTTTTAGATACGAACTCTCACAAAAAGGAAACTAGATTTTACAACTATCACATTGTTTCACTCATACTTTTGATTTATCATGAATTTGGAGGTGGGACTAGATCCATTGCGTATCTCTTGAAATTATCTTTCCAACGAGTACAAGAACACTTAATCGAACTCCGTTTGTGAAAGTTATGGCCTTTTTAGTAATCATCACGATCGTCCCGAATCGAATCCGGATTAAATTCTGAGTTGAATCCGAGTTTGAATCCAGTTGGGATTGTGAGAGATACGAATTGGGCTTGAAAATCTTATCCAAAACTTATAGTTTAAGTCCTTGGGCTCCTCCCTTTTGTTCTCCCACTACATGGGCTTTCGTCCTTCATGTCTTTAGCATCTAATGTGGTTATCATTTTCCTTTTGCCTCTCTATTGCTTTACCATTGACAAACCTAAGAATACACCATGTGATAACATGAGGTAGTATTTCATTCTTATGAATAACAACATTTGTTTAATTTGAAATGAGTTCACTTAGCCATATTTCATGCGGCTCAATAATTCTTTCCAGTTGAATAATATATTTAATTGAAAAGTACAAGACACGTGTGTATTTGCATCATCCTCCCCTTATTCAAGAAAAGTCGTCCTCGGTTTTGATAGCCTGAAATTGTACTAAACAAAGAATATATCATGTATGCATGATATATATATTTGTCATCAACACTTCTTCTACTTAGCACATCATGAACATCTGAAGGTGTAATATACGAAAAGAACAATACATGTGCATGGTATATGTAAAAATCAATTATTGTGTCATTTTCGTTTTTTGTATAACCCGATTAGTATAACAATGATCAAAAGATGTATGCGTTGTAATATTGTTATTCATATCATTCTCTCCTATAAAAGAAAGTCATCCTCGACTTTTCTAAGGACATGGACAGATCATTAATGGGCAAAATTAAATTTAGTTGTTCAGATATAGGGAAGAAATTTTTAAATGCCTTCCATGCTTCAACTATGCTACTCTGAGTATTTGTATATAATTATACATTATAGGTAAATAAGTAGGCTTAAGAAATCTTTTTAAATAGCAAACACTATTGTTAACATTCATCTCATTGTTATCATAAAATGGCACAAAAGATTGTTTATCCACAATATGCAATTTTAATTCAGCAAACTTATCATATGTAATGAAAATTATGTGAACATAAAATTTGTTATTTACACCATAATGTTCAATCAAATTGAACTTATATATAAGCATAGGTTCTAACTAGTGATTTTGAACATAAAATTTTAGCAATATTATCAATCACACTAGATGTATCTTTAGGATCATCAAACATGATATAATAAAAAGAATCATTAGGAGATATTCTAGTAAGAACTTCTTTATAAGTAATCAATTTCACATTATGTAAATTGAGCAGGGAAATTTCAGAACATGAAATTTTCAGTTGATCATATGAGTTCTCACAATTATTTACCTTTGCAAAATTAAATTCAACATCAATATTGTTACCTCTGTCATCCTCCTCAGATAATGTAGGTGCTGAGGGTTTAAAATTACTAGGATGTACACACGGGGCAGCAAGCATTTCATCCTCTCCCGTGGTTACCTCTTCCTCATTTGTCTTCAAAGGTGCTGGCTGTTGAACATTCAATTCTTCATCTTTAATGTCAACCTTCACAATATGAGAAACAACACTAGAAGTAGATAATAATGTGTTAGTTTCAGATTCATTATCACTTTATCTATCTTCTACTTCTCTATTTTCTTTTGGTGTCTCTTTCACACTCTCAATTTGGATGCTCTCAACCTCACATATAGTGGGATCGCACAGCTCACTCTTTTTTCACTCTCACTCAATTTGGTTATGTGGCTCTTATCCTCACATGAGTTGTGGTGTATCTTAGGAGCTATATATAGCTTTGGAATACTATATGTCTCCTTGACCGAAGGGAAAGTCCTATACTCGGTCATCTTCTCATGTGTCACACTAGTAGAGGCAGCAGAATTGAAGTATATACAGGGAGAAAACTGTGGTGTATGTCTCTCCATAAATAACTTCTCTTAAATAGCATAATTCACAAGATCTTACACACTACCAAAATATTTATGTTGAAGTGTAGCGGCGATTTTAGAATTCAATCTTCTTTTGAAGTATATTTTCTTCTGTAGTTCACTAATGACACCGGCCTGACGTAATGCATCTTGTAGCTCACAATAATATTCTTGCACGGTGTTACTCTCTTGTGTGATATTTTTCAAATAACGAAGCAATCCCTGTGCATGATAAGATGGAATAAATTCTCTCCTCATGAGTGTTTTCAAATCTAACCAAGATTTAATGAATTCATTTCCAAATCGTTGATGCCACCAACTATAAACATACTCTTCAAATTCTCTAGTGGCATGCATCACTTCTTGGTCTTTGGGAAGTTTTTGAAATCTAAATACTTTCTCTATTCGCCATTCCCACTCAAGATACTCTTCTGGATCCTCACTTCCATAGAAAGAAATAAAGTTATATTTTCTTTGTTGTAGATGAAGTGCCCGCACAATATCATTCACGATGTTTGTAACACCCCGACCCTCCATAGGATCCATGATGCTACCACCACACTGTCACTGTCTCACAAAAGCGCACCACAAACAGTGATAACGCACGAGAACTGTATTAACATTGGAAAACATAAACTTCTAGACATGAGATTAAACATATTGCTTTGTGTAGAACTAAGCCATTATTCCATATGTGCAGTGCAAAAGGAACTACTCCCATATCCATGCATGCTGTCGCTCCAGATCACCCTAAAAAAACAACACAAAGTAAGGGTGAGTCCGAATACTCAGCAATCACACGATAAAACAACACATAAATCCTTATCTGTGAACTGCAATCCAATTCTACGGCTGTAAGCTATAAATCATGACTCCTATGGTCTGTAAATCAATCCTATAACTGTGAACTGTAAACAACATCTATTGTAGTTGTAAACTGTAAATGAAATCTACTGTAAACTGTAAATCACATCTACTGTAAACTGTAAAGCCAATTGATTGTAACCTGTAAATCACGTTTATTGTAAAGTCAATCTACTATAAACTATGAACTGTAAATCGAACTGTTGTAAACTAAAAATCTTATCTACAGTGAACTGTAAAACCTATTCATTGTAAGTTGTAATCTATAAGTCAATCTTCTGTAACTGTACCACTATCTGTATCACTCTGTATGCAGAGCATTAAAATGCATTGCAATTACAACTGTAAATCAAATCTCTTGAAACTGTATCACTGTCTGTATCTCTGTTCATGCAATGCAATGGCATGCAATGCACCTGTAACTGTAGCTTATACCGATATAGTTGAGGGTACACCCGTCGATGTCACCCTCTCCCTCCATCCCGAGGAGGTGCGTACCTCTGTAGGACTTACTCAAGAGTATTCTGGACTAGTCATAAGACTTTTTCACCGACTTGGCTCTTATGCACTTTGCATGATGCAATGATGCATTGCTCATATGAGGATGTCTACTCATAACAATATTCCTCAAGGTATAATTAGCACATAATCAAATACCTCATCACTTAATTGCTACAGATCAAGGCATGGAAATGCAATTAGCAGCAATTGGTTACAATTTACTATTCTACCATGCACTTACCTGTTAATCTGGCGGGCGGTGCGCGGACTGCACCTGACTCGAACCGCCACTGTGCAAACATTAACCATTTCAATACATCGCTAACGCGTACAAACACACGTGAGCAATTAACGTCGTTACGCATAATCCTAGTATCGTCGATCTCCCGCCACCGGACACCATCCCGTTGTCTCGGTTTTAATCAGATACTAAATTATACAAAAACAGTAAATAACGAAAGAGGGTTCTGAACGGTTACCCCAACCCCAACGACTGAATCAGGGTACGATCAGTCTGTTCCTGGCTGGATCAGATAGATCTCGCACCGGATTAGACAGACCGAGTGGATCGGGCAGATTCGAGCCGGATCAGGTTTCCCCTTCCTTCTCTTTTTCTTCCTTTCTTCTCTCTTTCTTTCTCTTTTCCCATACCGGCCGGCCTCCTCTTCCTTTTTCTTCTCCCCCTCTCTCCTTTCCCCACGCCGACGCCTCTCTCCTTTCTTCCTCACGCCCGCGCCTCCTTCTTTTCCTCCCTCCCCGTCGGCGACTCCTCCCCTTCTCTCTTTCCTCACGCCGGCGCCCTCCTCCTTCACACCTCCCGCTCGCCAGCCAGCCCCCACTCTCCTCTCCTCCCTGTTGCAACCGGGTGGAAATAGGGGAGCGGTGGCGGCACGGCAGCGCGGCAGCAGAAGCACAGCAGCGACGGCCGCAGGGAGTGAGAAGATGGGGACTACGGCCGAGGAAGTGGTGGCGGTGGTGGCTAGCCGTCGACGGCGGTGGCGCGTGCGCGCGAGGAACTTGCGAGAGCACAAGGCGAGCGGCTGCAGAAGAGAGCGCACGGGGGAGGTACGCAAGTTGGCTATTGCTTCTCCCCTAGCTCTCTCTCTCTCTCTTATATGGCAAGGAGTGGGCTGGGCTGGGTTAGATTGGGTCGTTCGGCCTAGGTATTACAATGTTCGAGCGTAACACTTTCATTTGATGATTGAATTCAATGCGCATATCTTGCGCGGAATTATTGATCTTTGTCTGTAGTTGCGCTTTCAAGGAGGAAGAAGTGGCAGTGGACTCATTGCGCAAAGTCCCCCTCGAAGTTTGGAATTGAAAACGACCTGTCGGGGTATACTTTTCTCCCATATTATTGTCTCCTTCTGTCATGATTAGTTCTACAAAGAATGCACAAATACCACAACATATATACAATATGTGGAGTTCACTCTATCTCACTTTTTCTTCACCAAGTAAAATTCTTACCTTTCTAAAATGAATTGAGGCAAAAAAAACTTACACTTGGTGATGGCTACAATAGCGAATGATGATCAAGCGGATATAAAAGTGACCCACAATTGCACGGCAAATGATATTTAATGGAGCTTGCTTAGGAACTATTTATCCTACACAATCTAAAATTCACGATGTTGAATTAAGTAATAATTCAAACTAGAAAGTATTGCCAATGTGCTGATCCAATAGATATAAGTGAAGCGTATGAGCGCACATACAATGATCAATGTGACTTAATGCAAACTAAGAAATGAGCTAAAAGAAACAACTGTGAAATATTAGCTCGTTTTGCACCAAGTACTACGAGACGCTAGCCAATTGCAACAATGTGAATTTAAGGGCACAAGATTGCTCAAAGAAATTAAATACTCCAACTGAAACTATAGTTTAAAACACTCACCCAAGTTCACCTTTTTTCCACTTTTTTTGCAATCTTTTTTTCTCTTTTTGCTACCTCGCTAGTGACTCAAAATATTCAAATTTTTATTCGAGTATAATGAGATATATGAGTCACAATGCAGGAGTATAAACTCTGAATTTTTGTGTCAGCCGAATGAGTGATGCACAGACAATTGGAAATATTCAAGTCGAAATAATTAATTTAAGAGCAGCCCTGATGAGGACATGGCCCCGGTGGATACAACCATAATAGCAATGCTTGTCGTTCTAATTATAAGAGATCCTACGCATCACTTAAATTATCAGGTGAGCTTATTTTTAGAAGTGCCTTTACATCATATGAACTATATGATGCTATCTAATAATGAAAATGCATATTTACGCAGCTATACAAGGAGGATTGCATCAACATTGCAAGCTCATAGTTGGGGTCTACTAAAAGGGAAGCCAACCAACATATCAAGACCATATCAATGTCTCCTCCAACTCTTCCTTATGGTCACCACGTCACTTTTGGATCAATTCAAGCAAGAGTTCAAGTGGGACATGTTTTGGAATCCAATTCGGCCTCTAGATCAATTCGGATTCAGCTTGATGGGTCCAACTTCGAACGAGCATAACTTTCACATACGGAGTCCGTTTGAGATCCATGAGTACTTGATGGAAAGTTTTTCTCGTCCTCTTTCCAACGGATCTATCCTTGCCTACAAACTCCTTCTATATACTCTGCAATCCTCAAAAGAAGTTACACCACCTGTTTGGGCCAAATCGGGCCTTGTAATGCATGGGCTAAGAGGAAGGTGCTAACCCCACCATTCATGGCCGAAATATTGTTCACATGAGCAGTAAAATAGTACCACTCCCTTGTTTCTTAGTTTTGTGTGACTTCCACTCCCCTATTTAAGGAGGCTGCACCCGTCTAGTTTTCTTGGATTTCGTTTATGTTTAGTTTGCCTTCATTGCAACTTGTATCTTCAGTTGTGTCAGACGACCACATGTTAAGATCCTTATTTGGAATCCCACCATATTGAGTATTTCAATCATATTTGCAATTTGAGATTACTTGTTATCTTGTTCTTGCGTGTTCTTCGGTTGCATGCAGGAATAAACCTTCCTGGTCAGGTCAACTGCGTACAAATCGAATTTATCATCCTATTGGAAGATCTGGACCCCACCCCCTCATCAAGTGGTATCAGAGTTTCAGTTGACCGGTAGATTTTTTTGTATCCCTAGTTAGAAGATTGATTGTTTTATGTCCTATAGTCCAGAAAAAATTGCCCTACAAAAACAGTATATTTCCGCTGTCCAAACCTGATACAGGGTCACCCGATCTTCTTGACGTAGGATGGATACTTGTGGGAGCCTTGATGAATCGTAGTGATTCTTTAATGCCAATACAAAGGACGAACACATTTTAATCTGCCAAATCACACTCACGTCGATTTCGCCGACCACCAAGCGAAAATCTATCGTGCACCCAATTTTCTACGGAAAGGCTGAACGATCTTGATTGAAGAATACTCCTAATTCCCTCATGGAACTTCGGTAGCAAAGGAATAACTCAAGCACGAACAATAGTAGTTTAATTCTCAAAGGTGATCTGAGTTACATGGCCAATGGAGCCTCTATTTATAGGGGCACGTAGACACTTGCATATGAAAATATTTCAACACATGGAAAGTAATCAAATCGTATCGGATTCAATCTCTATTTCTGAAACCAAAAATTGTTTTAATGATTCCATCGCGCACAAAAGGAATTTTGGGATGAGGCCAAATCCGTTGGAAATAGGACAACATAAGCTTTCTATGCTGTAATCACACATTTGAAAAGGACTTTTGATGCGAAATCCATTAGCATTTAAAGTTGGTCCTATCAGGCTGAGTCAGCGTCGGATTGTTTTGGAAATTACGGTGCGCACAGGAGGAATTTGGAGGTGGGACTAGATCCATCTGAAAGTAGACTTCAAAATCTTTTTAACAAGTACTCATGGGCCCCGAGATTCCTCCTAGATCAAAAGTTATGGCCGTTTGAAGTAGACGCTGTCAGGAGGGCCGAATCTGAGTCAAACTCGCGAGCAGGACTTGGTTTGCGCTTGGCTGTTTCACTTGTATATTTGGGCTCATATGGTGTTTCTCCATGGTTCCTAAGGACAATTAAATTATCACAAAAATTAAATAGTATTTCATTCTTTGAAACATTTGTATGCAAAATTAGAAACGCATTCACCTGATTGTTAAGTTAACGCGCTCACGCTCGAGTTATTGGTCTTTGTATCATAAGTTTGGCTTCATGAATATTCTCATACACATTAGATATGGAAGTTGTGTATGTAGTGGGGATGTCCTCATCAAAACCCCGTTGTGCCTTTCAATTTGTTAGTTTCGATTTGCTAAATTGAATTTATGTCCGTTTTTGATTTGTCTTATTACTGGTCATATTCTTGGTCCCTTAAAACTCCCAAAAAAATCCCCACGTCCAAAACCATCAAGAACACATCAAACCCTAATTCCTATTTTTGGCCAGAAGACTTCCTCTTGTGCAACCACTACCAAAAACACCATAACGTTTGTTTCCAGAATCCTTTTCGAGTGAAACAACCGCCATTAGATCCATAACATCCTTATCTAACTGCCCGTAAAATTTTGCTTTATTCTAAAAAGGCAGTTAAAAGATATCTTTCTTGAAAGTTGACCCAAATTTTTAGATTGAATCTGTAATAGTCTACACTTATGATTTTTGTGCAGTTTTATTTGTCGGTTTCTAGAACATGGCCCCAAAAGAAAAGTTGTAGAAAAAGCCGTCAGAAAATAATAAAAAAAGAATCATAAAAAAAGGCAACTAACAAAAAGTTATGGTCAAAATACCGACATCTTATCCAGTGGACAGAAATCTACTATTTTCGTATTCGGGTCAATCCTTGTGCTTTTCAATTCCACCTTGCATTCTGTTGAATTATCTTATGTTCACCACTCCTATACATTGTTACACACTTGTCTTGGTGTTCTCCTGTCCTTGTATACAATTTCTGAAATTAACTGATTGTTCTCCATTGCTACATATCTAGCCTTTTAAGCTATACCTTTTACTAACTGAGCAGATCACGTCGAACCGACCCTTACAATCGCTATACACATCACTTGAGTCAAGTTATCACGAACAAGCCACCGGTTACACCACCTATTTTGCATTGGTAAGAACTTGTAAGAGCTTGGTAAGAGTTTGAGAGATATGTGACTTGTCAAGCTCCACTTCCTAGTAGTTTATAGGTTCAATAAGGCCAACAATGTATTGGATCGGCTTAATAAGACCCTCACCACCATCAACAACAGAGTTAAGATCCCAGATAAGTGTTCACTTCCAACTACTCGACATGCACTATTTTCTCCAGACACTTCGTTGAACAAGGATGATGATATCGAAGAGAACAACTACATCAGCCACACTAAAATTGATTACTCCGATCGTCGTCAACTCCCGCATCAATGAGGTATCTGTAGGTTACAAAGAGTGGTACGCGATGATGATGCAGTAACTAATGTCAAGTATGCTTTTCCATTATTTGCTGGTAAATTTGATCCTAATGCCTATATTGTATGGGAGATAGCATTAGACAAAAAATTAAATATTGTAATTGGTCTTATAGGCAAAAGATTAGAGTTGCCAGTAGTATTTTTATTGATGATGCAATACTTTGGTGGAAGTCTCTTGGTAGCATATGAAAGTACCACAAACTTGGAATGCATTGAAAAGACTTTTGCGAAATGATTTTGTTCCTAAATATCATGCTAATTATTTGATAACTAGATTACAACGTTTAAAACAACGAAGTAGAACTGTAAGGGAATACTATCATGAATTAAAGATCCGTTTGTTGCGTTGTGGTATAAAGGAACACGCTGAAGCTACAGAGAACAGATTCTTGAGTGGGCTTAATAAAGAAATTTAGGACATTCTTATTCACAAAGAATATAATTCTCTGACTCATTTGTTCATACTTCCTTGTAAGGCTGAAAATCAGATTGAGGAGAAATTGATAATGCTCAATGACAAGAAACATAAGAACAAACCCTTGTTTATACCTTTTTCTGTGACTAACAACTTGCAAGGAGTTGAGAACTATACTGAAGAGAAGAGAGTTCACATCGAAGATAAGGAGTTGAATGTTCAACAGCGGGTACAATTGAAAGCAAAAAATGAGGAGATAATCACGGTTGAAGATGAAGTACTTGCTGTCTCCTTACTTAATCATAAAGATTTGATACCTATAACACCTACATCAACTGAGGAGATCGATAAAGATAATAACATGGTGCTGAATTTAAATATGAAAAGGTGAGTAATTGTGAAAATTCATTTGTTCAATTGAAAATTCCATATTCTGAAATTTCTTTACACAATTTACATGATGTGGAATTGATTACTCATAAGGAAGTTCTTACTAGAATATCTTCTGAAGATTCTTTATACTTTGTCATGTTCGATAATCCTAGAGAGCAATCTAGTGTGATTAAGAATCTTGCTAAAAATTCATGTTTAAAATTATTAGCAAGTACTCATGCCTACACATATAAGCTCAATTTAATTGGAGATTACGGTGTAGACAATCAATTTCACGTATATCGAATATGCATAACTTATGATCACATGGATGAATTGAAGCTTGCTATTTTGAATAACTATTCTGGTGTGCTAAATCTTGTTCATTATGAGAGAAAAATAAAAATTAGTGACAATTCAAATCTTATGTGTTCCTCTCTTATTGAACCATCTAGCATTGACAATCTGAATAATATAGTTGATGGATGGAAAAACTTACAAATATTTTCACCCTTGCTAGATGAATGTGCTATTACTCGATTGAAATCAGATTACCTGGATGAACTTTATTCGATTCCAAAAGTTGTAGCTTTGCCCATATGTGCTACCGATGCAAATTTACAACCTCAGATATTTGAATGGCATAAGTGCATCACTTACATTTGCAAAACAAGTTGCAATAATTACTATGTGAGAAATTTTAATTTGTTCATTAACTTCCGGGTTACTGATACAATGAGCTTTTATAATCACTGCTGTTTTATAACATTAATTATGCAATAACGAAGAATTGTTAAAATAGATGACATATACATATACCATGCATACACCTTGGCTTCTTTGTTACCCTATTTTCAGCATATCAAAAGCTGAGGACGGCTTTATTTTCAAGAAGGGGAGGATGATGAGGACGTGGCCCTAGTGAATACAATCATATTAACAATGCTTGTTGTTCTAATTTAAGAGCAACCCTGTATGCAATTATCAAAGACTAGTCTCAAGGGTCAGAGAAATTAAGTAAAAACATCAACAGATGCTCGGAATTCGAACCGCAATAAACTTCAGATGGTCCGAACGTGTTCGACTAGGATTCTTTGCGATGCACAACTTTGTGGTGGTTAGGGTTTCTTGTGACCGAATCAAACAAGAAAAAGAAAACCCAGATGTGTTCGGATATGATTTTTTTTCAATATGCGCAAAGACCTTATCTGGACAGCCAGATCAAGAATTTAAACGGTGAATTGAATCTTTGTTTTTGGATGCTAATTGAAAGATCAACTAGCAGATTTTTAAGAAAATTGATATGCAAAGATTAAACTATGCAAAAGACATTATAATCAGCTCGTAAACAAAAATTTCTAATGGATCAAGACTTAAAACTCACGAAAATAATAGATGCGAAACTACGGTTTGGATTTTTTTTTGTGAGGTAATTTTCGACTATATAGACTATAGGACAACAAGTAATAAACTAAAAAGTAAAGGGATAAGATCCTACCAAGTAAACAGCGCTCTAATACCAGATGATACGGGGTCGCTCGATCTTCTCGACGTAGGATGCATACTCGCGGGAGTCTTGATGAATCGTAGCTATCCTCCAATGCCAGTGCAAGGGACGAACACTCTTTAATCCACCAAAACACAATCGCATCAATTTCGTCGACCACCAAGCGAAGATCAATCGTGTACCCAATTCCCAGCGAAAGGCTGAACGATCTTGATTGAAGAATACTCCTAATTCCCTCACGAAATTTCGGTAGCAAAGGAAGAACTCAAGCACAAACAATAGTAGATTAATTCTCAAATGTGGTCTCCGTTACATGGCCAATAGAACCTCTTATATATAGGGGCACGCAGGCCTTTGCATATGGAAAGCTTTCAACACATAGAAAGTAATCAAATCATATCTGATTCTATCTTTATTTCCGAAACAGAAGATTGTTTTGATGATTCCATCGTGCACAAAAGGAAATTTGGAATGGGGCTAGATCCGTTGAAAAGAGGACGAGATAAGCTTTCCATGCTGTACTCATACATTCCAAGTGGACCCTTGATGCAAAATTTATGAGCATTTAAAGTTTGTCCTGTCAAGTAGAGTCAGCGTCGAATTGTTTTTGTAATTGTGGTGCGCACAAAAGGAATTTAGAGGTCGGGCTAGATCCATCTGAAACTAGACTTCAAAAGATTTCCAACAAGTACTCATGGATCTCGAGATTCTTCCTGGATAAAAAGATTATGGCCATTTGAAGTAGACGCTATTAGGAGGGCCGAATCTGAGTCGAATTTGTGAATAGGACTTGGTTTGCACTTGACGGTTTCGCTTATATATTTGGGCTCATGTGGTCCTTCTCCATTGTTCCTAAGGACAATTAAATCATCACAAAGATTAAATAGTATTTTATTCTTTGAAACATTTGTATGTAAAGTTAGGAACGCATTCACCTGATAGTTAAGTTGACACGCTCACGCTCGAGTTATTGGTCCTTGTATGGTAGGTTCGGCTTCGTGAACGTTCTCATACACACTAGATATGGAATTAGCTGGGATGTCCTTATCATTAGATAATATCATATTCTCATTTAAGATAAATTAAAACCAAAGAAATGAATTCACCTTTTGTTTATTCTTGCGAGTTATGGTCGTATGCGTTTGTGGCGTGTCCACATCAACATCAACATGTGTATCCGCATCATACTCCCTATAAAACCTTGCCATCGCGCCAAGCAGCTTCAAGCCAACCTCCATCACCCTACGAAAGACACTCCACCTCTAGAACTAAGCTTCATCACCGCCGTCGACCTCCCCTAAGCCAATGAGCCCATACGGTTGTTTTCTTGCTATGGTCGATGGCCTCTCCTTTTCATCTAACACACGCAGTCCACCCGACCACTTTATTCCTTTCTCCTCCTTTGGAATTCTCCTCCTTTCTCCTTTAGCTCTCGATTGCCTCAGCTCCAGCCCAGCGCCTCCTCTTCCTTTCCCCTTTCTCCTTCCCTGGCTCGTGACGCTACCAAGCCGGAGGCTCTAGGTGCCCGCACAACCTCTTATTCGGCCTACCCCGGCGCCCCGCTCTGGCTTCCTTCCCCTGTTCCTCCTACCCGGCATTCGCACCCAGCGCGTACACGTGGCCTCGCCCCTACGCCCGACCAACGAACCAGCCTCGCTCTCATAGCTCTACCCCTGGATTCCGTAAGCCGCCCCCGGATTTCTTCGACGCCAGTACGACTAGCTGTCGCCCCCTCCCTACCCCAGCCTTGTCAAGAATCAATGCCGCACCGGCCAAACTCCACCTCCGCCGATCTCGCCGGCACCGTTATTACTCCTACCTACGTGCGTCTTCATTATGTCTAGCGACCAACACTTCTTCGTGCGTATAAGAAGCCTTGAGCTCGCAATCCTACTCCTGAGTGTATTCCTCTTCTATTCCCTGCGGTGTCAGCCGGGCCACCCCCACGCCCCTGTCGGCCATTGCCCTGTTTCGGCCACCTCCGATGGGCGATCCCAAGCCAGCCATGTCACGGAGTGCTCACCGGCATCCTCTATCCTTCCCCTCAGTTAATCGCGTTTTCTTGCTCCCAGGTTCCCCACATTGGCTGATACGGGGTCGCCCGATCTTCTCGACATAGGATCTGGATACTCACGTGGATTTGATGAACCGTAGTGATCCCCCGTTGCCAATGCAAGAGTTAGTACTCTATAATTCGCCCAACCTCACGTGCTGAACTTCACGACCACCGATAAAGTTCTATCACACTCCCAATTCCCAACGAAACAAGTTGAACAATCTTGATTTCAGCGAACTCCCAATTCCCTCAAGTTGGTTCGGCCAACGGAAAGAACAAGAGTATTCAATTATCAAAAAGTGGTTCCCCTTTACAATGGGGGTCTACCCCTCAATATATATAGTCTCAGCCTAAGACTATTCAACACTAAATTTTCCATGTGGGACTATTCACGCGCAAGCTACTGTAGCGCGGTACTGTTCATGGGCCTGGTATTGTAGCGCGGAACTGTTCATGGGCTGGATACTGTAGCTCGTACTGTTCATGTGTGGTACTATTTATGGGCCGATCATTGTTCATGCCGTGGACTTGTGCTTTCTTGGATGATGGCCACATATCCTTGATCTCCATCCATCGCTGACTCTTCAAACCTGAGCACAAGTAAAATATTATTTTCAAATAGTGTAAAATTTTCATTAAAATTAAAGACATATTCATTAAGCAGCAGGTTCACCTGAGAATGTAATTTCTTGGCTCGTGCTCTTGTTATCGGTCCTGTTATTGAAGTCTCATTACTAGCTTTGTCATTACTAGCGATGTCCTCATCATCCTCCCCTTCTTAAAAAGGAGTCGACCTCGACTCTGTACAATCTTGTCCAAAGAAAGGTGATAGACCAGCTGATACGGGGTCGCCCGATCTTCTCGATGTAGGATGGAAACTCACGGGAGTCTTGATGAATCGTAGCTATCCTCCAATGCCAATGCAAGGGACGAACACTCTTTAATCCACCAAAACACACTCGCGTCGATTTCGCCGACCACCAAGCGAAGATCTATCGTGCACCCAATTTCCAGCGGAAAGGCTGAACGATCTTGATTGAAGAACACTACTAATTCCCTCACGGAATTTCAGCAGCAATGATAAACTCGAACAAACTTTAGTAGATTGATTATTCTCAAAGGTGGTCTCAACCCTTAGGCTGCCAATACATGGCTTATATAGGACCTTGGGACGTCCATAGGGTCCACAAACCTAGTACAACTCAACCCTATATGGTTTTAGATACAAACTCTCACAAAAAGGAAACTAAATTTTACAGCCGTCACATTGTTTCGGCCATAACTTTTGATCCATGACGAATTTGATGCTAGGATCAGATCCATTGCGTAGCCCTTGAAATTATCTTTCCAACGAGTACAAGAACGCCCAAATCGAACTCCGTTTGTGAAAGTTATAACCTTTTTAATAACTGTTTGTCAGGCTATCCGAACCGAATCCGAATTGAATTCTGAGTTGAATCCGAGTTTGAATCCAATTGGCCTTGTGGGAGGTACGAATTGGGCTTAAAAATCTTATCCAAAACTTGTAGTTTAAATCCTTGGGCTTCTCCCTTTTGCTCTCCCACTGCATGGGCTTTCTTTCTTCATGTATTTGGTACCTAATTTGGTTATCTTCTTCCTTTTGCCTCTCTATTACTTTGCCATTGACAAACATATGAATGCACCATTTGATAACATGAGATAGTATTTCATTCTTATGAATAATAATATTATATTTTGTTTGGAATGAGTTCACCTGGCAATGTTTCATGCGGCTCAATAATTCCTTCCAGTTGAATAATATATTTAACTGAAAAGTACAAGACGTGCATATCCACATCATCCTCCCCTTTTTTAAGAAAAGCCGTCCTCGGCTTTTGATAGCCTGAAATTGTACTAAACAAAGAATACAACGTGTACGCATGGTATATATATTTATCGTCAACACTTCTTTGGTTTATTTCATCATGAATTTCAAAAGGTGTTATAAACGAAAAGAACAACACATATGCATGGTATATGTAAGAGTCAATTGTTGTGGCATTCTCATTATTTTGCATAAACCGATCAATATAGTAGTGACCAAAAGGTGTATGCATCGTAATATTATTTATCACATCATTCTCCCTCCCATAAAAAAAGTCGTCCTCGACTTTTCTAAGGACATAGACAAATCATTAATGGGCAAAATCAGAATTATTTGTTCATACATAGGAAAGAAAATTTTGAGCGGCTTCCATGCTTCAACTGCGCTACTCTGATTATTTTTACATGATTGTACATTAAAGGTCGAATAAGTAGACTTATGAAATCTTTCTAAACAGTACGTGCTATTATTGAAATTCATCTCATTGTGATCACAACATGGCATAAAAGATTGTTTATCCATAATATGCGATTTCAGTTCAGCAATCTTATCACATGTAATGCAAATTCTGTGAACATAAAATTTTTCATCTACACCATAATCTCCAATCAAATTAAACTTATATGTGTAGGTATAGGTACTAACTTGTGATTTTAGACATGAAATTTCAGCAACATTATCAATCACACCAGATAGCTCTCTAGGATCATCAAACATGATATAGCACAAAGAATCATTAGGAGATATTCTAGTAAGAACTTCCTTATGAGTAATCAATTCTACATTATGTAAATTAAGCAAAGAAATTTCAGAACATGGAATTGTTGGTTGATCATATGAGTTCTCACAATTACTCACCTTTGCACAATTAAATTCAGCACCAATAGTGTTACCTTTGTCGTCCTCCTCAGATGATGTAGGCGCTGAGGGTTTAAAATTATTAGGATGTACCCACGGGGCAGCAAGCACTTTATCTCTTCTCGTGGTTATCTCCTCGTCATTTGGCTTCAAAGGTGCCGGTTGTTGAATATTCAATTCTTCATCTTTAATGTCAACCTGCACAATGTGAGAAACAACACTAGAAGTAGATATTAATGTGTTAGTTTCAGATGCATCTTCACTTTGTCTATCTTCTAATTCTCTCTTTTCTTTTGGTGTCTCTCTCACACTCTCAATTTGGATGCTCTCAACCTCATATATGATGGAATCACACAGCCCACTCTTTTTATCACTCTCACTCAATTTGGCTCTGTGTCTCTCATGCTCGCATGGGTTGTGGTGTATCTCAGGAGCTATATCACTATATATCTTCTTGACCGAATGGAAAGTCCTATGCTCGGTCATTTTCTCATGTACCACACTAGTAGGAGCAGAAGAACTGAAGTATGAACATGGAGAGAATTGTGGTGTACATCTCTCCATAAGTCTTTTCTCCTCTTTAATAGCATAATTCACAAGATCTTGCACACTACCAAAATATTTATGTTGAAGTGTAGCGGTGATCTTAGAATTCAATCCTCTTTTGAAGTATATCTTCTTTTGAAGTTCACTGGAGACATCGGCCCGACGTAATGCATTTTGTAGCTCAAAATAATATTTTTGCACAGTGTTACTCTCTTGTGTGATACTCTCCAGATGGCGAAGCAATCCCCGTGCATAATCAGATGGCACAAATTCTCTCCTCATGAGTACCTTCAAATCTGACCAAGATTTAATGAACTCTCTTCCAAATCGTTGTTGCCACCAACTATAAGCATAATCTTGAAAGTGTGCGGTTCACCACCTCCATTTGCCCATTTGTTTGTGGGTGACAAGTCATTGAAAACAACAACTTTGTCCCAAGCTTGGCCCACAAAATCTTCCAAAAGTAGCTCATGAACTTGACGTCGCGATCTAAAACAATAGTTCTTGGTATTCCATGCAATCTCAGAATCTCCTTGAAAAACAAATCAGCTACATGCGACGCGTCGTCGCTCTTATGACAGGGAATAAAATGTGCCATTTTAGAGAACCTATCAACAACAACAAAGACTGAATCCCTTCTCCTCTTGGTCCTAGGCAGTCCTAACACAAAATCCATGCTAATATCTTCCCAAGGAGCACTAGGAACAGAAAGTGGAGTATACAAACTATGTGGATTGAGTTTTGACTTTGTCTTATGGCATGCGATGCATCTTTGAACAAACTTTTCGACGTCTTGCCTCATCTTTGGCCAATAGAAGTGATCAGCCAACATCATGTAAGTCTTCTCCCTCCCAAAATGCCCCATCAATCCTCATGCATGAGATCCTGCAACAATAACAAACATTTAGAGGAATCCGGAATACATAGCTTACTCATGCGAAAGAGAAAACCATCATGAATATGAAACTTATCCCACCCTTTCCCATCTTTGCAATTAGAATATGGAGCTGCAAATTCATGATCGGAAGCATATAAATCTTTCAAACTTTTCAACCCTGGTACCTTTACTTCCAACTGAGTCAACAGCACATGTTTTCTAGACAAAGTATCAGTTACCACATTCTCTTTGCCTTTCTTATATTTGATAATGTGTGGAAAGGTCTCAATGAATTCTACCCACTTAGCATGTCTACGATTCAATTTCGCTTGGCCCTTTAAATATTTCAAAGATTCATGATCAGAATGTATTATGAATTCCTTAGGCCAAAGATAATATTGCCAAGTTTCCAACACACGCACAAGAACATATAGTTATTTATCATAAATAGGATAATTCAATTGTGCGCCATGAAGTTTCTCTCTGAAATATGCAACAGGTTTTCTTTCTTGCATCAAAACACCACCAATACCTATTCCACTAGCATCACATTCAATCTCAAAAGTTTTTGTGAAATCAGGTAAAGCAAGCAATGGTACTTCATCAAACATTTCTTCAATTCAGCAAAAACTTTGTCTTGTTTTTCTTTCCACTCAAAAATCACTCCCTTTTTAGTTAATTCATTTAATGGGGCAACTATGGTGCTGAAATATTTCACAAATCGCCAAAAGAAACTAGCAAGTCTATGGAACCTACGAATTTGACTAACATTCACAAGGATTGGCCAATTTCTAATAGCTTCAATTTTATATCCATCCACTTCAATGCTATGAACTGAAATAATATAGCCTAAAAACACAACCTTACTAGTTCAAAATGTACACTTATCAAGATTGGCATACAAGCATTCTTTCCTAAGCACTTCTAGCACTTGTTTGATGTGTTCAACATGATCATCCAAACAGCAGCTATATATCAGAATATCATCAAAGTAAACTACCACAAATTTTCCAATGAAGTGTCTCAAAACATGGTTCATTAAGCGCATGAATATACTAGGAGCATTGGACAATCCAAAATGCATCACTAACCATTCATACAAGCCAAATTTCGTTTTAAAAGCAGTTTTTCATTCATCACTATGTTTCATTCTTATTTGATGGTAGCCACTACGCAAGTTAATCTTAGAAAAGATAGTAGAACCACTTAACTCATCAAGCATATCATCTAACCTAGGAATAGGATGACGATAGCGAACAGTTATGTTGTTAATAGCTCTACAGTCTATGCATATTCTTCAAGTACCATCTTTCTTAGGAACAAGAATAACTGGAACAGCACAAGAACTAAGGCTCTCGCGTACGTACCCTTTGTCCAAAAGTGCTTGCACTTGGCGCTGAATCTCCTTTGTTTCTTCTAGATTTGTGCGGTACGGCGGCCGGTTGGGAAGAGGGGCTCCCGAGACTAAGTCAATTTGATGTTCAATACCTCGAATAGGCGGTAGACCAGCGGGTATCTCCTCCAGAAACACGTCATCATAAACCTGCAAAACTTGAGAAACAACACTAAGAAGAGATGTTAAGTCATTAGTAGAAAGCAATGCATCCTTGTTCAGCAATACAAGGTGCATCAAAGCGGGATCATCTTTCATCTCTCTTAGATCAGATTTGGTGGCTATCATGACTATGTTTTTCTCTCCCTCACTCTTGCTTTTACCTCTCGGTTTTGGTTTGTGGCTCTCACTCACTTTTTGTGAAATCACACTCTTTGGTTCTCTCCCTTTCTCACTCTCAACTTGCACTTCAATCTTCCGCACATTATCATTTACAATTTGAGAAGGAGTCAAAAGTAGCAGCACCACTTGTTTTTTGTTCCACCAAAACTTGTATTGATTAGTTCTTCCATCATGAATCACAGCATGATCATATTGTCATGGCCTTCCTAGCAGCAAGTGACATACGTCTATAGGCACCACATCACACTCCACCGTATCACGATAAGTGCCAATTTCAAATTTAACATCCACGGTATATCCCACACTCAATGAACCTCTCTCATGCAGCCACTGGATCTGATACGGATGTAGGTGTTTCTTGTACTTCAATCCAAGTTTATTGCAAAACTCCTTGCTGCCAAATTATGACAACTCCCACCATCAATGATTACCTTGCAAAATTTACCATCTTTACTAACTTGAGCTCCTGTATGGAATAAATTGCAACGCTGTTCATGGGAAGGCTTTGGTTGCACACTCAACACTGTCGGAGCACACACAAGTATAGGACCAACACTGGGTTCACAATACTCTATGTCTTGCTCCTCCTCATGTACATCATCATTTGTCCCTAAATCAGCATGGTGATCATTCTCTTCTTCACTTGCAGAATCATATTCCCCATTCTCTAATATCAACATCGCCCTGTTATTTGGGCAATCTTTTTGCATATGACCATGACCAAGGCATTTGAAGCATTGTATACCACTACTCTTCGCTGCAGAACCCACAGAAGAGGAAACACTAGCTGCTGGATTTGATGGCTTCCTTGCACTTGGAGTGGCTTCTTCCTTCTTGCTAGATGATGAGCGAAAGCTTGAACTACCACTTGGAGCTGTTCGTTGGTTTATTTGTGATTTGGAACCATATCTTCCTCCGCTGGACGGTGTACGTGCAGCAAATGACGTTAATCTTGCAAACTTAGCATCCTCTTGCAATTGTCGTTCTGCCTTTGTAACTTGATGCACTAACTCATAAAGATTGGTATAAGGCTAAAAATTGACAATTCTTTTGACTTGATGGTTCAAACCTGAGAGGAAGCGTGCCATGGTTTGCTCTTCTTGTTCTTGAACCTTGGCTCAAATCATGACTAGCTCCATCTTGTAGTACTCCTCCACAGAATGTGCTTACTGCTTCATATTCTGCAATTTATCAAATAGATCATGCTTGTAATGACGAGGAACAAAACGGGCTCTCATTTCCCGCTTCATCTCTTGCCATGTTGCAACAGGGTTTTCTCCATTCTCAGCTCTTTGAGTAATGACTTGTTCCCACCAATCCAAAGCACAATCTTCAAACTCAAGTGATACCAACTGTATCTTTCTCTCATCCGTATAGTGATGCATACGGAATATTTTGTCAACCTTCAACTCCCAAGTGAGATACTCCTCGGGATCAGTCCCACCTGCAAACTTGGGTATGGAAAATTTGAGCTTGCCCAATCCATCATCTTCATTGCGTGGACGAAGATAATGGTCATTGTAATGCAAAGCAAAATCACCATCCTCTTCCATCGCATGTGCAGCACCACCACGCCCACCACGGCCTCCACCTAGACCCTGACCACGCCCTCCATGGGCTCCTCCTCGTCCTCCTAGCTGTGGTGGACGCACCACGTTGGCCGCCACTCAGTGTTGCGGTGCAGGAGGTACATGTGCAGCAACTTCTCCTCCTTGAACACTTGATTCATCGCCACCATTGCGAGCTTGTATGAGCCTAGTAAGGGCCCCAATGTCCTCCCGCAATTGGCGCACATTTTCATCAACTTGTATCTCCATATTTTGCATATCCCTTGCAATTTGATCAGTAAAAGCATCATGCTTCTCATGGAGTTGATTGAGCCCTTGGTGTAGCTCACGTTGAAAGTGTTCGCGAAGTGCCCCAAATTGATATTGCTTGACGAATGCCTAAGTTTCATTTGTCCCACCACTCTTATCATGGTGTTCTCCTCCACCTGACATGGTTAATTATGCAAGAAACAAATAGCTGTGTATATAATAATGCTTTGTGGAAATCACTCAATCTCACTATGTCCTCTCTCCAAGTAAAGTTCTTACTCTTCCGAAGTGAATTAAGGTCAATAAAAACTTACACCTAGTAGAAGTGACAACAGCACAGTGATGATCAAGCGAATTTAAGAGTGTTCACTACTTGTACAACAACGGTTATATGGTAGAGCTTGGTATGAAAGTGTTTATCCTACACAATCTGAATTTTACGATATTGTAAGATCAAGTAATAATCCAAGCTAGAATTTTGCCCAAGTGCTAATCCAAAGGGTTTAAGTGAAGTATAAGAATGCACACGCAAAGATAAATGTGACTTAATGCAAACAAAGGAATGAGCTAGATGGAAGCAATATGAACGTAATGATGAAATAGCTCGTTTTGCATCAAATACTAGAAGAGACGCTAGCCAATTGTAAAGATATAAATGTAAGGGCACAAGATTGCTCAAGAAATTAAATTAAGCAATCTGAAAATTATGATTAGAATTGGCTAACCCCAATTCGGCCAAAGCTCACTTTTTTTTCTTTTTTTTCTTTCTTCTTCTTTTTTTTCTCTTTGTCGTGGCTTTTTCTTTAAACGGCTTGCCTTTTCTCTCCTTTTTTTGTGTGTAGGTGGCCGAACTATGGTTGTTTGAGATGCCTTCACAAGTTTAAATTTCAGCAAGTGTGTAAAATACTCAAGAACAGCCATGTATGCAATATTCAATAGTTAGTCTCAATTGATGAATAAAAGTATGAATGAGGCTCACAGACTACTGTTCGGAGATATAACCAAGCGAATCAACTAGATGAAACAACTAGCAATCACAGCACAAGCGTTCTGGAGGTAGTTGGCTCGCTTGATTTTGTGGCGCAACTAATAGCAGTCTTCGGTTTATTTATGGATGGAAACCTTGCAAAACCAAACCAACAGAAAAGATAACAATTCAGTTTTGTTCTAGTGGGCTTCAGATAAATCACGCAAGTATTAGCTTCGGATGCAAGAGTTGGTTTCCAATACAAATGTCTCACATGATGGTTCTGCCTTAGTTCAGAAAGAATTGATGGCACCGAACACAACTCCGGCAAGCAAGGATCAAATAGCAAGCTGATGCAAAGGCACAGCAACCTGCTCACGTCTCTTAGATGAAAGCGGTTACGTGTGCAATCAGCCGAACACAATAATTAAGGATCATTGATGCTTTCGGCTATGATTAGAACAGCAACTCGCTCAAGCAACTTAATCTAAACAGCAAGGTAGTATAGCGGCACACGTGATATTTTGTTTATCAGTACTGTAGCACAACAGTAATAGATCAGGTTTTTTTGTGGACAAAATGAATAAGCGACGCAAAGGGACACAACGATCAGCACCTAAACAAAAATTCTAATGGACTAAAACCTAATTAAACTGACGCAAATACAGATAATCTAAAGGCTTAGATTTTTTGTGTGGCAAATTTCGGTTTTAAAGGACTATAGGAATAGAAGTAAAACAAACTAAGAGTAAGAGTAAATAATCCTACTGAGTAAACCGCGCTTTGATACCAAGATGATACGGGGTCACCCAATCTTCTCGATGTAGGATCTGGATACTCACGTGGATTTGATGAACCGTAGTGATCCCCCGTTGCCAATGCAAGAGTTAGCACTCTATAATTCGCCCAACCTCACGTGTTGAACTTCACGACCACCGATGAAGTTCTATCGCACTCCCAATTCCCAATGGAAAAGGTTGAACAATCTTGATTTCAGCGAATTCCCAATTTCCTCAAGTTGGTTCGGCCAACGGAAAGAACAAGAGTATTCAATTATTAAAAGGTGGTTCCCCTTTACAATGGGGGCCTACCCCTCAATATATAGTCTCAGCCTAAAACTATTCAACACTAAATTTTCTATGTGGTACTATTCACACGTAAGCTCATCAGAGTGCAGTGCATTCGCTCACACTGCATCAGAGCGAATCGCTCATGGGCTGGATCTTCGTAGCGTGTACTGTTCATGCGTGGCACTATTCATAGGTCAATCATTGTTCATGCCGTGGACTTGTGCTTCCTTGGATGACAGCCACATATCCTTGATCTCCATCCATCGATTCTTCAAACCGAGCACAAGTAAAATATTATTTTTAGGTAGTATAAAATTCTCATTAAAATTAATGACATATTCATTAAGGAGTAGGTTCACCTGAGATTGTAGTTTCTTGGCTCGTGCTCTTGTTATTGGTCCTGTTATTGAAGTCTCATTACTAACTTTGGCATTAGTGGCGATGTCCTCATCATTGGCTTTCCTCCCTAATAACGGCCGCCGCCGCTTCCATCACCGCTCCCCCCACTCCGGTACCCTCTAGCCCAATTCCTTTCCGCTAGAGCTTCACCGCGGCGTCCGAAACTACTCCAACCGTTGGCTGGCTCCCTCGACGGCCATAGCTCGCAGCCCACGGAAGCCTCCCCGTGCCGCCTGTGGTCTCCATCGCCAGCCTGCCTCAGCGTTATCCCGGCAAAGCAGCCACCCCAGGTGAGTTTTCGCTGACCCTCTCCTGCTTATGCTTGGCCCAATTTTCATTCCCTTGCCTCTGGCAGCCGACGCCATGAGTGGCGTCCTGTGCCCATTGCTCCTTGCCACCGTCAGCCATCCTTGGCCCCATCTGAGCTATGACATCACCCCCTGGATTCCCTAGCCCGCAAAGATTCCATCTAGTCATACACGCATACACGCGTACCGCGGATTTGCAAAGACAATATAACAATTTTAATAGAACATACACGCATGCATAATTGATTTTACAAATAATATACAATAATTAAATATTAGGATCCATATAGTCAAATGGGGTGCTTGCTTTGCTCTTGTTGCTCAGAGAATGGTTTGAAAGTGTCTTGAAGTTGTCCCGCGCAATGGTATATATTCGATAAAATTCAAATATATACAAATAAGAGCCAACCAAATTTAAATAGAGGAAAACTTAAATATTTTTGTATATTTCGATATAGCATGATTTAAAAAAATGTAGAGATAAAAATCACTAAATTTGGAATCTATATGCAAAAGTTATGGCCATTTGAATTTTATTTGGTTTGAAAAGTACTAAGAAAATGAAAAAAATAGTATTGTGCATGAATTTCGATTTTAATTTGTATTTTTCTAAAAGAAAAACTAAATTTGTGGCGTCATTAGACTAACATGTGGGGTCATTCGTCATAGTTTTATTAATTTCCAAATTAACTAACAGATGTACTATGCATGTCAGCCTCATATGGTTTAAATCATGTTTTACTTATTTATTTACCGTGTAGGTCCCATGTATCGGTGACTCATATTTTAGTTTTTGGTTTAATTAAAATTTCTTAATTGATTTTAACTAGCCAACTTGTCATAGACTCATTAGATTTAAATATATCATTAGAGCTAATTTACTTTCTTACAGGTAGGTCCTACATGTCTTACTCTCATGTTTTTAAACATTATATACATGTGGGTCCTACATGTCATACTCACATGTTTTAAATTTAGTTTAATTAGAATTTTAATTAGTTAATTAACTCAGGTCCACATGTCATACACACATTAAGTTTCAACGTGTCATTAGTGCTAATTAATCTGTCTTACATGTGGATCCCACATGTCATAGAGAGAAAAAGTGTGAGTGGCTGAGTGCCATGGCAGAGATCGTTGCTGAGCTCGCCAGCGGTGAGGGAGGTGGTGGCTTGGCTTTAACATGGTCAAAATAGAATGGTTGGTCATTGCGCACCTCTAGGCATTGATGGCAGCTGGAGGTGGCAATGCAACGGTGAGAGGCAATGGCGATCCTCTGGTGAACTATGACGTGGCTAAGAGAGGCATGCATTCATGCTAAAACTAATTGATTCGGGTCAAGGTGATGTCGTAAGGCGTTTGGGGCTTGGGTTGGGCGTTCTGAGCTCTAGCACGATTGACTCGCTAGAACTGTCAAGCCACCCCAGTGTGGCAGCAGCAAATGCGTGTGGCTATTGCTAATTAAGTTGTCCATGGTTAGTGCTAATTCATATGGCAGGCACCTGGTCGGCTTGCTATCGTGCTTGGGCAGTTCGGTAGGTCACCTGCCAAGCTAAAGGAGCTCAATAGGAGCTTACCAAGCTACTATAGCAGCAGGTACTTGTCGATCTTTAGCTTGGTAGGTCCATGAAAAGGTTAGATTTGCAAAAAAAAAAAGGTCATATGAACAGTTCGCTCTTATGTGCGTTAAGTAAATTGTGATGGCTACGGTGCATTTGGCTTTGTACGAACACAATTTTGGCGTCGGTAAATGCCAAAGTTGATTCTTTGGTTGCATGTAACAATTTCCCTTCCGTGTTTTTCTCACTTACGCATGAACTTCTTTTATCAATTTTCTTGGAATTTATGGAGGTTATATGAATGTTTTGATACTTTTGAATGCTTTTACATTGAAATGCAAGTTTCCCTTATATGTTGCCTTTATGTTAGATTCTTTTTTTTTTTGGAACTCATTGTCTACAGCCAATATCTCCATATTTCGCTATACTACTTTATCACCCTATTTCGAATGTAGCTTCAGCAAGGACAAACTAGACACTAATGTCACGGTTGAATTAAATTCAGCAGCCAGCACAACCAAACGAAGAAAAACTAGTTAACTTGGGAGCATAGAGAGAACATCCAATGCATGAAGCACTCTTAAGACGAGTTGACAAGCATGTAAAAATAAAACACCGTCATTGCATTCGGAGCTTGTATGAATCCAGAGTCGGAGTCAAATGACAGCACTCACAGCAGTACCATCAAGTCACAAGGCTGAAATCAAGTGAAAAAAGTATATTGATACGTACAATTGGTACAACGAGTCAGAGAGGAGTAGATGACTTTCTAAATCTTTTCTATAGTATTATTAACTAATTACAGTAAAAACACAAATTCAAAAGCTCACTAAAACCTAGAGCCAAAAAATCACAAAGCACCCGAGACAACAATCTCAACCGGTCAGATTGTCGGCCAAGAGGCGGTTGCACCACTTTGGCCGATGTAACTGCTTGGGTCATCAGTCTGACTGGGATCAACATATCTGACTGATCAGATCACGACTGTCTGACCGCTCGCCAAGGACAGGTGCCCCGAACAACACTACACAGGATCTAAGAAAAATGTTAACTTCTACATTACTGATCCAAACACAATGAACTTGGTAAAAATCCACCTTAAGATATTAAGAACATATTCCCATCATGGATAATAACATCAATGGCTAATTTTCAACCTTTATCCAAAACAAGGAATATTATGCCAAAATTGGACAAAAAAGGAAAGTCTTGATCTACTTTTGCTCATAAGTCTTACATGATCTTGAAAGAGTTCTCACATACCATAGCAAACTAGATCATAGCATGAATTCAAGCCAAATTGCCTACAAGATTAAAAACCCCAAAATAATCTCTTGAGAAAAACCAGGCAAACACAAGAACTCTCCCTAAAGCATGCTTAGATGGATGAGATCTGATCTCTAGAAGATATCTCCATCTCTTATACGTCCTTAGCACCAAGAAAGATCAAAAGGAGATGAGATAAAATCCAAACCAAAAAGTCAAACAAATCAAAAACACAAAGAGCAATCCATGGCAACTCACTTGCATGAAGTTCGGATGCTCATTTCATTTAGAGAGGAATGTTTTTACAACCAAGCCTTATATAGGACAGAAACTCTAAAGCACACACAAGGCACCAACATAAAAAAAGCTAATCTCTCACAAGCCCTAGAATCCTGATGAGGACACCCCTGCTAGTCCTAGTTCATCCACTCCTATGCAAGAAGCTCTAACTCCTCCAATTGAACCAACAGGGCCGATTACACGAGCACGAGCAAAGAAGCTCCAACAACAGGTGAATTTATTCTTTAAAGAGTATAATTTTGATAAGAATTTGCTAACTTTTTCTAGTGTGTTGTGCATGCTTAGGTATGAGGAGGAGCTCACTCAAAAAGGTCGATGCGGTCGAGAAGAGGGATTATACGGTCCAAAAACTTCGGAGGCCATTTTGAGGGCTTAAACGACGTTTTTTGGAGATGCACTGTTTTTCGGAGCCTCGCAAATGAATTAGATCGAATTTTTGGATCAAACTCTTTGTTAGCTTCGAAACAAGTACAAGAACGTCGAGAACGGAGCTCGTAAGCAAAAGTTATAGCTGTTTCTTTGAAGGTCGCTCCAAAACAGAAGAAAACACATGCTCGGCCTGCGTGCCACTTGGGATGACCAAAACCCACCTAATTTTGGTCATGTATCTCGTTTTTATTAGTTGAGTCCAAACCATATCCAATAGTTGTGTCCAAGTTGTTAGGGATTGAATAGTAAAGTTTGTTTCGGTCTCTTGGGCCGAAGTAGATTGGAACTCGGCCTTAGGCCCACTCGTGTGCGTGCGTGAGGTTAGGGTTTGCCTTTAAGTAGCCGTCGCCCCCCTCCATTAGGGTTCAAGACCACTTTTTCAGATTGAAACTAGAACAGCATATTTCTTATTTCTTTTCACTAAAGTGTCCATGCGAGGATTACTTGAGAGGAATTGAGCGATCGTTCTCGAATCAAGATCGTGTTTGTTTTTCCATTGGGAATTGAGGGCACAGCGTTTCTCCACTCGTGGTCTCATGGAGAAAGCTTGGTGTATCTTGATGAATTTTCAAAGAGCTGTGAATCCATGCATTGGCATGGATGTACAGCTAGAGAGATTGGTTGAGAGGCACTAGTTATTGTGATCCTACGTCGAGAAGATTAAAGCTGCCCGTATCAAATCCACTTCTCCCTCAACTCACACGAAGGCTTATGTAGTAGAGACTACTCACTTCATATCAAACACTAAACAACTAGGCACTCTTAGTGGATACGTCCAATTACAAATAGAAAAAACCTGGTAACCCACAGATAAACGAATTTTACACTTATACACACTTGCATGCTTTCCAAAATGTGACTTCCACATAGCTCCATTAACTCGATATGACATTCCATCCTTCAATACATGATATAAACAATTTAAAGCCACCGTCGTGATTTTGTAAACCACCACTTCCATCATTATTGAACAATTTTCTTAATTACCACCCACCGAACTCAACGATGCTTCTCCTCGAAGCAACCTCCACATGATGATATGATTACCAATAACTTGTCGCCAAGATCATATATCTGCTCAAGGATCATCACCACTTAAAACATATCCTATGTCACGCTACACCACAACTCGGTCCATGATGCCTAATTACTTCCACCAAGATCATATGTTTACTTCACGAACCATGACCACTTAAAACGTACAAGTTCTATTATCACACCACTTACAGACATATCTCCTCATAATCTTTATCTTTCTCCCATACTTCTCCGCTTAAGATAACGCTTCACCTAAACTTACACGACACACCATGCTCATAACACTTTCCCCAACCTCGATTTTGCCGTTAACCACAACAATCACCAAACGCACTATACATCAAAGACCAAGCTACTGTTCTAAGCACAAATAACATACACTACTCACCGGTAAAACAACACTTTGACACACACACACCCCTATACATGGACTCCGACCATGACTCATTGCCAAAACAAACTCTCCCCCAATCAGAGACCGGTCTGATCACTAACTATTGACCGGATAGACCGCCAGCAACAGACCTACTCTCTCTCAGCAACACAATGGGGGCCAATCTGACCACAGCAAGTGTGCCGATCAAACCGCCCTACTCCTACCGGCCATAACACCATGCAGAGCCGGTTAGACTGATCCCCAGTCAGACAGTCTCTGCAGGCATGTCTTACCACCACTGCTTAAGATCATATCGCCTATGCAGGCCAGTCTGACCACTGTCTCCCAAACAGCATAAACAATGAGCAAACAATACAAAATTAAACTCAAAACGATGTCAACTCAGCACAAGCCAAGTTAAATACTCATCACACTTATTAGGTGACCTCCACATGATTAAACAAAATAGCTAGTTATGCATGTCAGAATTTTTGGCAGAGTCGATGAAATATACCGTCTACCGATGTATTCGAACAATGTATAACTAGCCAGATACGTGATATTACGCCATGACTATTTGAAGTTTCATCGTCACTTCTGAGGTTTCTGCCCAGCAAATTCAGGAGAAAATGAACCTTAATTCAAACAGTGTTCTACATTGACGAAGTCTTCTCCAACCACTGATAACAAAATGTGCACATTTGGCAACAGGATCTGCTTGTACTGTTGACCATCTCAATGGACGAGTCAAACTGCATCTGCAAAACGATTTTACTTTCTTCCATTGTTCGGAAAGAGCTTCTGTCCCCCACCATTCTTCCAAACACCTCGCACAGGCAACCCCATCTGTGGGCCTTGCAATTCCGTTTCTGGTCGTTCAAGGCTCACATTAGGATGACTAAAATCAAATGTAGCTAGTGAGTTATCACCTAATCGGGCTCTGAGAAACTTTGATGACTTCTTTGATTGTTTACTGTTGCTACTCCCTACTCCCTTGCCCACATTGTCTTTGGCACCAGAAGCCTTTGAAATGGCACCAGGATCACCATCTAGACCTACATCTGTACTAGATGACGAACCTCTAGCTAATAGCTGAATCTTTCCCTTGGAAGATCGATACCCATCCTTTGACAGCACTTCAGCCTCTTCTTCCTGAGCCTTGTTGCTTGACTGAAGCTTCCTCACAGTGTCCAGAAAGCTATCTGCTAGCGATTCCTTCGCATCCTTAGCAGCACTAGTTTCTGTAACATCAGGAGCTTTTCCCTTCCCCTTCTTTTTACGGTTGCTCTCTTTTGAGATAATGGTTTCACCACTGCCATTTTCTTGGAGGCTTTTGAAGCGCATATTGGTGTAATAGGCATCAACAAGTTCCTTCTGCTTCTGAAGATCAGGTAATAGCCTAGCCATTTCAGGAACAAGGTGCAAGAGACCAAATTGCTCGACATACGAAAGATACTCTAAAGTACTGATGACACCTTGACGGTATTCGCCAGCAATTTCTTTAAATGCAGAGTACCTGTCCTCATCCATTCCTAAAGCAGCACGCATTATTTCAACCAGGGATTTGTTGGCGGCACGAACATCGTCCACAGCAGACAAAGTTTGACTGCTTTGTGGTGGCTGTTGGTTTTTATTGCCACCATAAGCTGTACTTGATGATGCCTGGCCAGAAGACCCACTAGAAACAAGATTAGGAGTAGAAATAGAGTACTTCATCTTGCTTGAACCTCCAGGATTCCATGCTGAATTGCTGGAGGCAGGTGGCATGAACCCATTTTCTCTTGTTGATTGAGTTCCAATCTGAAGTTGAGACAAACCAGACAGAAGTAGCCCCTGATCAGGTGTAGGCCACGTCTGGGTGGAGCTTGAAACAGGAGTGACTATTTCAGAATTTTCAGAGGGGCGAGACCGAGCAGAATGGAGTACTTTCACAGTGCCCTTACTACGTTGTTGAAGCCTCGATGCAAGTGTGTTCTTAGCAAGACTTTGTAGCCCCTGTTGTGTTGAAACAGCACCCCTGTTGTTACTTAACCCAGGTAATGGAGGGAATAATGACTCATCACCAAGCCTGGCAGAACCCCTGGAGCTCTGACTAAGAGCCAGTGCATACCTTGATTGCTGCTCTGAGAGGGAAGGAAACGAGGTTTCATCAGGAACAGAGTCCATCCTCGCATCAGGTATATCTTGGTCTTGAAGAGGAGGAAAGGACAATTGTTCGAACACATGACCATTCCCTGAGTTTTGGCCAGTTTCTGCTCGCCCAGAGCTAGAACTGACACTTAATGACTGTAAAGGCCCTGTAACATTATCAACTCGACTTGCTAGGCCATGGTCTGCAGCTGCATTGCCATTCTGCACAGATGATGAGATATCCCTGTCAGGGCCATCACGGTGAGCATTACGGCCCCTACCTCTGCCATGCCTTTGATCTTGCTCATTCCTTCGATATATAAAACTGGTAGGTATCTGACAATGGCAAATTAGAAAATTTAGACCGAAGCAAATTCTTTTAGATACAGATAATTCCTGATCAATATTGGTACTACTAAGACAGATACATTAAATAACGGGGGAGCTTAAGCACAAAAAAGAAAGAAATAAAAAGTGAAATCCAAGAACCATGTACACACCTGAAGTGCAGCATTCCTCTGAGCACGAGACATCCGCCCACCATGCTCCATAGCATTATGTCTCTGAAGAAATAAACTAATCAGTCAGTATGAACACAACTAACCCAGTGGCATGTCCAGTTAACGAGCAGATAATACAACTAAATCAACAGCTTGAACTAACATGCCTTGAGCTCTGCTTCACTCTGGAAGACAATAAACTTCTTGGCCAAACATGCTTCATCTTCACAGAGGAAATGATCTTTTCGGAAATGCAACTAAATTGAATTGATAAGAACACATATATTATAATGCTGCCAAAAGTGTGATGGGAAATGTAACACAAATGAGCTAGTGACACAGATTAGAAAGAAATAAACTTGCAACATAGACATCAATAAGAGCTGGAGATCAAATTGGAACAACATACCTCTAAATCATCATAGTTCCGAAAATAATCATACTGCCCAGGGTGCTGCCTGTAAGAAATCACAAGGTCAGCACATCCCATAAGTTTGTTAACTATGATTTAGCAAAGGACAAAGGCTGCATAATACCTTTGGCATATGTGGCACGAATAGTGTTCTCTGGACATATGTGTGTAAAGCTCATTATCTCCATAAAATGAGGTTTTGCAAAACTCACACATCGGATGCCCTGCAAAACCACTGCGCTCAACCTCAGAGCCGTCCACCTCAGAGTCACCAGTTTTTACATGCTGATTTAACTGTGCCCTTGTATAAAGCTTCTGTTCACAAATAAACACCTGCCCAACATAGCAACTAGTTCAGCAAACAATCATCCCAAGAGAAAATTGTATCGTGTCATATTTCAAATATCTATTGCAGGGGTCACAGAATGTCAAAAGTAGACTACGATTATGTTCAAGGTATTAGATGCTCCAAAAAAAAGCCCCAAATTCACCTACTTTGTATAAAAATGTTTAAGTGATCGAAGTAGAAGTCAGACACCACTAAGTAGAAAGTAGTTCTATAACTCAGCAATTCTCAGCTAGTTTGAAGTTAGAACAGTACTGTGTTATCAAAATAATCCAAATGTACATGCCTGAAATAAAGATTTTATTAGAGTTTAAGGTGGTCATAAAAGGTTATTCATTTCTACTGTCTCCACTCACTAGTGTGTTAAAACACACATTATAAAAACAACATCTACTACAATTGATAACAGAAGAGAAATCAACTCCAACAACTTGAAGTTCAAAATAGTATGTATTAATACTGCATCCAACATAATTGGGATAAATTGATCCTAATTATACATATCGCTATATTAGCAGGTTCAACATGTTTATCTGGCATGCTTTGTGTGCGACTCAAATACATCATGTTTGTGCATACAATTCCATAAAGCATATCACCTTTTAAGGCAGCTACAAATATCCATTAACAAATAGAGTGGGGAACTTTGACATGGCTATATAGCATGTAAGGATAATTAGACATACACTAACAATTCTAAATTTATAATACCTAATAATTACCATGCTCCTGACAAAGCATAATGGCATGTTACATGAAAATACAGAATTTTTTGTAATTAATTTGCAGGAATACTTCAATTCCATCACTGGAAAACAGAACAAGTTCTACTCATTACAGAAAGCAACATCACCACATGATGGAGAGCAACAAGTCTTCCACCAAGTATTTATGAAGATTTCTAGCCATTACACTGTACTTGCAAAGTTACAGCAGTAGTACCAACAACTAATGGTCAAGATTAATAAACTACGATCTACCACAAAAATCCCAACCTTTACCAGATTGCACATATGCAAAATGAAGGGACGAACAGAAAACACAGTGAGCAAAACATGGACACCAAGGTAAATCAGCTAGATAATTCCCAAACATGGTATAAGATTTCATGCTGAATTTGTTAACAAAGTAGGAATCCATGAAATCCAGTGTTGGAGACGCAACAATAACTCAATTCAGTGTTTCTGACCCACAACAACTATATAGGAAGGAGAAAAGAGCACATTAGGTGGTCAAGAGTTTTACCTTTCTTCCCTCCAAGCAAAGATTGCACATGAATAACCTATGCTGATGGAACAAGTGTCCCTTTAGCTGTTCAATGCTCCTGAACTTGCTTCTGCGCTTTGCTTGTGCTGCCTGACCAACCTGATCCTCAGTTTTGTCACATACACTACAAGAAAGCCGGCACATGGCCCGTATCATCTTGTAATGGTCAGCATCATCAAAGTATGCCTGTGTATCCTCATGGTACCAATACTCCCCTGCCTTTCCCTCACTTGCCCCAGAAGGGAACACAGAGAAATCAGTGATCACTCTTGTGTAATCACCCATGGCCTGTTAAGTGGTAAGACATGAAAGAGATGAAATCCTTTCATTTGTAAAGAAGGCATGCAAATGGCTGTCACAAAAGGCATTTCGGTATTTCGAAGAGGCTTTCTAACTACTCCCCTTTCCCTCTGATCAGCACTATGAACAAATCAGAATGCTGAACGCCTGAGCTTACAATACGCATATAAAACCCTCACAGGTCCATCATATTTCTATTATTTCAGTATTTCTCATGTAAAAGTTCATGATTTAGAACTTGTGGAATTAAAAAAGAGTAAAAGATGTTTTACTTTCATTGTGAAAAAAATAGAGAAAATTAAGGAACACTGCACATTTTCATCTACACACCTGTGGAGAGCAATGGTTGATGACTCAGATTGGAAACCTAACTTACTCTCACTAATGAAGTTTGCAACATATCTAGCTGTTATCAGCCCAAAGCCACTAAATTTGCTACAAGCATATCCAAACTTAACTTGCAATGCCATGTATCACAAGAAAGTACAGGAACCATGGCATCCAATTAACTCCTAAACGAAAATCGCCAACCACTCAATCGCTTGGCACACCAAATTTCTAATAAACCATATTTACAACATTAAAAATCATCTTCTCATCCTTCACAATGATACCAAGACCAGTTGAAATCCCAACTTCCCAGCCACCAATTCATACAATGACCTAAGCCCACCCATCAGGCAACAAGACATCAAAGTCATCATATTGTCGTGCCATTAATCAAGTCTTTCACCATCCGAACAGTATAACGAAACCCTTCCCCATATAATTCAACTAGCAAGAATCCGTATTCCCACCCATCAAAACCCTAACCAATCCACAACCCCAAGATCCACCAGCGCGCACGCCACAGATCAAGAGCCGGATAAGGCCGGAGTGAACCCTAGCGACGAACCTTGGTGACAAAGACGGAGGGGCAGTTGGTCTTGCAGATGCAGCAGCGAGAGTCCTCAAGCACGAAGCGGAGGCGGACGACGCAGGTAGAGCACACCTCGCGGTGCCCGCATGGCCCGTAGGCCACCCACTCCAGAGCGTCCGCGCACACCGCGCAGCTGTCGTCCATCTCGGCGAGCGGCGGAGATCGGTCGCGGCGGAAGAGGGGTAGACGGATGCGGCGGCGGCGGAGGAGAGGAGGAAGGGTTAGGGCGGCGAGGAAGGCGAGAAGCTTCCAGACGGTGACGCGATTGTTTTGTCTCCTGTTTGGTGTTTGCTTGCACCTGGTTTTTATTGCATTGAAATTTAGAAGGAAGACATGCAACAGTAACATCCTATTTTTCAAAATTTATTTAAATTTTTTTAAAAAATACAATATTTAAATTTTCTAAAATTAATTAAAGCTTAACATAAATTTTATTAATTAAAAAGATTTAATATGACTAAATTAAACATTAACATTTGCTGAAAGTATTTTATTCGGTTTTCTTGTGCTCTAAGGAATTTTTTAGAATTTTCCTAGATTTTTCTAGGTTTATTTGCTATTTTATGAGGCTCAAAAAATTTAGTTGAATTTCTAAAAATAGAAAACCCACAAAAATCCTAAAACTTTGTTGGGCCAAGTCCATTACTGTTCACCGACCTAGGTCGCATCCTCTCCGCCGAGCTACATGTCGGCAATCAGCCGAGCCACCGCCGCATCCGAGCCAGCCACTCCGCCTACCACCACCACCGTTTGATCCACGCCAAGCCACGCATCAGCCATTTGTGCATCGGAACTGTTCATATGTGCTTTCCCTGCCAGCCGTCCGATCCTTGCTAGGACACGTGTCAACCATCCCTGGTATCAAGCACTATTCATCATCGTCCTCTAAGCGGACTCCGCCGCCGCTCGCCGTCTTCGTCTCAAACTCCATGCTCATGGCCAGTCGAACTCTTGGCGTCTGTGCTTATTTAAGCCGCGTCGTCCCCTTGCTTTCCGCACCCCGCCGCCAAGCTCACTGTGCACCGCCACCTTCACAGCCACCGCTGTCATCTTCTGTCCCAGTCGCCGCCATCCCGGTCTTTGTCTTCAGCCATCACCGTTGACCTCCTACTGAAAAGCTATCATTGTCCCCATCACCGACAGCTGCCCACCGACCTCACCGTCCAATGAGTCGTTGTCCGCTCCGTCGTGCGCCTCGCCCCCGTCAGCTGCACTGCTGTCCAACATCACCAGCCAAGCCACCGTCTCATGCCGCACCCGCATGCCCACTAAGCACTACCCCTGTCCGCGCACGGCTGACATCAGATTGCACCCACGCCTGACTGACAATTCGTCTTTGCGGTGAACCCCATCCACCATGTGCTGTCTCATTGATCGATAGGACCCATATGTCAGCGAACACTATTCCGTAGAACCATGAACAGATCGTGCCGAGTCAGCTGCCATGCAAGCCTGCCATGTCAGCCCTAATCCTACGTGGTTACCACGTGTCTTGCCATGTGGGTGACACGTCAACCAGCCAAGTTATCTCGATGCCACGTCAACCCTAATGTTATGTCACCGCCACGTCATCAAGCCCAGTCGCCAGTACACTGTTCCATATACCAAGTTCACCGTAGACTAGCTTTTCTATGCACCGGGTCCATAGCACAGTAGCACTTCCGAATTTTTAGTATTTCTCTTTAGGTCTAATCTTTTGAGAGATCGTTCTCCTCCATCCAAATTCTGATTGTGTGGATTCTTTTTCCTAAATTCATCTAAAATTGAGCTATACTTTTCAGTTCTAGTTTTGTAGTTTTTGGAGTTTATTTGAATCTTATTTGAATTTATTTGTTGCTTTATTTTGTTTTCTCTCTCGTTAAATTACGTCTTCAATAAGCTGAAGCAAGATTTGAAGATCAAGAGCAATTAACTGAGCAAGGTCAAGGTAAGTTATGTCTTTTGATCATGTTGAATCTAGTTTTTAAATATATTTATTTATTATTTTATTTTAAATTATCATGCATTGTTATTTTATTACAAATCCTTATACCTAATAGTTATTATCCAATTTGATTAATCCCTTACTTGATAAATTAAATACCATAATTCCATTGTCTTTATAAGATGAGAAATTATCTAGTGATGTAGTACTAGTTATCATATGGGTTGTACGTCTAATATGCTTAGCCATACTTATAGTCACGTTGAGTTCATCATCACATGCGAGTAATTAATTAATTTACCTTGATGAGATATAGAATCGTGGTTGTAGCCACAGTTATAAAATTTATGTACCACCATATTGGTGTATCATGGGTGTTGGTTATATAAAATTGGTTTTCACTTGGACGAGTGATCGTGTAGTAAAGGGAAAAGTGTAGATTCACTTCGAGGGATGTAGATGCCTCACCTGGGTAATGTCTAAGAACTTAACTTTATGCGCCATTGATCTGAGCCTTACCGTGCAACCACATGTCTAGTATGTGATATACTTGACTGATTAATTTGTGATATCTCAATTTTGATTTTGCTAATGTGATGAACATGGATGCTGATTTTCATGAGGTGCAAGAGGGGGCTCTCCAACTAGGTAGTAGTTTACTCGGCCGCCAAATCTTAGCGGGTGGAATTAAGTTAAAGTTGAGCATTATAAAGACCTTGTTATGATTTTCATTGACGTGAGGATGATCACATCATACCAGTAAAGTTATACAATATTTACATAATGTAAAACTATTTTAATAGCCGTATCCCCGGCTATAAACAATGCTCGGTGATTTCATATGAATGGTAGATATTTTATAAAACTTGGTTAGAATAACCTTGAAAAGTGAATGGTTAGTTCACTAGTGGATTATTTAATTCATTTGGTTATTCATTATCATTTATTTAAAGTTTGCTTTCAATCTATTTATTATAATTACTTTAAATTATTACTTTCTGCAAAATAACCTTTCAATTATCACTTGGTAAGCCTTCCATATTATATTGCATCTTTGTTACAAACGACTTGCTGAGTACCAATGTATACACGGCTTTATGCCTATTGTTGCTCAGGTGAAGAAGAAAAAACCATATCAGCAGGATGTACCTGAGGAGGATACTTCGATGACTTCGTAGATTAGGATTTCGCTCTCTAGTCAATTGCCCGTGGGCATGTCGAATGGTTGTCATGCTTATTTCTATTTTTCGCTGCTAGTTTCTTAAACCCTTTAGGCTATTATATGCAAGGTTGACCATAAAGTTGTACTATAATAATTATTAATATTTGAGTCTTTTACTTTATTAATCGTGTATATGGTTGATATTTCATCTATGTTTATACTGTGTGCACTAGCGTGATCCTATACTAGTGTGGTATATATAGAGAGTCCGAATTTATAGATTCGGGTCTTGATAGCAACCGTGTAACTCATGACATAAGCTAAGCTATATATGTAGACATAAGAAGTACAAAGCTTAGTGAAGAAAGTATGACTATATACAAAAACAAACAAGGATAATGAACAAAGCTCTATATTATATTTCAATGCATGATAGAAGGTAAAAATGCACTATATTTCATATGAATGCAAAAGGGTCAACCTTTTCACCAAATAGTACTGAAACAAATAACTTCCAACTCTCCCTACAAGAAAGCAAAACAAGAATATTTTAAAGGTTTTGTGAAAATATCAACAACCTAAAGCTTAGACTCAACAAAGTGAAGGACTACATCTCCCTTCTTCACATAGTTTCTAAGAAAATGATTTATAATATCAACATGTTTGGTCTTAGAGTGCTGCATTGAGATATTGGCAAGTTTGATGGTGCCAATGTTATCATATAAAAGTGTAATACTATCTAATTCTATTCCAAAGTCCCTAAAAGTAAAAGAAATGCAAAGAATCTGAGAGCAACTACAAGTAGTTGCTATATGCTCAGCCTCTACAGTGGACTTTACAATAGAAGACTGCTTTCTAGATAACCAAGAAACAAGAGAGGTGCCTAAAAAGTGATAAGCCTCTAAAGTACTCTTCCTATCTATTTTACATCCCCAAAATCAACATTTGATAAAGTGGACTGGAGGTATCTAAAGATGCGCTTCACCACTTGGCGGTAAGATGTGCAAGAAAAAGGCTGAAATCGAGTGTACAAACATACGGAGAATTGTATGTCCGGGCTCAAAGTTATGAGATATAGGAATGAGTCAATCATGCTGTGATACTTCTTCTAATCGATAGGCTCGTTGTCATCATCTAGAACCAAACTGGAAGTAGAAGCCATTGGCGTGAAGAATGGCTTGTTACTCCCCATGTCAAAGCATCGATGCAGGTCCTTGGCGTACTTGGTGCCTTGTTTCATTTACTTGATTTGGAATCCAGAAAGAAGTTCAATCCCATCATCATGCTCATGCCAAATTCTCTGCTTATAGTATTTGAAAACTTGGAAACAAGAGTATGAGAAGAGCCTCCAAAAATGATGTCATCTACATAAATCTTAATCGAGAGAAAATCACTACCATACCTGAGGGTGAACAAAATCTTATCTAACTTACTCAACTCAAACCCATTTTTTTAGTAAAAATGACTTAAGCCTATCATATCAAGCTCTATGGGTTTACTTGAGGCTATATAGGGCTTTTGATAGCTTGTAGATATGATTAGAGAACTTAAGACTCTCAAACCTAGGTGGCTCTCTAACGTAGACTTCTTCTATAAGACCACTAAGGAAAATACTTTTGACATCCATTTGATACAATCTGAAACCTCTAGAGGTTGCAAAGGCTAAGAGTATCCCACCACTTGAGAAAAGTCTTGAGCTATAAGTCTATCCTTGTTTATAATCACTACTCCATCCTCACTTTGTTTATTCTTGAAGCTCACTTGGTTCCTATAACATTGTGACCATAAGGTTGCTCAACTAAGATCTAGATCTTATTTCTCTCAAAATTATCTAACTTCTCATGTGTAGCATTGATCCAATATTCATCGATAAAAGTATATGTGACATCACGGGGCTCAAAGCAATGAAAGTAGAGTGAGCATGTGAATTAAGAGAGATAAACTTGAAGTGAGTAACTCGCTCATGAAGACCTCTAATCATCTAATCTGATGGATGAATCTATTGGAGATGTTGAGAAAGTCCTGGAGTAGAGGTGGCCTCTACCTCATGGACTATGGAGGTAGGATCAGAGCTACCCTGAGCTGAAGAAGATGTGGGAGCAAGCTATCCAGTTGAAGTCACAATAGTAGAAGCAGGGGCTTCATCTAACTAGAGTGGAAGTAGATCAACAACCTCATCTTCTCCATCATACTCCTCAAAGAAGATTCCTTCTGAATCTCCCTGAACCTATGTGCATAAAATGTCTGGTCTAGTCCCTAAGCTAGCCTCATCAAAAGTAACCACATAGGTTTCTACAGTTTGTTAGTCTCCATATTTGGCACACGATAGCCTCAAAATTAGTAGGATATCCTAGAAAAATACCTTATGAAGATCTAGATTTAAATTTACCAAGGTTGTCTTGTTTAAGAATGAAATATTTGCAATCAAAAAACCTAAAATGAAACACACTAGACTTATGACTGAATCTAAGCGCATAGGAAGTCTTATGCAATAAGGCTCTCAAGAATACCTTGTTAGATACATAACAAGCAGTAAAAATTGCCTCAGCCTAATACCTCCTCGAAGTAGCATGCTCATCTAGTATAATTCTAGCCATCTCAACTAAGGTCATATTCTTTCTCTTAACTACCCCATTCTACTGTGGAACTCTATGAGAGGAAAACTAATACTCTAGCCTATGCTCAACATAGAAAGAAGAGATAGATGAATTCTCGAACTCAATCCCATTATCACTTCTAATAACACTAAGGGCTCCTGGAAGGTTAACTGACGATCTCAAGGCCAATTCTCTAAAATATCCAAATGCCTCATCCTTAATGCCAAAAAGTAAACACATGAGTATCTAGAGTAATCATCAACAATCACTAGGACACACCACTTTTCTCCTATGGACTAGACTCTAGAAAGTCCTATGGTATCCACATGCAAGAATTGTCCTAGGCTATCTTTCATAACCATAGTAAGAGGTGGATTTAAAATAGAAATTATCTTACTATATTTACAGGGAGAACAAGTTCTTCACAACTTAACACATGTCAGCATAAACATGTAACATGCATAACAATGCAATCAAGATAGGAATTCCTAGATCGCCCTACGATCAAATCTCCCACAATTTTTAATTTTTAGTACCTAATTGCCTCAGCCGGTTTGACCGCACAATACCTCCAACCGGTATAGTTCTAGCCATCACAATGCACACTATTGACTGCAACATGAATTTTAGGAAATTATACCCCCTTTACAAAAACCAAATTTAACTCAACCTAGCTGCTAATTATCATCACACATAAACTGAGACCTACCCACATGGTCTCTCAATCTCTCTCTTGATGAACACATTGGCAACTACCTAAAAAATGTAAATGAGTTGATTTTTGGAAATGAGAGAGAGGTTTTGCAAAAACACACTCTCTATTAGTCTAGAATTGAGTTCAAAGTATGAATATAACCAAGAGAGCACTAAAATGGATAAATGTCGATTCACAAATGGGTTAATGGTTGTGTGCGCTTTGAGAAGCATGCATGTGTAAGAGTAAAACCAGTATGGTGTTGGGTTAATAGGTTAACCTAATCATTGGGTAAGGGGGGAGGTGGCTTGTGTGCTAAGCATTAGGACAGTGTAGGTTAATCTTTGAGGAGAGTTAGGATTCTTGGAGAGAACTTGTGGAAAATGTGAGAGGCTCTTGTGGTTGAGCTTTTTGTCATTGTTAAGCTTTGCGTATGGCTAGGGATTGGCTATAAACATTCATCTTCAAGTACCAAGAGAGATTAAAATTCGTTAAGTCTTTCTCGTCTTTGCTTAAGTGTTAAAATGTTGATTTAGCTTGGTTTTTTGTGTTTTCTTTTCTCCTCTTGATCTTGCTCTATGCCAAGGATGTTAATTGATGAAGATGTCGCTTGGAGACCAGATCTCATTTATCTACACACTTGTTATTCGCAAGTTTTTAGGATTGCCCGGTTTTGCTCAAGAGAGGAGTGATTTTGGGGTTTTGATCTCGTGGGTGTTTTGCCTTAAGTATGTGCTATGATCTACCTTGCTATGATATGTGAGAACCTATCTAAGGTTATTTAAATTATCAAGGATTCATAAGCAAGAGCAGACTGAGATTTTCCTCTTTTGCTCAATTTTAGTGCAACCTTCCTTGTTTTGGGCAAATGTCAAAACTTTGGCATTGATCCTCATGATCTATGATTAGAATAGACTTTTGATATCTTAGAGAAGGTGCATACCAAGTTTTAGGTCTTTTATAGTTGCGGGTTAAAAGTTGCATCATTTCTTATTTTGAAATCGTGTTGAAAATCTGTTATGTTCTTGGGAAGAGGTCAGACCTGCCCTGATGTAGTCAGACCAGCCCAGACTGGTCAAACCGGCCTTGTAGTGGTCAGATCGGTCATACTAGCCCCTAGTCGGTGGTCTAATTAGCCAAAAAGGTAAAGTCCTATTTGGCTCAATTTTTCTTAGAGTTTTCCTTGTGCGTGCTTAGTCTATGATCTTTATAGCTTCTCATAGTTAATAAGTGAAGATCTTTATATTGCTCCTTTGAGAGAAAGATTTAAAAATGATTTATTGTGTTGGCTCCTATTCACCCCCTCTAGTCACTGTTCTCGACCCTATAAAGTCTATCCCATGTTAGTACTACAATATGGACCAATTAGCATAGATCATGCTAGGGTAACAATGGATCATGGCGTAAAAAAAAGGGTCAATAAACAACAACTAGGGTTCATAACTAATCCCAAGTAATTAATTGTTGTAACAACATAGCAATGCATAATAATTTAAAATGCAAAATAGTTTTGTAAAACTGAGAGCAACATGGTCAAGGTAGCATAACTTGCCTTTAAAAATGTCCTATTCTTGAACTACTTCTTCCCGCTCTCATCCGAAAGCTCCGATGCGTTGACATCTACACGAAATGAAACAATAAACACAAAAAGAACACTAATAAACTCCAAAAAATATTTTATAATTACTCAAAAGACAGGGCTTGATTTTAAATAAATTTAGAGATGACAACGAGCTCAAACGGAGTTCGCAGAGGGAGAACAGCCTGTTAGAAGTTTGGTTAGGAAATAAATTCAAAAAAAGCAAAGGGAGAGCGAAAATAGAGATTGATAGGTAGGGCTTGGGAGTATTCCAGAATATTTTTTCTCTAGATTTTTTTGGAAAATCCCAAGAGACTAACAAGTGGGACATACGATCTATAGACCGAGTCCATGGCTAGCATTTGCGGTCTATGGTGAACTAGGTCTACAGAACCAAAAGTTGACAAGAGTCATAGACTCGATCCACATTGAAATCGGTACATCAAATCGATCTAGCATTAGTGCTTGCATGTCTGCTGATGTGACGGACATGCAAATGGTGCGACTAAGGTGGTTGTTGACATGACGGCTAACTCGGTGCTAACATGGATGCTGAAGATAACGACGATGCTCAGGAACCAATGCTCTAGCGGACGGCGGTGCAACTCTGGTGAACGACGGGGTCTTAGGCAGTGACAGAGACAACCGATGGCAAGGGTTAAGTGGTGGTGACACTAGGGTTCTCAATGACGATGTGGATCCGGTGGCTTCGGAGGGTTGGCGAGGTGACAATGGAGAGAGCTCGACGAGTTGGTTCCAATGGTGACGATGGCATGGTCCATGACTCATCATGTAGAATTCCTCTTCAGAGTGGATGACGGTGGCGGCGAAGCTCGAGTGCAATTCCATTGAGGTGAAAGACAATCTCTGGCGATGGCTAGGGTTTCGAGGTGTGGAGTGGCTCATGATACGGAAGTCGAGGGTCGGGGCTCCCTTTTATTATGTGGAAAGCCAGTGCGAGAGGTGGAGTGCAAGGTCGACACAGCGGGGCAACAATGTCTTGCCTGGACATGGTGGGGATGACGACTAATAGGTGGGACCCATCTGTCAACGACAACAACAGTGCGGGCTAGCGACGTGGACTAGACTGAGTGGGTGAGCTAGCTGGCGAGTGTGTTGGCAAGCTGGGCTAGACAAGGGATGAGAGAAAGGGATTAGGCCAAGAAGATTAAGATCAATGACTTCCAAGAATTTTTATCTTAGTTTTTTTAGAAAATAAAAGAAATTCAAATAAGCCAAGAAAAATAGCAAATGAACTCAGAAAATTTTGAGAAAAATTTAGGAAAATATATTTTGAACACAGGGAACTTGAATAAAAACTTTGGGATTTAATTAACTTTGGAATTAATCACATTTAATCATTTTTAATTTTTGAAAATTACAATTAGGCTTTATTAATTCAAATAAAATTTGGGCTTTTTTGGAAAACTTTATTTTGACAAAAATCTTTTGAAAAGCACCAAAAATTGGGTTGTTAGAATAGCATGCCTCGATGAGGCATGATTCGTAGTAAGCATGCATGTTTGCGGTGCAAAAAACACAAAACTCATCAAAACTGGTTTGGAACTTCTTGAAACTTTTTGTTGAAACTTGCCGAAACCTATTGAAACTCGATGAAACTTTAGGAAACTCTTTGGTTGAAACATATTGAAACTTAGTGAAACCTCTTGAAGCGCTTTGGTTGAAACTTAGGTTCCAAAATCTAAAACTCATTGAAACTTTTGCTTAAAACTTTCTTTGGATGTTCTGGAAACTTCTAGAAACATGTAATGCTCACTGAAACTTGAATTTGTTTTCAAATGTTTTCATAAAATTTCATGAAACCTATTACTACACTGTGCCATTCTCTAGTCGTCTCCTATTTTTTTTGTTGTGAAAGTTGGAGTTAAGTGAGACTATTTGCGAAACTTGGGGTTTTCTACAAGAGAAAAATCTACTGAACGGTATACCGTTCGACGGTATACCACCCCCTCTCTCATGCTCCTCATCTCCCGGCCGCCGCTCCCTCCTCGTTCCCGTTCATCGCTCCCTCCCTCCTCGCGCCAGGTTCACCTTTTCCTCCAAGGCATAGAAGGAGGTCAGGAGGAGGTGGCGGCCCAGTGGTGGGCGGCGGCGGGGGTGATGGGCGGGGTAGGAAGGCGGTAGCAGCGGCGGCTATGGTAGTTAGGTTGGGCAGAGCAGCACAGTGGGGAGGAATCATGGGGTTGTACGGTGAGGTGATGACAGTGCCGCTGGCTCTCAGCCACCTAGCTAATTGAGGTGAAGTGTAATTTACTCCAAAAGAAAAAGACAATTGCTCCGTTGTTGTGTCGTACAGCTGATAAAAAGAGAGCGGAAAACCGGGAAAGCCAAACTCTGCACTGTGGAATGAATGGTAGTCTCTCGCTGCTCTGTCCCTCGCCTCGCATCGGATCGAGAATCGGATATGCTGGGTTTAGCCGCCCTCCGGTTCGCTCCTCCCCCTCCACGCGCCGCCGGCGGCGGCAGAAACATCTTGGTAAATCCCTCCTCCTCTCCCTCGGCGTACCCCTTCCTCGTGGCCTCCATCCACATCTCACGTGAAATGGCTTCTTGGTCTCTCTTCGACGGGCGGCGACAGATCGCGGCCAGCGGCCTTCGCGCTGTTCTGCGGCCGGCGGCGGACGAGGCCGATGCGGCGGCGACGGAGAGCGCGCATAAGTGGCGGATGGTGATCGCCTACGACGGCACCAAGTTCAAAGGTTCTTTTCGGCCTCCTCTGCACTTAAGAATCTTTTGATTGGTGGTGTTTGTGCATTCTCTTGAGTGTTATTATGTTCTTGTGGTGGTGATGGATGGTTTGGGTGCTACCCTGAGGACGTTTATTGCATTCAAGAGAGGAGAGAAAGCACTACATTCAAGAGAGGAGAAAAAAGCATTAGGTTTCGTCGTTATTGATGGGAATGCGCTGAATTTTAGCAAAAAGTCTTGTAGAAGGGTGCTTTTGGACTATTGGGATGAAAACGTCGAGGAAATAATGCAGCTATTATGCAGCATCTCTTCTTGGCAGGCCAATTTTGTTGGTTTTGGCATTTTATAGTAGTGTTATTTTCGACCGTAGCATCAGATCAACACTAGGCATCCGTACATCATCGGATGTTTATACATGAATTAATCTAAGGGGAGGGTATATGATGAATAAATCCTGTGAACTTCATCAGTATCATCAATGACATCGGGATGAGGCCTGAATTTCAATCTAAGGGGAGGGTATATGATGAATAAATCCTTTGCGAGAATCCAAAGAATTGATTATGACTGTGGAGTATCATCTGATCTTGGCCTTTGTGCTTAAGCTTTTATCGGGGTGAAAAACTCTAGCCCGAGAAAAGGGGGTAATCCTTTTCAGGATCTTAGAAACATTGACATATAGGTTATCCTTAGATAGGGTAATTCAATTTCATGCAGCTTCTGTTCCGAATGTTCTTTTAGAGGAACTGATTACTGCACAAGGTTGATCCCTTTAAAATTCTCACTTCTACTCTAACTATCGATTCCGGTACACCAGGTTATAACTGTTGTCATATTTGAGGCTCATTTTCAGCATATCTTGCGAATGGAATTTTACGCCTTTAGCCCTTTACTAGTGATTGCCTTTACCCTAGACTACTTTGCAGGTGCATGCATGTATTATTGACTGAAAAAAATGTTCCAAGTTACTCACAACTGACTATCAAAAACAACCCTGTTCTCAAAAAGTACAAGTATGGCATCAGCTTAGGTGAACTGGTTGGTGCATGAAACTTAATACTGTATGGTTTGTACCCTTCTAGAATGCTCTGCTGCCACTGATAACTATGAGCTTATAAGCAACAGTAAGCACTTTACATCAAGCTTTTTGTTGTGGATTTGGGGTTGCTACTACAAATACCTTATTGTCGGGTACTAACAGATTTCTTTTGCACTTTTGTGAACTTGATTTACCATACTTTTATTGTAAAATACATCACATATGATGTCTTCACACTCTGTTACCTCTTGCTCATATGATCATGTGTGATCTGCAGAACTAGCTGATGTATCACTAGTCCTTGTGAGCATATTTTCTTTTGGATTAGTAACTACTTGGAGAAAAGTTCTGCAATTCTTTTACATCTTGTTTGAAGCTATTTCCTAAGAATCCACCAGAGCAAGATGAAATATTTGCTTTGCTGATCTCAAGCTCTTGGGATAATCCTTTCCTAATCTGAGTATGAAAACTTGTGTGTTTTTTCCTATTCTAGGCCATTAATTACAGTCAACCTATCTGTTGTAGGGGTGGCCCCCACCTAAACCCAGTTAACCTGCTAGGAAGTTATAAATCCGAGGTAAACATGTACAATGACATAGTTGGCCTTGGGAAGGATACTCGATGTAAGGGTACGATTGTAAAGACACTTCCTACGAGATATATATACGTGATGCAAGCCCTGGGGAGAACCCGAGACGGCATTGCTCACCTAACTCTCCACTACCATACACCCTCTCTCTCTGTTTAGTCTGTAACCACAACACTATCGATCATCTATCATGTAATTAAACTTGCTTGACATCCCACATGAATATCACTAATATTTTGAACAGAACTTCAGAATTTTGAAGTCTCAAATAATTCTTCTCTAATTATTATCATGTCTCAGGTTGGCAGTATCAACCATCACCCCCAACCATACAATGCTTTATAGAGAATGCACTAATACGCATCACTAATCTGGATCGGAAGGAGCTCTGTTTGGTTGGTGCAGGCAGGACAGATACAGGTGTTCATGCGTGGGGTCAGGTTTAATTATCTTATTACACAATTGTAAACAAGGGCTCAAGTTGATATATATTGTCCCACTTGTATATCCTGCACTGCTGATAGGTTTAAATGCTGGGATAACTTATCGTATTTGTTGTTTTTCAGGTGGCGCATTTCACCACACCTTTTGCCTACCATTGTCTTGATAGCATTCATTCTGCAATCAATGGACTTCTTCCTCCTGAGATTCGAGTCAGGGAAATTAGCGCAGCACATCCTGAATTCCATGCTCGTACATCGACAAAGAGCAAAATCTATCATTACAAGATCTATAATGAAGCAGTCATGGATCCTTTTCATCATCGTTATGCTTACCACAGTGCATATAAACTTAATTCACATGCTATGCGGGAGGCTGCAAAGCATTTTGTTGGAGTACATGACTTCACATCTTTTGCCAATGCAGTACATAATGATCGTGTGCGCAGTCCTATAAAGAAGATAATACGCTTTGATGTTACTGAAATGGTGATCAGTGATCCCATCACTTAGTTTTATTTATTCTTCACCCTTGTGAGGTGCAGTGTTCAGTGCTGGATTGTTGTGTTGTGCTTGACCTGACTTTCTTTTTTCTGGTTGCTATACAGGGTGCTATGTTACAGCTTGAGGTTGAAGGTACTGGCTTTCTGTACAGACAAGTGAGGAACATGGTAATTTTGATATCTTGTTTAAATGTTTGTTTCGAATTTAGTTTGTTAACATTTTATATAATCTGACTGTATAACCATAGAAGAATCCCTGCATGATGCTAAATAAGCTTGGAACAAAAGTCTATGATGCATGTGATACGAAAGTTCCTTGACCCAAGTCATAGGAACAACTATCCATCTTATTTTTTCTTTTGCCTCTTGATAAGAATGAAGCATGACAGCAGTTCATACAACTGAATTATTTCACTTCATACATCTATCTAACTGTGCAGTGGGTATCTAATGGCAGGCCATACATCCAACTAGTGCAATCGTATTATCAGCTGTTATGAAAGAGAAAATTATCTTGATCACACTAGGCTCAACAGAACAAGTATTTAGGGAATTGACATCCAACACTTGCAAGCTTATCCATGACACTGCCGTTACTACAAATAGTTGGAGAATGACACTAGTGGATTGGCTGAACCAGATTGAAAAAACTAAATTTAATGTATTTAATAAATTGGAGAGAGAACAATTTATAGAAAACAACACCGTCCCAGGTCCCATCAAAAGAAAGTGGATTGGCTGAGCCAGATTGAACCATTAACTCTCTCTCACATTGATCTTGATCTGCATTTCTTTGTGTCGACTGATTTCCTAATTGGTATTGGCATCCATTCAACACAGAACCAAAATTGACTGTTCAGTTCTCTACTTTAATGTTTAATAGTGAGACATATCTGTATGAGCTAGTGTCTTTGCTATTCTAACAATTTCAGTGTTATGGATCCAACCTTTGGTCATGTCTTATAGCAAATTTTCCCTTTTAATGATGCGGGGTTGTCTTGATTTGAAAAATTAACACAAAAAATCTTAGTGTATAGAATAATATCTTCTTTTGTTCAGTATCTTTGTCCCTGAGTCGTTGCTTGTGTTGCACTCTTCAGCACTGTCATATATCTCTTCAGTAACACGGTAGCATGTGGTTGGCGGTGCAGGTAGCCTTGTTGCTTCAAGTTGGAAGGGAGGCGCTACCTACTGACATCGTCCCAAAAATCATCGCGGCAAGGGACCGCAAAGAACTAGCGACGGTGGCCTTGTCAGCACCGCCTCATGGACTGTATCTCATGTCAGTAAACTACGACAAAGAAATCCTGAAGCCTCCTGGGGGTTCCCCTCAAAGTAGCTTTGGAAGGACTCACCAAATTAGTAGATGCAAACTTCTATTTTATTGATTCTTTCTTGAAGGACTGTTAGTAGATGTGTTTCCGACTCATCAAATTAGTAGATGCAAACTTCTAGTTTCTTTTGCCTACTAGAATTTCTGGGTGTCAAACATGTCCTGATTGGCTGCTAATTTCTGGCAAGAGATGATTTATTCGTGAAGCCTTGGTAAGGAAATTCTGAAGCCTCCTGACTCCTGAGGGCACTCGCAATGCAAAAACTGTGTAGCAAAATCTATAGTTTATCACGTTATATAGAACTTATATAGAAGACTAGAAATATTCTTCTCAATACATGCTCACTATGCCCACTCAATTAATTTCTTTCCTCTTATCTTAGCTCATCTCTCTTATTTTTACCAATCTCTATTCTCTACCTTTCTTGTCCTCTCAAATATGTAATATCTTGTATGATACACTAATATCATCTATCTCTTTTTTAATTACTCTATATTATTTTTTATTTATTTGATATGTTATAAACACTGTTTATATCACTTCATTATGAGTGCCTGAGGGCTCCCCCGCCAGTAGGCTTTGGTAGAGCTCATCAAGCTATTAAATGCAAATTTCCATTTTTTTTATCTATTTGGGTAGAATAATTTCTAGAAATGATCTATTTTGTACTATCTATTGTATTATTATGGAACCTCTTATGGCCGGAAGATTTCGACCGCTCCCATCCTATCCACGTCAACTGTCTTTGCACAAAAGCCCTTCGGGTTTTCGATTTCGCAACAACGCCCACCCAAAAGAGGTCCCACGGTTTGGTCGGCTGCCTTTTTGCGTTTCTAGAAATGAATGATAACCTGGTAGCACCGTTCTCAAATGACGAAATATGGGTGGCTTTGAAGGATATGGGCAAGCTGAAAGCCCCAGTGGCTGATGGTATGCCGGTGGTCTTCTATAGGAAATTCTGGTCTCTGGCGGGTGATAAGGTTAAAGAAGTGCTTGCTGTGCTTAATGGGGCTGCTATGCCGGAAGGTTGGAATGATACTGTTATTGTTTTAATCCCAAAGACCAAATCACCGGAGAAATTGAAGGATCTTAGGTCAATCACTTATGCAATGTAGTGTACAAACTCACCTCTAAAGTGCTAGCAAACAGATCAAGTTGGTGCTCCGGAGATCATCTCATCGTCTCGAGTGCTTTTGTTCTGGTAGACTTATTCACGATAATGTCCTGCTGGCTTATGAGCTTACACACTATCTAAGGCAGAGGAGGTGGGGAAAACAGGGGGTGGCTGCAATTAAGCTAGATATGAGTAAGGCCTATGACCGAGTTGAGTGGTCATTTCTGGAGAAGATGATGCTAAAATTGGGGTTCACAGTGCAATGGGTGGCAAATGTGATGAAGTGTGTTACAACAGTGAGCTACTGTATCAAGGTTAATGGGGAATTCTCAAACAACATCCATCCTCAGAGGGGTCTCCGCCAAGGGGACCCTTTGTCGCCTTATCTCTTTATTTTCTGTGCGGAGGGCTTATCAGCAATGTTACAGCAGGTAGAGGTGGAGGGCAAAATTGAGGGTATTAGAGTTTGCAGGGAAGCTCCAAGGATTAACCACCTTTTTTTCGCTGATGACTCTCTGATCCTGATGAGAGCTGGTGGAGGAGACGCTCAGGAATTGAGGAGGATTCTACAGGCTTATGAGCGAGCCTCAGGACAAGTGGTCAATAGGGATAAATCATTTGTTTTGTTCAGCCCAAACACTAGCTCTGTTGATAAGGAGGAGGTGAGACAAGTTCTTGACATCATGCAAGAAGCAAAGAGTGAGAGATACTTGGGGCTACCAGTATCTATTGGTAAATCAAGAAAGAAAGCTTTTGAGTACATAAAGAGGAAAGTTTGGCTTCGTATTCAAGGGTGGCAGGAGAAATTGCTTTCTAAGGCGGGCAAGAAAATTCTAGTAAAGGCTGTGGCCCAAGCAATCCCAACCTACGCTATGTCCTGCTTTGAGCTGACAAAAGGGTTGTGCGATGAGTTGAACTCTATGATTGGCAGGTGGTGGTGGAGCCAAAATGATAAGAAAAACAAGATTCATTGGTTGGCTTGGGATAAGTTGACACTTCCTAAGAGTAAGGGAGGCTTGGGCTTTAGGGACCTTCATTTGTTCAATATGGCCATGCTGGCTAGACAAGTTTGGAGGATTCTGGTCTTTCCGGATACATTGTGCGGCCAAGTGTTTAAAGCAAAATATTTTCCTAATAGTAATATACTGCAATGTGTGGCACAGGATGAGATTTCTTACTCGTGGAGAAGCATTCTCAAAGGGGTGAATCTGCTGAACCAGGGGCTCATATGGCACATTGGCAATGGTGAATCGGTGAACATCTGGACGGATCCTTGGATTCCTCACGGCAGTACAAGACGTCCAGTTACAAGTAGGGGGACGACGGTGTTGACAAAGGTGGCTGATTTGATGGACCCGAGCTTGGGATCGTGGGATGAGACCTTAGTGCAGGATGTTTTCTCAGAGTTTGATGCTGAGGCCATTCTAAAACTGAGAGTAAACCAATATTTGGTAGATAGACCGGCATGGCATTATGAGAAAAAGGGGATCTTCTCAGTCAAGTCGTGTCTGAGTTGGCGATTGTAAGCAGGGAATGAGCTTGGTAGAGATGCAGCAAGTTCTGAACCAGGCCCAGATGGGGACTCCCTTTTCAGATGGGATAAAATTTGGAGTATGGAGGTCTCAAACAAAGTGAAAATGTTTACGTGGCGCGAGCCATAATAGCTTAATGTCCGACGAAATTTGAGCCGTAGAGGGATGAAGGAGGACACCTTGTGCCCCATGTGTCATAGGCTGGATGAAGATTGTGGGCATCTCTTTTTCAGATGTAAAGAAGTAAAGGAGTGCTGGAGAGGACTAAACTTAGAGGAATATCGCAATATCCTAGCAGCTTGTTATTCTGGCCGAGATTTGTTGAGGAAAATCTGGTCTTTTCCACATCCAATCCAGCTACAAATTGTGGTTCTATTATGGAGGTGGTGGTCCGTGAGGAATAATGTGAATGCCGGGGAAAAAAGAGCCACAAGTCTTGAGGTCTGTTCACTTATATCTTTCTATGTTTGAGAATTTGAAAAGAGGACAACTACGAAATGTCAGAAGCAAGTCAGTCTCAAATTATGGCAGCCGCCACCGGAAGATCTGTACAAGATTAATATTGATGGCTCCTTTAAAGCTGGCTCGGGTCAGGGAGGTTGGGGTTTTGTCGCGAGGGACAGTGCTGGTGAGTTCCTTCAGGGGGGCTGCGGCAATCTATGCAGAGTGGACATCCCTTTTCAAGCCGAAGCACTGGCGGCTCTGTATAGTCTGCAGAGGATAGCACATTTGGGAATGGCGAGGTTTATTCTGGAGTCTGATGCGTCTGATCTGTTACAGGGTTTGACCTCGTTGGAGCTTGATCAAAGTGTGCATGGAAGTCTCCTCAAGCAGATTAGAGATTTCATTGACTCTTCCTTCGACTACTGCAGCATTCGGCTTTGTCCGAGAAATTGCAACAAGGTGGCTGATCGCCTTGCAATGTATGGGGCGAGCGTGGTTAGCTCTGGCTCGATGGAGTTCATGAGCCAAGTCCCCTCCTTTGTTTCCAGCTTGGTCTCCGGCGATCTGGCTGGAGATAGTGTCTAATGGAAACAAGCTTTCCGAGCTAAAAAAAAAAGCCTCCTGCGCTTGCGTGGTCTCCTCGCTCGCTCCTTCCCCTTATCCTCCCCTTCTCATCCGTCGTCCTCGGCTCCTGCTAGCCCCGCCGCCGTCCTCCCTCCTCCCCCACCGGTACCACCCACGCCCGCCGTCCTCGCCTTCTGCCCCGCCGGCCATCGATCCGGTCACAGCCAGCCGCCGTCCTCTCCTCCTCCCCAGCCGGTACAACCCACTCCCGTCGTCCTTGGCTCCTGCCCCGCTGGCCATCGATCCGGTCGCAGCCCCGCCGCCATCTTCTCCTCTCTCGCTGGTAACACTCGTTCCTTCTCCTTAGCCTCCTCTTCTCAGATCTACTGTTTTGCAGTCTGCCATTTTTCCTTGCAGATCCTTGCCGGCCGAGGAGATGGGGGGAGCACAGGCCGAAACCCTACCGCGTCTCACTGTATTCGGCGCTGCTCCTGCTCCTAAAGCCGCTCGGCCCTTCTGTGCCTCCGGCCTCCTGCTTCCACCTACGCTCGACCTCCGGTGCGCTTGCGCCCTGCCGCACGACTGCCGGCGCCAAGCTGCTCGGCCGGGTCGACCTACTCGCCTCCCCCGTGCCTCTGGTCGGCTCCCCAACTTGGCCACCTCTCCAGCACCTCGTGTCAGATCCTTCAACGGGAGTTCGTATTTGAGGAAAGTGCGAAAGAGTAAAGTTACGTCTCTAGAATTACAGCTAGATAATTGGGTGTAATCCCCTCTCTTTCATTAGCCGAAGGTATATATAGGTTGTTTACAATTAGTCTTAATGTAAAATGGAGATTACAGCATAGTTCTGACTGTTAATCTCTTGTGGTATGGCTGTTCACAGCAAGATAAGGTTTTGGGTTAACAACAGTAATGACTAGCAGTAAAAATAACCGTAGACCCTTCGGTGAAGAGGTATGGATCAATCTGGGCCGTCCCCTGCCACTTAAACTTTCGCTCAGTCCGAACCGGTATCGAGCTTCAGAGCAACGTCTTTAGCAACATCTTCGGACTGGTCCGAAAACTTCTGAGCTCATTTCGGACGGTCCGAAGGTGTTCTAACACCTTGGGCCTCCTGATGTCGGCCGATGGCGCCCAGCCCGCCTCTAGCTTCCATGCACGTCGCTTCTTATGCTCTTGCGGTTGCGAGTTTTGACTCTAGATGCAGAGAGAAGGGGATAGATGTGGTCTTATAGATGAGGCTTGACATGAATCAGTATGAAGAGGCTGGTTCCCCTTTCTTTGTTTGGATTAATTGAGAGCGAGGGACCGGGGATCTTATGCATTTGTTTGCCGCATTTGCCTTTTCTGAGTTCGAAGACGGCATTGGTGGATTTGGTTTGTTTTTGCTGGAAATTTAATCGATGGTGATTCCCAGACCGGGTGTCCTGAATAAGTGAATAGGAATTCTTTGGCTTATTGGATCTTTCCAGTCTACCACTTATGCCCAGTGTGAACCTTGGCTACGGTAATATTTGCGTGCTTTACAAGTCCTACGGGCCTTTGATTTGTTTCTTTGTAAATAGTGCCACATGGGAATTATAATAGCAAGATGTATGATTAATTGATTAGGGCTGGTATCCCGGTATTCCAGATAGGACCAGTTTGACTGGCAGTTGTTGATGATTGGTACCAAAACCTGGAGAATTACCGAGTCAGTTGTTACTTGTTAGTTATTACTGATTTTTTATTGAGGTCTTTATTATAATCCTTTTGATGCTTGTTGTTCCCATCTATTTTGCATTTGCTTCTTGTTGAGTTTTGTTTTTCTTATTTGCATATCCATATGAATATATAATGATGGTTCAGACTTGTTCTATTCATTTATTTTCAGTACACTCTGCATCTTTAGAAATACATCTTTAGTTGCAATATACATGTTTGTTTAGTTTCTTGTGAGTTTGCATTATGGAGGTATGATCATCTCTAAATTCTAAAGGTTATCATCTGTTCTGCAGGTTGTCATTGTATTGGTGGAGACTTGGTTTATTTGCTGGTGACTGAAACAACTTTGGATATGGCATTCTATGCCAGAAAGAGTGGAGATAGGGGTAGCAGCCGTATTTAGGGAGGAAGTGGGCGACGTGGACATGTTCTGCGTGGAAGATCAGGCCTGCCTCCTTGAGGACCACTTGGGGTTAACACCCGACCATTTGCACGCACTATTGCTAAGGCAAGGCCAAAACTGACACGATGTTTTTGTTCATGGTCAGATTTCTAGCTAAAGTAAAAGAGCATAACGAGGATAACATATCTAAGATTTTATTATATGGAAGGGCAGAAATAACAGTGGTGTTTATCACTAATGGACCCTTTGTTGGCTAGATCATCTCTTTTATTGTGTGGAGGTGCAGAAGTAACTTTGGTATTTGTCTCTAATGAATACTTTGTTGGGTGGGGCATCTCTAAATTTTTCGTTTATGTAGTGGCAGAAGTAACTGTTGTTAATACTTCTAATGGAAACTTTGAAGGATACCACCTTTTCCTCAGATGTATGGAAGAAAATAAATGCAAAAGAAACTTTAAGGAGATTTTGCAATTTGATGTGTATGGTACATGAGGCACTGAACGAGGAATATCCACTGATCCTCTCGCTATGTCTGATTGTTTGGAACTTCAACATGCCCCTCATTTGACAATTCTGGTTTCTACTCTGCTGGAAGTACTTCCTAGGCTATCTCTAGAGCAAGTGCTCTGGCCATTTATCTACTCGGCTTGTGATATTGGTGATATTGATGGAACTCTCTTCCTCTCCATTTTTAACTTAATGCAGCATTTATAGTTTAGCTGCTTATCAGTAAATTGTTGCTACTCTTATCATAAAGATTGATAATAAGTCAATGTGGCTCCTGATAGTTGGCATAATCATAGCAAACAGTTTGAGGTGCTATTCTTTTTGTGAACTATGATAACATGTTTCCACACATGCTGGATGTTTGGCGTTTTATAGTCTTTTAGCAGAACCAAAGGCATGACCTAGAGACCTGATCTGTTTAGTGATAGCATGGATGTGAATGTTTATCCATGCTCGCTCTTGCGTTTTGGAATTTTTTTTGTTTAAAGTGTGATCCATTTTGTTAGCATTGATTCATTGACTATTTTTGACGTTGTAATACAAATATACTTCTTATGGCTACACATTGATACGTCGGTGCCAAATCCCGGCAGCTCCGAGGGAAAAGGAAGAGTACTTTTCGTCATCGTCGTCTTCTGTTCTCCTTGGGGAGATTGATCTGACAAGGTACGGATCTTGCTCCTCCCCTACAAGAATCTGCTTGATCTTGGCTATGTTGGCTATGAAGCTTCTCCGAAACTTGAATGAATTGTAGATTATATATACGTCTTACCACACGCTCTTTCTTGCGCGAGATCTTGCGTTCCCCTTGTTGATCCGTGCTTGGTTAGATGTGATTCCATTCTTGTGGTTGTTTGATTCGGCGCTCGTGACTTCTTATCCACTGACCAATGCCCACTTCACTGCATGCATCGAATGGAACATTACCATCATGTGCCATGAATGGAGCCCATTTGTAATTAGAATGTTGGGCTTGAATATGCTTTTCTGTGCTTAGCAATCGGAATTGTCACAAGTGATCCGTTGTTTACATAACCTTTATAAGTAGAGATTTAAATCATTGTGTACTTATGAAAGAAATATTATCATTTTAAAAATCTAGCACATCATCTAGGTTTCTACAATTTCATTGTGTGATTCTGTTTGGCCAAAGTCAGATTATATCTAGCATCTTGATGCTAACCCACATTCTTGCGTTCACACCGTAGACAGTACATTTGGATTTTTGCAAACAGGTGTTTACATAAGTACACACTTTGCTTTCTGTTATATGGTTATATCCACTGATTCATGTTCAATGTTGGTTTTCTCTCTTTTTGTAGTCATTGCTGAGCTTCTTGATAATGCAATTAATGAGGTAATTACCAAGGCACACTTAGCTCAAATGCTAGAAGAAATTGAGATTGAACATGAATGCTAAGTGTGGTTTATTTTATTGCATATTCTCTGCCAGGTGAACAATGGGGCAACATTTTTCATATTAATAAATTTACAAATCCACGGGATGGGAGCCCCTCATTGTTGATTCAAGGTTGGCAGATTACAACAACAATAACAATAAAAAAAGTTTTTTTGTCCCAAATAAGTTGAGGTAGATTAAGAATGAAACCGACTTTAAAGTTAAAGAGATGAGAGTCTTGAAGACCTACAATACTAAAATCCTAAGCCGTACAAATTGCCAACTGAGCCGAGAGCCTATAACACTGCTTCTAAACTTTCTTATGGTTCAGGTATGTGGATCGTTAACTTTCATGTGCTCCTATCCTAGCTAATTCTTTAGATATATTCCAATCCGTCAAGTCTTTTTTAACCGCTTCCTCTCACGTCAGTCTTGGTTGATCTCTGCTTCTTATGTTTTCGGTATGTCTTAAATTCCACTACGTACCGGTGCCTCAAGAGGTCTCTGTTAGAGATGTCCAAACTATCTCAAATGATGTTAGATAAGCTTATCTTCAATTAGTGCTACCCTTACCCTATTACGTATATCATCATTACGGATGCGATCCGCCTTGTGTGATCATAGATCCACCACAGTATCCTCATCTCCGCTACAATCATCTTATGTATATATTGTCTTTTAGTCGTCCAACATTCTGCTCCATATAGCATCGCGGGTCTGATCGTTGTCCTATAGAACTTACCCTATAACTTTTGAGGGACTTTTTTTTGTCACACAGGACACTAGATGTTTGGCACCATTTCATCCACACCGTTCTTATCCTATGGCTCACGTCTTCATCAATCTCACTATTCCACTGCAGTATGAATCCCAAATAATGAAACGTGTCCTTCCTAGACACTACTTGTCCGTCCATCTTAACATCTCCATCATCAGTCCTAGCACCACTAAAATCACATCTCATATATTTAGTTTTAGTCTTACTAAGTCTAAACCCATTTAATTTTAAGGTCTTCCTTCACAGCTCTAGATTCCTATCAACACCTATCCTACTCTCATCAACTAGCACCACATTATCAGCAAAAAATATACACTAAGAGATATCTCCTTGTATGTACCACGTGATCTCATCCATCACTAGGGCAAAAATGTATATGCTCAATGCTGATCTTTGGTGTAATCTTATCTTAATAGCGAAGTCATTAGTAATACTACCATATGTTCTAATATTAATCACAACATGTTCGTATATATCTTTAATTAGGGTAATATATTTTGTTGGGACTTTTTTCCTTTGGAGCGCTCACCATATGATCTTTTTTGGCACTTTGTTATAGGTTTTCTCTAAGTCAGTAAACACCATGTGAAGGTCCTTTTTTGCCCCCTATATTTCTCTATCAACCGTCGTAGCAAGAAAATCGCCTTTGTGGTTGACCTCGCAGGCATAAAACCAAATTGATTTGTTGTCATGCTAATCACTTTTCTTAAACGGTGCTCAATCACTCGCTCCCAAAACTTCATTGTGTGGCTCATGAGCTTAATTCCTCTATAATTAGTACAATTTTGAATATCTCCTTTATTTTTGAAAATTGGTGCTAATATGCTCCTCCACCACTCGTTTGGCATATTGTTCAGATTCACGGTTGGCATATTCAATAATATAAATATATATGAATCCACTCATTTCATCAAAATTTTTATCTATATAATGATCTTATGGTGTTTCACATGGACTAGATGACGGAGGGGGAAATGGATCTTGAGATGCTGAGACGTTGCATGCGCTTTGGATTTTCAGATAAGTAGTCTGATGCTTTCATTGGGTAATGTATGGCCTTGGTGTATTTTCTTTAATTCCTTGTCAAATTAATGTCTTGAACCCCTATGGTTGGATTTACTGCTGCTTATTGTATCAAATGGAAATGGTTTCAAAACTAGCACGATGAGGCTTGGAGCGGATGTGATTGTTAAAACCAAAACAACTGGTATTTCTCCTTTGCATTCATTCTGGAAATGTGGTTTTCTAACATCACATTAGAGCAACAATTTCATGATGTTACCTTGATCTTTGGTAACATAGGAACACACCCAAGGAAGCTAGACTAGAATGTTCTAACAGTAGTGCTCAGGAATAGAAATGAAACAAAGTGAAATATTGGTCAACAACGGCCATAGCCCATATCTGTCCATATGGCCTTTTGCAATTTCTTTGTTCTAATTGGAAGTTCTAGAAAAATATGTTGTCATGTGTTGATTTTCATTTTTTGTGTTATCCAAAACAAGTATCACTAGAATCTGATGTGATAACTATGCGATTTATATGTTACTTGCTGCATGTTCATGGTCAGACAAACACTCATGCACCAGTACTGATCCCACCACGCCAGCTGTCATTCTATTTCATTTTGGGCCCAATCTACTTTACTTCAAGAATTCGACCATGCATTCTACCCTTTTTTTTGTACTAATTACATTTAGAATGCCAGATGAAATTGTTGACCAGCACTTTGATGCTTTGGAGGAAACACCAAATGGACTCCTTGTGCTTGATGATTTCTCACCTGATATGCATTCAGTTATCCAGCCCATTTGCTACGTAGATGGCTTCCTAACAACAATGTCGTTGTGATACATTCATGTGCTTTTCCTACATTATGCCCACATTACTTCTCTGCCCTAGCTCATTGACATACTGCAATATATCTGCTATGGTCAATTTATTCCTAAGTCTTATTGTTACACTACCTCCACGTATGTATATGAGCCACGGGATCCACCATGTACATGTGAAATCCAATTCTTCATGTTGTTCTGCCTGTATATTTCGACAGGAGATGGCCTCTATGGTTTTCTGAACCAAACAAATTACACTGTAGGGTCTTTAATGCATGCTCAGCTATCTCCCTGTTGCAAGGAATGCCTATTGCATTTTTTAGTTGCCGTTATCCATGATTCTACTGTAGGGCTATACTGCCATGAAGAGTTCTTTGTACCCAGTATAGAATTCTAATGATTTGATCCTCTCCGGCGCAACCTAGTGTGCAACTCTATTTGGTAATGAGCCTGTTCTTTTCAGCTTCTCAAAATGGCTTTTGTCTTTTGCTACAGTACCTAACTTTTAAACGGAATATTTTTTTAAGACGGAGTCTATAAGTTAATTATAATACACGTTAAAAGTCCAACATCTATACTATCCAAAATCGCAAGCGAATACCTCTCTCTTCGTAATCTTTGCCGCAAACAGTTAAAATTCAAAAATTTCAGCCAAAAACAAAAACCGTAGCCAAAAAGAATAAGCCCAATATCTCATGTGTTGACTCTTTCCATAAATCAGGTCCGCAAGGCCTACAAGGCATAATATGAATAGTTTAATCTCATATGGCTTATTCTATGTTCATAGCACCTTTCTCCTTATATAAAGGAGGTAGGGGGCTAGATTTTGGTAAAAATTTTGCTTTTTAGTCTAAAATTTGAAAGTTTTTTACATATGAACCCCTGAGAAAAAGATTTAAAAAAATTGACTCTTTAGCACGACGCCAAAGCATATGGCGCCTAGGGTACATAGCACGACGCCATATGCTTTGGCGTCGTGTGTGGACACGTAGAATTCACGGTGGCATAGCATGGCACCAAAGCACATGACGTTGCGCTATATAACAACGGCGCTAACGGCCGTGGCGCCATGCTCTAGGACTTAAGCCCAAGCACAGCCCCCGGCCCCCCACCCCCTCACTGTGCCCTGTGAACACAGAACAGCCGCCTGCCACCCGCTCTCTCCCCTCCTCCAAATCCACTCGAATCCGTTGGTTTTTTCTCGCGATTTTTCCTCCAAACCGAGCAAGCAAGGTAAGGTCCTTCCCCTCCTTTGATTATTTGCATTAGAAGTAGTTGATTTTAGGTACATTTCATGGTGAAAGATTGGAAATCCTAGAATGTACATGTTGGGTTTGGCTCGGTTTTAGATTAGATTTGCGTTGAATATGCGTTATCTAAGCTGTTTGTTGTGTGTAGATTCGTTTCTAGGGTTTAATTTGGGTAACTATGATGAATATGGCTAATCTAGGGTTAGGGCTGTTGAAGAATTGTAGTTGTTATATATTTTGCATTTTAGGTTGTCATGTGCTTTACCCGCTTGCCACCTCCACCTGGTGTTGCTGTGTCGATGTGTTTCTGCGGCGATCCTTGCAAGGTAGAGAGGTCGGACGAACCGAAGACGTACAAGCAGAGGTACTGGATGTGTGGCAACTGGGCGTTCGATCCGCCACGTGCCGCCGTCATCCTCGGTAAGATGGTATGTTGTATTGTCGATTTATCGACTTGGTATTAATTCTATTGGTTTAACGAATGCGTATATTTGTAGGAGCCCCCACCGCTTTGTGATTTTGAGCAGTGGATCAACACTGAGATCGCTAAGGATGACAAGAGCTACCTTAACTCAATGAAGAAGTGGGATGAAGAAAGAAAGGAGAGGTGGGAGAGGACAAAGAAGTAGGAGGAGGCCGCGAGGGAGCACCGCGAGGAGGAGCGTAGGAGGGCCGTGGCAAGGCTTAAGGCTGAAAGGGAGAAGAAGCTAGAGAGAGCGCGACATGCCAAGGCAGCCTTTGAAGAGCACCCTAATGCTCTGAGAAAGGGGAAGTGGCCTCGATGCACTCAGTAGGTTGTTGGTATAGATCTCATTGACTAGTAGGTCTTGAACTGTGTCGTGGACCTATTTATGTTTGATGTGGATGTATGTATGTTTTGAGAATTTGTGAACTTGTGTATTGTGTCGTAATGCTATGTATCGTGCTTATTCATTTGGTGGACTGTATGTGTTTGCATTAACGGAACGAAACAACATGGCTGAACTTGCAGTTTTTAAGCAAGTTCAGCCAGCATAGCGCCAAAGACCCTGGCGCCGAGATATTGAACTACGGCACCAGGATAGTTGGCGCCATAATGCATGGCGCCAAAGGCCCTAGCGCTGAGGTATTGAACTACGGCGCCACGGTCTTTGGCGCCGTTCTTCCAGAACTTGCAGAAAAAACAGCTGAAGTGCTGTTTTTTCTGCATATACAAACACCTACACATACGTATACATAGTCTCAAAAACATGAATGTAACATAAGTCTCAAACCATCACATAAATCTCAGAAACGTCATACAGGTCTCAATAGCGCACAAAATAGAGTCAGTCTCATAACAACAATAAGTCTGGCTCTAAACCATATATCGGTCGCGCTTACTGCCTCTTGGCCCTTCCCTTGCCCTTGCTCAGAGCATCAGTACCTGGAGTATACGTGCTCGACGGGTGAGCTGAACGATGAGGCCGCTGCGAAGCCAACGATGATAGTGGACTATCACAGATGGTGTTTCAGTAAAACTGTCTGTGATAATCCTGCTATGTATTTATTGCGCCGCTCAGACCGCATATATGCATCTGTCTTCATTTCGATCCAGATCTAGCCGGTGCTGCAGCTGGAGGCAGCAAGGTTTCCAGGTCATTTTATTTGCATGGTGGAAGGAGACTTATTTGGCAGGAGTGCTTTGAAGGTTCATTGAGTTCTTGGTTGCCCTAGATATGGTTAGTAATGAAATTTATTTTTGGTTGCAATATCAAAATTTAGATCTAGCTAGCTAATTAATTTTCGGTGACTGTTATATATATACTTTGAAGATCTATCTAATTTAGATTTAGCTAGCTTCAATGCATGTGGTATATATGTAGTAATAATTAATTAAATTAATTTTAATATTAAGTTGTTATATATGTGCATAATGTAGGACCGAAGCTGGATGTATACCATAAATCGTGTGAGTGAAGAGTATATTAATAGCATGTCTGCTTTTACAAGAGCTGTCGAGGAGGATATGTTGAATAAGGGGGTGGAATATATGTATTGTCCATGCACTGACTGCGAGAATTTAAGGATGTTTAAGAATCGAGAGTAGATTGATGCGCACTTGATTCGGAGGGGTTTCAAAAAGGGGTGTACGTGTTGGACCAGTCTTGGCGAAGTCAATGATATGCCGCCGGATGACATCGCGGTGAAGTCAATGATATGCCGCCGGAGGACATCGCTGGTGAAGTCAATGATATACCGCCGGACGACATCGCCGGTGAAGTCAATGATATGCCGCCGGATGATGATTGTGGTTCGGATTCGGATAGGCTGCACGATGACAATCTGGATAAGATACTTCATGATGTAGAAGAGAACTATGATGAGAGAGAGTATATTAAATTCTGAGGCTTGATAGAGGACTCGGAGAAACCTTTATTCACGTGCTGCAGGTCAAAGTACACGAAGTTGTCAGCTGTGCTTGAACTGTTGAAATTGAAGTCAAGCAATGGTTGGTCCGACAAGAGTTTCACGGCGCTGCTAGGTTTTTTAGCGGACATACTTTCGGAGGGAAATGGGTTGCCTAAAACCACGTATAAAGCCAAGAAGGTTCTCTGTCCGTTGGGAATGGAAGTAGAAAGAATACATGCATATCCGAACGACTGTATCCTCTACCGTAAAGAGTATGCAAACATGCATGTCTGTCCGGTGTGCAACGCATTCGATACAAACGTAACAATCAATCAGATGATAATGGCGAGGGAACAGAGGTGAAGAAAGGACCTCCTGCAAAGGTGGCATGGTATCTTCCTATATTTCCCCGTTTGAAGCGGTTATTTGAGAATCCAAAGGAGGCAAAACTGCTGCGATGGCACTCGGAGGAGCGCAAGAAGGATGGAATACTGAGACACCTTGCTGATTCCACCCAGTGGAGAAACATCGATAGGTGTTTTGTAGATTTTGGTGCAAAACCGAGGAATATAAGATTTGGATTGAGTACAGATGAAATGAATCCTTTTAGTAGCATGAGCAGCCGACATAGCACTTGGCCCGTGACTCTGTGCATCTATAACCTTCCTCCTTGGTTGTGTATGAAGCTAAAGTATATTTTGCTGTCGATACTTATCCAAGGGCCAAAGCAACCTGGGAATGATATTGATGTGTACCTAGCGCTGTTGGTGGAAGATCTAAAAGTACTGTGGGACGAAGGGGTACAGGTATGGGATGCATACAAATGAGAGAACTTCACTTTGCGCTCCTTATTATTCTGCACCATAAATAATTATCCTGCCCTTGCTAACCTGTCGGGCCAGAGTATAAAAGGTGCCAAAGCTTGTACTCACTGCGTAGATGGTACCGAGAGTGTGGCTGAAACACTCACGCAAAACCGTGTACATGTGTCACTGCCGGTTCCTTCGGAGGGCTCACCCATACCACAAGATGAAGAAATAATTTGACGGAGAGGCTCACAATATGGTTAAGGATTTAGATGTTGTCCTCGGAAAGGAACGTAAATTGAGGTCTTGTGAGAAGAACATATGGAAGAAGAGATCAATATTTTGGGACTTATCTTATTGGGAGTATCTAGATGTTCGACACTGCATCGACGTCATGCACATAGAAAAGAATGTATGTGACAGCTTGATTGGTCTCTTACTGAACATGCGTGATAAAAGAAAGGATGACGTCAATGCACGACTTGACTTGGCTGATATGGACATTAGGCCTGAGTTAGCACCGAGAAAAACAGATAATGGACGAACGTACCTTCCCCCTGCGTGTTACACTCTATCCAAGGCCGAGAAAACAGAACTTTGCCAATGCTTGCATGGTGTCAAAGTTCTATCTGATTACTTTATCAATGTGAAGAAACTTGTTTCGATGCAAGATTTGAAGTTAAATGGCATGAAGTCTCATGATTGTCATGTGCTGATGACACAGATGCTCCCTATTGCAATTAGAAATATTTTGCCGATCAAAGTCCGAGAGACAATCATGAGACTATGTTATTTCTTTAACACAATTGCTCAGAAGGTCATCGATCCCGAAGGACTAGATGCTCTGCAGGACGAGGTGGTGATGACTCTATGTCATCTTGAGATGTATTTCCTTCCTTCGTTTTTCGATATCATGGTCCATCTCATTGTTCACGTTGTGTGGGTGATAAAAATATACGGGCTCGTATTTCTACGTAGCATGTACCCGTTTGAGAGATTCATGGGAATTCTCAAGTCGTATATATGGAATCGATCTCGGCCGGAGGGCAGCATCGTCGAAGGTTATGCAAGCGAAGAGGTCATTGAGTTCTATGTCGATTATATGGTTCAAATTCAACCGATAGGTGTGCCTCAATCTCGTCATGAGGGGAGGCTCAAGGGTATCGGAACTATCGGAAGGAAAGCAATCACTCCAGAATGGACGCGTATGCTCAAGCCCATTTCACGGTCTTGCAACACATGACTGAAGTGGCCCCTTATGTCGACCAGCACAAGGATGTGCTTCGGTAACAGAACCCGGAGCGGCCGAATGTTTAGATCATGAGACAACACAACAGTCAGTTCAACCAATGGTTGAAGGAGCAAATCGCTAGCTCGTCAAGTGAGATGTTGACATGGTTGGCAAAAGGGCCAACATTTACAATTGTGACATGGCAAGGATATGACATAAATGGGTACACATTCTATACACAGGCTTAGGACGTAAAGAGCACTAACCAAAACAGCGGTGTCCGCATAGATGCGTTTAGTACCGATGGGTTGAGAAACTCGTACTATGGGTTCATAGAAGAGATTTAGGAGCTCGAGTACATGATTTTCAAGATCCCCTTATTTCGCTGCCGTTGGGTGCATCTCCCACAGGTGAAGGTTGACAAGTACGGTGTCACTACCGTGGACCTCCAACCTGTCGGGTATAAAGACAAACCATTCGTACTCGCTAACCAAGTTGTTCAAGTTTTCTATGTAACTGACCCGGCAAATAAGAAGCGCCATGTAGTTCTTCATGGAAAAAGGAGAATTATCGGAGTAGAAAATGTAGTGGACGAGGACAAATACAATCAATTTGACGAGTTACCTCCTTTTGGAAATGACATCAGAGTCGACAACGAACAACGTGACGAAACTAGTTACGTACGTATTGATCATCATGAAGGGCTAATTTTTAAAGGAAATAAGCAAGTGAAATGAGAATGTGCGACATATATGTCGGCATTTGCATTTATGTATATAACAATGCATGTATGTGATGTGTATATGTGAATTATATAACAATGCATGTGTGTAATGTATTTATGAATTTGCATTTATGTATAAGTGAAAATGTGTGATATATAGGTGAATTTTAAGAATGAGTCATACAAATGTATCTCTATGTTCATTGGGTTGTTGTAAAGAAATATACTAGATTGTTGTAAAGAAATAATTACAGCTGGACAAAGGCTTATTGAATGCTTGTTGGTGTAGTTATATTAATAACTACAGCTGGGCAAAGGCTTGTTACAGATGGTTGTACGTTTAGAACCATCTGTGATTATTACCACAGACGGTTCTCAGTTTAGAACCGTCTATGATAATAAACATTACAGACGGTTCTCAGTTTAGAACCATCTGTGATAATAAACATCACAGATGGTTCTCAGTTGACGGTTCTATGTTTAGAACATCTGTGATATTGATGTCACAGACAGTTCTTTTTTAAGAACCGTTTGTAATAAGCCTTTATATATAACCCCTAGCTAGGGTTTTGCGTGTACACTACAGTTATTAGCAATACCAACCAAGCATAGAGACTTAGTCGCTCTCCCGATATCGAGCCCGTCGCCGCCGCCGTCCCCCGAGCCCGTCGCTGTCCGCCTCCGGTCCCCGAGCTCGTCGCCGACCGCCTCCGTCCCCCCGAGGCCGTCGCCGTCCCCTGAGCCCGTCGTCGGCCGCCTTCGTTGAGCCCCGGAGCCCGACATCATCCCCTGAACCCGTCGCCCTCCTCCTCCCTCGGGCCCGTCACCGACCGCCTCCGTCCCCCTTGCCGCTTCTTCTCTCGGAGCTGTGGAAGTAAAGAGCTCGCCACCGCCCTTGTCCTCCCTCTTTTGGTTTGTATTGTTATAATGTAGAAGTTGTATGAGATTTAACATGGTTCATTCAGATGATGGTATATTTTTTTATTGAAGTTTCCAGAATGCTTTTGCCATGTTAGAAATTTGTAAAGATTTTCTCTGTGTATTATGCTATGATAGTAGCTATAATTTGTAAAGAAATTTCAAAAATTTTATTATGCTATGACAGTAGCTATAATTTGTAAAGAAATTTCAGAAATTTGTGTACAAATAGAAAGAAGTAACGAACAAATAAATACATTTGAAGTGTTAAAATCAGGAGTAGCATGGTATGTATATGTATATATATGTTGCTAATGAACATATATATGTATATGTATACTTGAATATATGTATACATATATTGTTGTTGTTTCATAAGCAAAAGTATAGATATATATATATTCTTGCATATATATGTATATGTATACTTGAATATATGTATACATATATTGTTGTTGTTTCATAAGCAAAAGTTTATATATATATATATATATTCTTGCATATATATGTATATGTATACTTGAATATATGTATACATATATATTTATTATCAATGTGTGGTTGAGGACCCGAGATAGCAGCTATAGCTAGAGATATACTATAGATGCTATCAATGTGTGGTTCTTCGACCATAGCAGCTCTATATATGTACTTTTCATATATATATATATATATAATATGTACTTTTCATATTGATATATATATATATATATATATATATATATATGCTACATTAATTGTGCTTACTTTTCATATATGAGAAGGCCAATATGTCATCTGCGCATTCTTCAACATCATCGGCGGATGCATCCGCTCCAAAATCAACACGCAAAGGAAGAGGACTATCGAAAAAGCCTGAGGACCGATTTACCATCACAGAGGTTGATAGATCTGGGACCCCTCTCCTTCCTCGCTGAGCAGCGTCTGCATTTCGAAGAACGATCGGAATAGTTCCACGACAACGAATTGAGATCACATTTGATTCGTGGAAGGCCGTGAATGAGACTCAGAAACGTGAGCTGCTGACCGAGATTTTTGCTTCGTTCGAGATCCCAGAAGAACACCACGACTCCGTGCAATGACATGCATTAGCAGTGGCGTGCAAAGCATGGAAGAATTTCAAGAGCGTGCTTGTCAAGGACTATGTGGAGAAGGATCTAACGCCCTTTGACAAGTACCCATTCCTGAAACCACAATGGGACGAGTTTAAGGCGATGAAGATGACCAAAGCTTTCAGAAGTGCAAGCGCGGCGCACAAGACCCTCTAGGAAAAAAAACACACATCCCCACAGACTCAGCACAGCTGGGTATGCGGGTAAAATCCCGCAGTGGAGGCAGGAGGACGAACAGGCAATCCTGTGGAACACCGCCCCGCCATTTGCCATGATCCCGGATGAGCGCGCTCGAAATTGGATTAGAGTGAGGTCATCTACCAAGTCGTCGGGGGACATCTCCTTCCGGAACCCTGCAGACCAGGAAGTGTCCCACCGCCTGCTAAGATATCGAACTACGCAGCTTGTAATTATTCCATAACTTCCCTGAAAACTAAATGACATGTCGAGCTCTTGCAGGATACACTGAGTGTCGAATCTTTCCAGGGATCATTCCAGTCAATTAGGGAGAAAGATATACTCTCCGCAGCACTGGGAAACAAGGAGCACCCGGGTCGTACGAGAGGCCTTGGGTTTTATGTTCCTTAGAAACAAGGTTTCTTAGATAACTCCGAATTGTATCGGAGTAGGAAGAGAAACAAAGTCGAGCGTGACGCACGACTATGAGAGGAGATCAAGGCATTTCTTAGAGAGGAGCTTGCTGATTACGTCAGAGATGAGGTGCAAAGACCAACAAAAGAAAATCAGCAAGCCGCCGCCGCTCCTGTGCTTGCTAGCCCCCCAACCATCAGAGTAGCTGCGCGTTCAATCCTACGACGGAAAGTGAGGGCAGATTTCCTGTGGGCGACAGCTTGGAAGCTACGAAGTGCAAGCTCCAAGTGAGATATCCTCCGTTGCCTTGTGCGCTGCTTGGGGCCTGGCATATCCATCCGGTGAAGGGGCCATGGTGCACCATGCACCTTTAGCTCCAGGTTTCGAAAAAGTGACTATAGATGGTGTGCATGCCAATTTCGATGTCGTCCCGCTACCGAAGCCCCCCAACGATGAGATCGTGACTCTAGGGCAAGCCATTGGAACTTCATCCAGTAGCCCAAAAGAGACATCTGCCTGGAGGCTTCTTCACGATGGCAGGTCCACAAGGGCAATACGAACCAGAGCAACTTGCACTGATGCCATCTCCATAAGGTCTATCTCCAACACCGCTACCTGCACCGGTGATGAGTCCACGGGAGCTATTCCCAGTGCAACAACTTCCACCGGTGCTACCTTTACAGTCAACCTACAGCCAAGGTAGCAAGGACAGTCGAGACAGCAAGGGCAAAGCAAAGAAGACCGAGGATGATATCCCGTACCTGCCATTGGCCTGCAAATTCGTGCTTGGCGAGCCGATGATCGACCCGGTGAAGCGCCTCCCATTCCTACCAATTAGTTGTAACCAATTACACATTTGGTATATGGAACAATCCAATAAGCCAGAGGGAGAACGACGCTCAGGTATCACTGTCAAATTCAGGCTGCATCATTTCTAGCACGAATTTCAAGATGGTATCTTCGTGGTGACCTTTGAGGATTTATTTGATCTTTTCACGTTCAACGCTCTCGACGCCTCACTCGTTCGATGCTGGACGTTGTAAGTGTGTACAATCACAGTCTCTGTTCATGTCATACCGATAAATGTCATATATAATTTGTTGCTTTCGTGTGTATATATATAGACACATGGTGACTGAAGTTAGATCATCCAAATCATCGGTTGGTTTCTTAGACCCACATTTGGTCGCCAGTCATACCATGAACGAGAATACTAGCTTCGTCGAGAGGTATATTGCAGCATTACTGATGGCTTACCGCGATAAAGAATATGTACTGATGCCCTACAATCAGGAGTTTCATTGGATTTTAATAGTAATTGTACCAAAATAGAATAAGATAATATACCTTGATTCTCTAAGTAAGAATAAAATCGACTACACAGTTGTCGGCCAAGTCCTCGATAGGTAAGTATATTTTCTCTATACATACCTATATTGTACTCTTTCTTTTCTTTCGAATGACTAAGGTCAACTTTTTCGAATCACGTAGGGCGTTCGCGACATACGTTCAAATGGCAAAGCTCTCGACGCAAGGGGTCAAAGCCCTGACACATGATCAAAACTTTAAAGTATTCGCTAGTACATATTAATTAATCCTATGCAATAGTTGGTAGTAATGCCTATTGAATTAACACATTCTATTTTTGCAGTGCCACCAGCAGCAGACGGGCAACACGTGTGGATTCTACGTTTGCCACCATATGAGACTACTCGATTTCTCGAGGATCACTAATCCCAATTCTAAGGTTTGTCAATATTCCCATAATTACTTCATACTTATCAAGTTATATATATACGCACATTGATATTCCTATCGACAGGCTGTGTCCATCCTGAAAACTACATTGAAACATGCCAAGCCAACCTTGAAGGAATTCTAGGAGAGTGCGCATACTTTTTGGTGGCTCAAGTCCTAAATCCAAAGGGAGAGTTCCACAATGTACAATGATTTTTTTATTGCTCTTATCACTCCGGAATCGAGGTCTCGTGAAAGAAATAGATCCATAATCAACGACTTGTCAGGTTGCACAAGCAATACTTAGATGGCAATCATGCACGGTTTTTGGTTACAAACTGTCTGTGATATGCCTATATCACAGACGGTTTTTTCTTACAAACCGTCTGCGATGGTAGCTATCACAAACGGTTTTTAGTTACAAACCATCTGTGATATTTACTCCACAAATGGTTTGAAAACCGTCTGTGATAACCTTCGATTATCACTGACCCATAAATTCAAACGGTTCAGAAAACTGTCTGTGATGACGTTTTTAAACCGTCTGTGATGATGGTTTCTGTAGTAGTGATAGATGACATCCAGACATTTACCAGTTTATGGAAAGATCTTCAATTGATAATTTTGCTCAAATTTATGCAAATATCACTAAATATAGTCAGAAATTGATACCACAGTGACACAAGCCGTTTTCCTTCAAAAGGAAACGTTTTCCTTTCCACATTATTGCCAATTGTAACATTTCTTAGGTTACATAAAACAGAAAAAAAATCATGAAGCAAGATGAAAACAATACTTGTATGGTTTTTCCTCAATATCACAAAAGAAATCATATTACCAATACAACATCATAAGAAGGAATGCTAACTTGACACTTTCTATACTGGTAGACCTAGCATGGTATCAGAAAGCATTTATCTTGATAGTAAACCATCTCACCCTGCATGTGTAATAAGCTAACCTGTGATCATCAATACAACTGAAATAGTCACATGTGGCCCAATTATGTACATAGATTTGAACATATTTTAACTAAGGTGTTACCAAAATGCAAAATAATTTCAAAACATTGATTGCTGAAATTACATAGAGCACTTAATTGCTTGCCTTCTCTGCTGTCAGGATTCCCAATGCATTATGGGATATGTTCGAAATCAAGCACATTGCACGTGCAGAACAATATTGCATCAACTACAATAGTGAAATTTTTGCAATTTGCGATCAAAATAACCAAAACAATTAGGGACATTTTGGGGTGGCTTAGACTCAGAGGGTGTTTGCATGCTGGATGTCGGCCTTGAGAACCATCAGTGGGTCCTCGACAACTTGCGCATGGAGCATAGGACCATCCCCTCTTCCCTCCTTGGCTCCTTTTGCTCCTCCAAGGCTGTGCCACCTCGTCTCCCATCCAACCATCCCTCTAGTCAAGTGCATGTGCATTGCAACAGAGACAAAAATCATGCACAACAAAGAGGCTTTAGCTCAACATAACATGGATGTTTAGATATCTTCCATTGATTAGCTTTGGCACAAGATTGTTTAGCTATTGGCCAACATCATTGGGTCCATGGCTTGAAATTTTATTATTGTATTACTCCCTCCATTCTTCACCATCTCGATTGTGCAGATTGTAGAAGTTTAGACACGCAAATCACACCAGAATGTAGGATGGCCATATTTATCTACTACTCTAAGCTAGACATGGGTGCCCCGATGACTCGGTGTGAGATGCATGCTTATATACATGCCACACTTGGCTACATGGTAATTTGAAAGTCCATCAGATATAGCTAAACAAAGAATTGGACAGTGATTGATGACTTCTGTAGATTCACCCAAAGGCTGTTAGTGCAAATGAGGCAAGTATTTGCAAATAGAATTGCAGGTGGTAAAGTTACAAGGTGAAAACTGATAATAATAGAGAGATTTTTGACCCAAACACACGTACTTTGCATATATTTCTCAGCACTCTGTAATATATTTTTCATCACGGTACTTTGCTCCAAAACTGAGGTCTCGGTTCAACCAAACATTATTGGCAAAACCATGTGTCCAATCGTCAATAGAGACATACCTTTCTTAAGACTAACTGGTAGCTCAAAAATTTTATCAAAATGCAACATTGCTTCCACGTGAAAACTGATCGTAAGAATAGGGAGAATGGTCACCTAAATCCCACCAAGTCCCATCCTCAATTAGCCTGCTATTTTCCCCACCAATTGGTGAACCAACAATGGAGCAATTGGCCGATGGAAAGGACAAGACAACAAAAGGGAACCAATGCAAGCAAAAACAAGCATGTGATAAGGATTTAGGGCATTAGGCAGTGCAACCAAGCATTGGGAATCACAATGACTACGATGAATCACAAACTCATAGAAAACAATGGGAATTAGCACTCAAGGATAAAGCAAACTATGCGGAATAAAAGCACACTGAAAAGAAAATGCACAGGATGAAGTGGTGGCCGTGCAAGATGACAGTAGTGCTCATGCGTTGTGAATCCAAGATGGAGAAGGTGGGCTGTTGGTAGTGTGGCATCTATGGGACCAATCGAAGCCTAGGAAGAGCAATTCTGACTCTGGCAAGCCACTAACTTCACTTTAGCCATGAACATGAGCCCCGACGGTGCGCACTCTCCACCTCCTCCGCTCAGGTGCCACCTCCCCATACATTAGGTGCGAGTCCGCATCCGCATCACCACCATAATCTGTAGAACTGGTGGCCAAGAGGAAGCGGTGGCAGTCGGGCCGGCATGAATTGGGAAAAGAGGGGATGGGATGAGGGCAGAATCTACTGGGAAGAAGGAGCTACGAAGGTTGGCGATGGAGAAGAATGAGGTGCCGGTGTAGGTGACGTAAGCGCCCGGTGATGGAGAAGAAGGTGTCATCCCTATCGGATCCATCGTGACTGAGCGCACCGCCATCGGAGCCACATGTCACCAATCCTATTGCCACCTAATCCATCATCCTCGCTGTCACTACTGCCAGATGCACTATCCCCGAGGTCATTACCTTCGGATCTGGTTGGTATACCTCCGCCTCCACCTCCAATACTCCATCATGGTCATTGTGCTCCATGCTGATGTCCCCAATCCCATGACCGCTTGATCTCGGGGTCAACATCCTTGATGCCATCATTCTCCACCTCAGCACAGTGGATCTGACGGACCCTGAGGTCACCGCCATCAGATGAGCATGGTTGGGAAAGGCTGGATCCATGGTGGCACAGTGGGAGACGACCGGATCTGGCGTCTTCGTTACCTCTGGCCGTTGATTTTGCCATCTTCCTCGACTTAGGGACCGCGTGGCCCGCACCAGCACTCCACCTCATTCGTATGTGTGTAGCCGCCATACTGGTGGGGGTGAGATGGTGTCGGGGGGGGGACGAAGAGGAGACGGCGACGACAAGTTGGTAGGGCCAGAGGAGGAGCGCAAGGGAGGATTGGAGGAGGATATAGAATTGCAGGTGGTTGATGCAGATGAAAATAACTAGAAGGAGATGGAGTAAGCTTTTCATGGAAGGGATACCGTTTCTCGAGTGAGACCAGAGTGGTGCGGGGGGAGGGGGGTGTTGTGAAAGGGGCCCATATGCCAGATGGTTTTGGTTTTCTGAGAGCCGATTCTTTTGCAGAGCGTAAGGAGGAGGTGATGGAGAACGAACGTACCACCGCCAACTTATATTTTAAGTAGTAAAGAGTAGAGATTGTATGCCATTCCAAAGTTCTTTTTGTGTTCAAATGTGTCTATTTAGTTTGTTCCATTGCATTTGCATTCTCTGCTCATACAAGTTCTAAATATCTTTAATTATGTTTACTTATTCGGTGTTTAGTTTATCTTTTAATGTGTTAAGCTCCAGAGCGAACTTCTACAAGCTGCTGGGCTCTTATAGTAGAATTATAAGGTTCATCACTCATTTCCAACCTTTTTGTTTCACTCTTTTTGTGTGAGAAATGTGGTTCATCTTGCTCATTGCTATGGCCTTCACAAACATATACATGATATATTCTGCTCTGAATGTTTATGTTATGGTGCTAGTATTAATCAAGATCGAATATTCATATTACCATGGATTATCTACCTCTATGAACCATCACGTGCTCATTTTGACCTTGATGAACGAAGGTAAATCTTACTTTTGTATAGTTTTGCTTAATATAACCTACTAATGTGAGACTTTCTTGCTACTCCGACCCATCAAACCAAACTTCCCTCCTTTCCGTTGATGCAATTCAGACCAGCATAATTCATTTACTGTGAGATGCAATATCACAAAATTCTTTCATGGTTGATTGCGTAAAATATACTTACTATTTTGTTTCCATGCATATTCGTGAGTTAATGTTATTGTCACATTGTTTGACATCCCAAATGAGTAATTAAGGTAAACAATATAATCTTAACGGTAAATTGGAAAAAATTGTGGAGCCCTTTTGCCGCATTTTGGCCTCCCTTCCACTAAATTTCTAACCACGACAGTAGTGGTAGGCGATCGTGTTACCTGCTGCGGTGCGGTACCACGATATGTAGCAATCACCACACCAGCGCAGCATGTTCAAAAGGCCCACCATGGCAGGAGAGGTACTGTAATAACTGGTTGTAGAAGAAAGCTACTGCAGTCCTTGGGGGCAGAAGCAAGGTGCCGTGGTACCCGATCGCAGTACCTCCTGCTGCGGTATCGGTTTGCGGCAAGATTGGCTAGCTTGCAGTCCCCCATGGGCATTTAGTTGCTGATGCCCTACTCACTCCACTGCTCCTGCCTCACCCAATTGTTCTTGCCTCGCCCCCATTTTAGCCGAGAGAAGAAATAGAGAGGGAGAGAAGAGAGGTAGAAGTCATTTTCAATCCGATATAGAGGTAATTTGGCTGGGAATTAGGAGATTTGGTGGTTATAAAAGGTATAGATCCAACGGAGGGCATCGAGAAAAGGTAAGTTTCATTTGCATCCAAATTGTGTAATTATTTTTTATTACCATTTAATTACTTGAATGGTATTTCATGGTGAACATTATGGCTTCAAGAAAAGACAATTAAGAGATTTGTTAGTTGACAAAGGTGTAGATCAAGTGGAGATGGTAAGAGGTAAGTTTTATTTGCATGCAAGTTGTGTAATTATGTTGTGATTAGGGTTTAATTAGTTAAATGGTCGTTCTTAGTTGGTGTAGATGGCTTTTTTTATTACTTGTTAGTCTTGGTAGTAATGTGTTCATTATTTAATTACTTTTGGATTAATAATAAGACTAGATAATTAGGGAGAAATTAGTTGGATACTTAAGCATATTTATATTGTGATTACTAGCATGGTAGAAAAGGAACTTGTGTATGAGATGGTACATTTTAGTTTGAAGGTAGGGGACCATAACCATAATTATTGTGGTCAAAATCTTGTAGGGAAACATGAAATTATTTTTATTTCTTGTTAGTGATGATAATGTGATATTAGTGGAGAGATTTAGATGATTTGGTATTTGAAGAAGTTGTAGGTGAAGTGAAGAGCTGTAGAAAAGGTAAGTTTTTCTTTCGCGCAAGCCAAGTAATTAATTTTTTTATTAGGGTATAATTAGAGCAATGGTTATTTAATGCTCATCATTTCATGTGAGCATGGTAGATGATGTTTGTGACCTTATTTCTATTGCTTGTTAGTTGCTATAATGACATCTTAGTCATTAAAATTTTTATTATTAAATACTATGTTAGTAGATGTTAGTGAGCTCCTGTATATTTTAACATGGCCCTAACCAAAGAAGAATCTTGTAGGGCAACACATTATATTGAATAAAACCCAAAAGTGGTGCGCATGTCCATATGCATATAGGTAAAGTAATTTGCTAGGAAATGGACAAAGTTTTGCAAGTCATATATGGACTAGGTTAGGTGACCTAAAAATTAGCACTGCACATGTCATATGCAAAGAGCACTTTGTATAATACCATCTAGTTGATAAATTTTCAAAACCTATTTCATCAAAAAATGTATTTGCTAGCGTAAATGGAAAGGCATTTGTTATGATACAATTGGGTATAGCTATTTCTCGATGGCAACAATGTTTTAATCCCTTGTTTTGTTGGTTATATTTAGTTCTGTTGAAATGTGGTAGTTTTGTTATGTGTTGAATGGCACAACACTAATCGTAGTAAAGTAATATGTGATAGGTAATGCGGGTAAATTTAATAGTGAATAATTGCATGTTTACTATTGCAAAGTGACATCTATAATTGCATCTCTTTTAAGTTGGTTTTGTTTGCAATTATGGTATGTATGTAATATGAATTTGCAATTATGGTATGCAATTATTGCTTTGCATCGGGCTTCAACATTGCAATATGAATTTGTATTGCAAAGTGGTGCTAATTTGTGTTAAAGAAAGGAGAAAATAAGTATGGTCAAGAGGGGAGGAGAGGGAGGCCGGCCAAGGGAGGAGTCCAGAGCGCATGGGCCACATGAGGTGGTCCAAACCTTCAGCCAAGGAGCATGGAGACGTGGGAGTATGGCCGCATGAGAGAAAAGCCGTATGGGGGGCTTGAGCACGAGAAGGGAGGCCGCTTGGGGGCTTGGTACGTGTGCTGTCTGTGAGAAGCTAAGGAGTTTATTTATTGAGCATGAAGAAAGAAACAACCAGGAAGAAAGGAGGCCAAGCCAGGAAAGGCGGCCAAGCAAAGAAAGGGAATTATTTCTTGTTCATGAAGAAATAAAGAGCACATAGGAGGAAGACAATCTGAGTCGTGCACAACTAGGAAGGCCTTGCTACTGTGTGGAGCCTAAAGGGGAGTTGATGTGCCAGGAAGGGAGCCAAGGTGATCTAGGAAGAGAGCCAAGAACGTGAGCCAAGCCATGAGGAGAAGCCAGGATTCCACATGGGATTAGTTTAGATCTGAATTCACCCTTGAAATGGACTCTTTTGGCTAGACCAAATCCATCTCTTTATTTTGAGTCAGTTCGTACCTTTTGTGCCATGTTATCTAGTAGTTCCGAATAGGAGATTGCTTTTAAGTTGTGCTTTGAGTCGGCCTTAGGCTAGGATAAGTGAATTGAGTTTGTTTCGGTCATTGACCATGTGTACCAGGGTTGGCCACACCTAGGCACCAATATAGGCCAAGGGGCATACCCAATGTACCTTAGATTAGAATAGATGAGTTGAGAAATACAGAAAATCCATGGTTGGTTTGTGGCACCATGGTGTGCTTGCTTGTTGAGGTTTTCCCTATTAGGGTTTGTTGTAGCTGGTGCAAGGCAAGAGCACCTCGTTCTTGAGATTGCCCATAGAATCTACACGATTCACCTATCTCAATTTGCTATCCTTTGCTGCTCACAGTTTGGGGAGGCTTTGGTTGATTGCTTTCCTACTTTGCATTGTTGTTGATTATGGTGTGTCAACCTTGTTATCCATCTACACCACCGCAAGGAGAGAAAAGGGGTGCTGGTCGGCTGCTACTTCTTGGCCAAAGCCCTAAACCATAGAATTGCTACTTCTCGGCAGCAAGGAGTAATGGGGTTACCAAAACCCTAGTTTCCCTTTTGCTGCCATAAGAAGGAAGGCTGGTTACTGCGACCACAATTGTAAGAAGAAGGAAAACCATGGAATTGAAACCCTAATCTCCTAGCTGGTTGCAAGAAGAGAAGAGGCACCTTGAAGCCCTAGCTACAAGGATCAAGGGAAGAATATACTACTGTTTGAATCATGAAGATTGGGCCACCCATACGCATCAACTAGTTTACTAGTTGGTCTGGATCAATATGGGAGAACAATGGTGTATGTGTAATTTGTAGAGAAGGGTGTATCATCAAGTAGGGGTGAGGCTGTGAGAGTGGCATCGTGGAAGTGCAGTGTTGGATGTTGGTGGGGCAATGGAATTTGATGCTAGGGATAATGAACATCTGAGGAGGCTTGTGGAGATTTTTCAGCCTAACGAAGGAGTAGCGCAATGGTGGACCACCCATGTTGATTGCCATGAATATTTGGAGGGATTGCCAGAAGCAATGCAATAATGATGAGCTGTACGTAGACACAGATAGTAGTGGAGACGAGTTGATGTTAGTGGGGGTGGTCAAGTTGGTGGGATGTGTCGAGTGACATTGAGTATGTGTCTTCGAGATTGGATGATCTAGTAGTGGCCTCCCTTGTGCCCTAGGAGGATGGGTTGGAATGGGCATTTGATCAAGACATTATACTAGTATGGCAATGCTTCCGAAACAAGAGTGTCATTCAACAAGCCATAGGAAGGAAGACATGTTGTAACAACCTAAGTTTTTTAAAAAATAAAATAAAATAATAATTAAATTAGTTTAAAATAAAAATCAAAGTTATTTGGTTGCTTGAAATTTTAAAATTTTAGCTAACCTGATTTTTCTGCTTTAAAAAAAGGCCATTCTTCAAAAAAATATTTTATAAAGAAAAATATCTAAATTTTAGTTTAAAAATATTTTTATAAGTTCAAAGTGGCTTTAGAAACCTCTATGATTTATTCTAACATTTTTAAAAATTAAAATAAAGTTCAATTAATTCCGAAATTTATTTTATTTAATCTTTTCAGGTTCCAAGGATTTTTATAAAATTTTCTTAAAATTTTTCTAAATTTTGTCTTTGTCTTTTTTTCTTTTCTCTCTTTTCTCTCTCCTCCTTTTCCTTTCTTCTTCCTCCAGGGAACCCTTTGTGCGTGCGCATGGAACAGAGAAGCCATGGCTCGTTTTTGAAGTTTCTTCCAACCTTCATAACTTTTGATTTCCTCAATGGTATTTCACGAAATAAATTGCAATCACTTCCCCTCATCAAGACTTCTTCATTCCCTACCGTTTCCCCTCTCCTTTATGAGCATTTTTGCGAAAATTAAACCATGCCATTCAAAGACATGGTCCTTTGATCTCTCTCCTCGGTCCACCCCCACCCCTATAAAAGGGAGCACCGTGAGCCCCTCCTTATCCTCACTCAACCCCAAAAAACTCAAGTCCCCACTCCTCTCTATTGGCCGCAATCAAAGTTTTTGTTTCGTCGTTCAAGTGTCGTTCTTCAACTTATTATGTTGCCTATAATGGAGCTCCGCCACTTTTGATCACACCATTGACTTCACCTCATCGCGTTCTACGTGGTGCTCACCTCGCCTTCACTAGAACTTCGCCGGAGCATCATCGCCACCGTGGGCTAAATCGGGTCCCCGTTCCTCGCATCGCCACCGGCCGACCGTGCATGCCTGACTACAACCAAGGTGAGTATCATGTTCCCCACGTTCTAATCTTTGTTTCGCCGCAACTCTCGCATGTTAACTCCACTCCGTTTGCCCGGAACGCCGATGTTAGTTTATCGGCTACATAAAGTCTTGTCCACCGTGTTTCGCTAGTCCGTTGTCCGAGCCGTCTGCACCATTGAGTTCGTCTCATCCGATTTTTCCTGATTTTTTTTGTTTTCAGTATTTTCTCATCCGACAATCTTTCAATCGTTCGTTCTCCTTCGTCCGAACTCCGAATGTAGTGATTCATGTTTCTAAATTCATCTAAATTCTACCTTTCAGTATATATTTTTTAATTTTTGGATTTTTTGACTGGCCTTTGGCTGAGTCTCTTCACCGGAACATTATCGCCTCCGCCACTCGAGTTGCGCTACCGCTTCACTTCACCGCCTACCACCTTCCAGCTACTTTCTGTTATGCACAAGAGCACCAAATCACTCCTCACAGTTCCCTCTCTCTTGCGCCCCTCCCTCTCTCTTGCGCCCCTCGCCAACCGCTGCCAAGCCCCGCACCACCAGCGAGCCCACGGGCTTCGTGCGCCGCGCCGTCGTCTCCGCCCGTCGTCATTTGGATGGTCTGAATGTCCCCCAAGACTGATCGGATGGTTTGAACTCCTCTAAACTTTTAGATAGTCCAAACTTCTCCGTGTATCATCACCGTTCGATTCCTATCTAACGGCCTCTACTAAGCCCTTTCCTTCTCTTACCCACTTGGCAAGCCATGTCCGCACCCAACCCATGTGGCAGCCATGCAACTAACGAGTACTACTCGAAGTCGATCACAACTTCGACCACCGAGTACGAAGACAACTTCCGACCTCTCCCAGCCATCTGATTCTTAGACTCCGACGTTCGGAGTGAGACTCCAAAGTCCGAAGGCTCTTTAGACTTCGTCGTCCAGAGGTTCTTTAGACTCTAACCGTTTGGAGGCTTCTTAGACTTCAACTTTGACTTCGACCTTCAACCCCAGAGACTTCGACCTTCGAAGACTCTAATTTTGACTTTGATCTTTGGAGACTTTAACTACAGTCTTTGACCTTCGATCTTGAAGACTTTGACCTCAGAGCCTTCGACTTCGATCTTCGTCTTCAAACCGACCATGGTTATTTGACCGTTTTAACCTCCGCACCCTCCGACCTCTCTGAACCCTCCAATCTCTCTGACCACTCGACTTCGACTACCCTTTGTTTTTGATTGCTATAGTGTTCTTCGACCACGATACAGTTCTGATCGGGTCTTTGACCGAATCTTCGACTTCACCTTCACTTGGAGTCTCTGTCTTCAACTTCAACCTCCACAACTTCAACCATTGATTTGACCATGGTTTTGACCACGGCTTCGATCATGGTTTCGATCATACACAAATATTGTAGCTTCCGACCTCTTTTCCTTCACAAAGAAAAGAATTCCAATAATTCATTTTATTCATTTCTTTGGAATTCAAACTTCTAAAGTCATTTTCCTTCGCCCGAACTCCGATTGGAACCATTCAAATTTCTAAATTCATATTCTATCTCTCAATATATATTTCATAATTTTTAGATTTTATTTGAGTTTAGTTGTTCTGTCTTTTCGCATGTAGGCTACGACTAATCCGGAGAGTATAACTTTGGAGAACCTCAGCAAACTTCGAAGCAAGGCAAGTTACACCTTTGATCATGTTGCTCCTAGTAATTTAAATTATTTATGTTGTTTTTAAAATTATTTTGCATACATACCTTTATTCAAACTTAGTTTAAATTCGATTTAAATTCTAGTTATACCCAAATCCTTTGTGTATGGCCAAATTTGATATTGAACTTCCTTATGCCTTGTGACCTTTGATGAAAACCTAGTTAGTATAATAGTATTGATTAGAAATTTTATAGAATTGCTTAGCCATACTTAGAATGATTTAAGTGGGAATATTTGTTTCACTTCAGAACAATGATTTTTTAAAACGTATTCTTGACTTCGGTGAGTCAAGAAAGTATATGGAATGTTTTGAAAATAAAATATAAAACTTGGTTTTGACCTAGGCTAATGGTTAGGTGGTGGGTGCTGGCATGCATTGTTGTTCGGTAACACAATGTTGATTGTCAGACACAAGGGGTATGTGGATTGAGCCTAAGTCAAGTTAAGGACCGGTCTGTGAGCTACTGTTGCAAAGCCATATCGTATTATCACGAGAATGGTATGGGACAGTCCTGGCTGACTAATTTGTGAGGTCCTAACTTTGATCTCGCTATAGGTTGAATGTGAGCGTGGCGTAGGCCATGAGAAGTCTCACACAACACAAGAGGGGACTCTAACTTGTGGATTCAAGTTATGATAAAACCTTAGTGGCGGCGTGACCAGATTGAAGACTTAGCATTGTAAAGGCCTTGTTATGATTTCTCAGTCGCACGCCTACGGAAGCGTGCAATGGCCGACAGTATGAGATAATCATATCTTGTAGGTAAAGCTATACAACCTCTACAGAGTGTATAATCTATCCTGGATAGCCGTGCCCACGATCATGAGCAAGCTAAGTAAAGTTTTTCATGGATTAGACTTTGGTTTTCAAAATGGTTTCTAAAAAGACATATGGACGGATGAAAACCATAGATGATTTTAAAAAGCATATGGATGGATGGAATCCATGCGAAATCCTTTGGATAAGATGGACCAGGTGAGATACCTGTGAATAGGTTAGTGTTTGGTTGGAGCCTGCACTAACGATATTATTTTGTTAAATTACTCTTTCTATCTATTGTATCAAATTTAGCTTTTGAATCTATTTATTGTATTTACTTTAATTCTACTTTTATGCACAAATAACCTATTATGCATTCCATTGTCAATCTGTATACATGCATGAACTCTATTAAACCTCCTGGTGTAATTTGTGGAGTACTTTATGTACTCATGTTTCTTCATTCACTATTTTCAGAGAAGGACTTCATCAACTTCGGTGAGAATAATGACGAGAGGCCACGTCTTACAGTCATTCGCTGTGGGCGGCGGGGATGAAATTCTTTGCTTTATGGTTCTTTTTTCGCTGCTTATATTTATTTTTGGTTTATGAACCATTGATGTAACCTTTGGCCATCAGGCCCATATTTAGTTAGTAAATAAATGTCATTATGCATGATATGAATCTTTGTTATCCATTGTGTGGACTAGCTTGATTCTGGACTAGTGCGATTTACACAGAGGATCTAGGAGTCATTGCTTCGGGGTCCGACACATGTTGTGAACATAAGTCACACATACAGGGTGTATAGGTCGAACTAGGACACATACATTATGAATTGTGGGGAACATGGATGTCCTGGTAAGGTCCGTGTGCAAAAATTCAAGGGCATTGTCATGGACTTCAGGATCACTATAGTGAAGGATCACAGTAGTAAGCTTGTTGAGCTACTACACAAGCATAGGAATATTACTTCATCCTATGTGTCTAGCCTTATTAATCATTTGATCATTGCAAACATGGCAGTTTGGCCCAAGCTGTTGATGGTAGATGTGGTGAACATGGTGGGCTACCCAGTCAGCTACAAGGTGTTGCGAGGCCAGAGGAAGGTGATAGAGAAACATGTATGGCATGTATGAGGAGTCCTAAGACTTTGTCCCAAGAATGCTTACTCAGATTGCTGAAGCCAATCCTAGAACATACATAAATAAAATGGAGAGGCCTTACTCCATGAAAGGACCGAATTGCTTCATCTTGGACTTTTGGGCATTTCACCAGGCTATCGAAGGGTTTAAGTATTGTCGTCTAGTGTTGATGATGGATGGCATGTTCTTGTTTAGGAAGTACAAGGGCACCATACTAACAACGGTTGCCACTGACATGAACAACGAGTTACTTCCCATGTCCTTCACAATTGTGGAGAATGTGAACATAGAAAGCTAGTTGTGGTTTCTAGCTAATGTGAAGCAAATAGTCTTTCAAGACTAGCCAAATGTCTATCTCATCATGGACCTCAATGCTGAATTGTTGTCAACATTGAGCAACATGCGAAATAGGACACAATCACTATTCTAATGGAATGATGTGCAGAATTGTAGGTGCATGTAACAACCCTATTTTGACTTCCAAATAAACATGCATGAATTTCAAAATTTTTTGTGCATTTTTAAAATTTTTCCTTGACAAAAAAAAGTGAAATCAAAATTTCTAAAATTAAATTGGATGTTGGGGAATTTTCCCTAAAGTTTTTATGTGCAATTCCTTTGGGAATTCAAAAATTAAATCTAAACCAAAGTTAAAGTTTAAATTCTATTTTATTTCCCTCCCTCCATTTTGTCAAATCTCCCCCGTTGGTTGGACCCATGCCCACTTTCCTTCCCGTGTCATGGCCAAGCCAACTGGCCCACTCTGTGCCTGGCCCATGCACGCGCCACACATGCCAGCCCAGCTCACTGCCCCTCTCCCACATGCCACCAACATGCGAGCCTGGTCCAACCCATCAATGCACTGCTCTTCTTCCTTCCTTCTTTCTTTCTCGTGTGCACACCCAACCTCCTCTTCTTGCTTGTTTCCATGCGCCAGAGAGTAATGAAGGCTCTACGCCTTGAGCCATGTGTGCCATGACATTGTCTCAGCCAACATTCTCGATTCTGCTTCATCAACCCCCCCCATTTTCATGTTTGTTGTCATTGTAAGGTAGTCCCATCAACCGCTTGCCACTCTCTCCCCCTCTCATGCTCCCTCACTCGGTGCCCAAGGCCACTCATGTGGCCTGAACTTGTTCTCTCGTGGCCCCGCTATAAAAGTCATGGCCACCCGCATCATTGAACGTTCCTCATCTTACTATTCCTTTTCCCTGAATTCTCCCCCTCTCTTTGCCTCTAGTTGAAGCCAATCAAGCTCAGTTTTCAATTCTAGCCATCGGTTTTCTTGGCTGAATTGCTCCACTCTAGTGAGACCCCATTGACGTGTCATGCTTCCCAAGTTTGCCTCACCTCCACCTACCCCATGCTCACCATCTCATGCTCGGTTGCCCCTAGAAGCGCCAAATCTGAGACCCAAACCATGTGTTGTTTTCACCGTCGATCTCCCCCTCCACACCATCCTCTGGTAAGCCCTTTAGTTCCCTTTTTATTCCAAGCAAAGCAACTACTTTGAACTAGCTTAGAAGCCGCCTAGCCCACCATAGCATCCCCATGCTGTCACCCTCGCTGTGCCGCCCCCGGTCACCTTGAAGCGCCTAGCTCACCGCCACCCCTGTAGCACCAAGGCACTCCCTAGCCTCACAACACCACATAAAAGCTTAAGCCCACCTGGAATTGAAGTTTTAAGCTCACACTTGTTGATACCATGTTCACCATAGCAACCGCTGTCGCCCTTAGCACCATGCCACCACCTTTAGCCCCATGCCATCGTCTCACGCCATCACCGCCAGTAGAGCTATAGAGATCTCTGCATTCTATTTTGCCCCTCACACCAGCATGTGTCAGCATGCTGTTGCCCCCACCGTCGGCACCAAGCTCGGCCAAGCTTGACCAATGCCGAGCCAAGGTAGAAGATGATCGGGAGCCACTGAGAAGTGGGCCCCAAGACATTACCTAAATCATTAGATTAGTTACTGTTAATTATGCAAGTAATGACTGTATGACATATGGACCCTAGTGATTAGAAACTTTTCATTAACCAAGGATTAAAACGTGACCCACAGACATGCGAGCCCCACATCCCTTAATCCACTACATAGACCCATCCTATGGACCACTGCCACAGTGGGCCCCACCTCATGGTCGATGTCATGTGAACCTAGTCTATCAGTCTCACCCTTTTCCCAAAATTAGCATAAATAGAAAACTTAAATAAAACTCCTGGACCCCACCTATCAGCTCCTCAAAGATTTCCTAAGAAAAATAATTTGAAAAGAAAAGAAAACCCTTAGCCTACCCCACCTATCAGCCTCTGAAGCTTTTCCTTTAGAAAAACAATTCAAAAATAAAAATAAATTTCAAGTGGCCCCACTTGTCAAAATGTTATGAGTTTCATTTTAGTTCAAACTTTGAATGGCCATAACTTCTTCATTTAAAATCCAAATCTAGTGATTTTTATTTCTAAATTCAAAAAATTTCTAATAGTACAAAATAATAATTTTTAGATTTTATTTGATTTTTATTTGAATTTATGTTTGAATGTTTGATTGAATGTGGACGATTTCACGTGTGCAGACTTCGACGCTTTGGATACCCCCATTGTTGACAAACAAGATCCCACCTTAGCCACATTTGATCAAGGATCATGTTGAATCTAGTTTTCAAATGCAATATTTTGCATTCAAATCTATATGCATGCTTATTATGGTAATTGTTAAAATGCTATGTTAAAGGTTGAATGCCTAGTTATACCTTGCACTTGATACTTAGTATTCCCCCTCATTGATTATTGATATTCCCTTTCCATGTCACCCCAGGATGTTTACAAGTAATGATAAATCCACCATTTGTTGAACTCTAATAGACTGTAGTTGTTCTTAGAAATGCCATAGTGGTAAAATGAAGTATGACACAAATATTGTCAACTAAACTTGAAAAATATGATAATAATGGTTACATGGGTTACAATTGAAAATAGTAAAATATTTTCCAAAATGGTGGAGACTCAAGTAAGTGGCTGTTGGAGACTGATGTAGGGATTGCACAAATGAATTGGCCGTGTAGGGATTGCATATATCATTTTTGGATAGGCCGTGGAGGGATTGCACATGTCCTATCTTGAATAGCCGTGTAGAGATTGCACTGCCTCTGAGTTTGTGGTTGGTCTCACATATGTCCTTGAAGAACTGAATTCTTGTGCTCATCTTTTCTATAAACAAATCATGCAACCACAAGTTTGGTTATGGGACAAAGCTAGCCCACTAATTTGCTTAACTTCAGTGTGAATCCTTCGCAAATATTGGTGTTGTAGGGGTGGCCCCCACCTAAACCCAACAGGCCTGTTAGAAAGGCGTAAGCATCAAGTGAGGCATGTATAATGACATGAATGCCCTCGAAGGGTATTCTTATAAAGATACTCCTCGCAAGGAGATATATATGTGATACCAGCCATAGGGAGAGGGGATATCTCACCTAACTCCCCACTACACACTTTCTCTCTCTGTTTGGTCTGAAACCACAACAGTTGGCGCCGTCCGTGGGGAAGACAAGAGCAAGCCTCAAGATTTCGAGAAGGATGGCACCGAAGAAAGCTTCATCATCGGCGGTGAAGAAGAAAGAAGGGGATGTGGCGAAGTCCCGCGTCGACACCAGGGTGTCGACATCGGCAGGCGTGAACGACGGGCGGGCGTGGCAACCACGAGCGTCGACGCCCGTCGCGCAATGGTCGACCCAACCACCGTCAACGTAGCGACAGACTCCACCAACGCCAACGCAACGGTCGACCCCACCACCGCCAACGTAGCGACCGACCTCGCCAACGCCGACGGAACGGTCGACCCAGTCACCGCCGACGCAGTGACCGACTCCGCCAACGCTGACGCAACGGTCGACCCGCCACCGCCGACGTAGCGACCGACCCCGCCAACACCGACGCAACGGTCGACCCCGCCCTCCGGGTGACGCCCCACCCCACTGCCGGCATAGCAGCCAACTCCGATGGCACCGACCGGGCGGCAGGGAGTGGTAACGTCGGCGCCTATGGAGGCACGACCACCATCCTAACACCCGGTGCAGGAGCGCCGAGCGGTCCTGGCAGTAATGTGGGCCTCGTCAGCGACGCTGGAGTCCACCATACCGACGTGGCGGGTAACTCAGGAGCACAAACCGTGGTCGCTGCTATCCTGCCAGCGCGACCAAGTGCGCCGCTCGCTTCGGCTATGTCGGCAGTGGAGAACGCCCTGCTGACGGCCCTCGACATGCTCCAGCGGGAGCTAGTGGATCTCCGTGGGGCCGTGCAGGCTATGCAAGAGGCTTAGAGCTCGTAGACCCTGCCGATGGTTGCGCCGGGGACCCATGTGCAGCAGCCGCAGTGGAACCCCTCACAAGCTCAGATTATCAGTGTCATCTCCGGAGGTTCCTCGTTGGGAACCTCAGCGCGACCAATGCCAGGAGTAGCCCATGGTGAAGTTACCTTCGCGCCGGCCGACACCCAGGGCGTGGAGTTTCCCCACCAAGACCCTTTGCTCATCTGAACTGACATTGCAGGCTGTGATGTCAGGCGTGTCCTTATCGATGGGGGTAGTTCGACGAACGTACTTTTTGCGGAGGCCTTCGACCGCATAGGGATTCCTCGAAGTCGCTTGAAGCCATCGAGGATCCCGCTACACGGTTTTGGGGGCCAACCGTTGAGCACATTGGGCCAGGTATGTCTCTGAGTCTCCTTTTGTCAGGGCGATGACGTCAGAAGCGAGGACATCGTCTTCGATGTCGCGGACACCCCAAGCCCGTAGAACACCATACTGGGCCGCCCCGTCCTCAACTCCTTTTGGGTGGTCCCGCATCATGGCTTTTTGTGTATGAAGCTCTTGGGTCCGCGAGGTGTTATCACTATCTTCGGCGACAAGGATCTCGCCCGGCACGTGGAGGTTCATACCAAGAACCCGCACGCAGGGTGCACGCCCTCACAACAAGCTCAAGGTGGACGCACCGTCCGCCCCGGGGTGGACCCCCAAGCCTCGACCGAGGGCGGAGTCAAGAGGGTACCTCTCTAGGCCAATGGTCAAGTCGTCTCCATTGGAGAAGGCTTCCCCCGGAGGTGGAGCAAGGTTTGCTCTGGGTTCTCCGGAGCAACGCAGATGTCTTCGCATGGTCCCCGGAGGACATCTAAGGCGTAGACCGCTCCCTCATCGAGCACAACCTAGCGATCCGCTCGGATGCTAAGCCGGTCAGGCAGAGGCTTCGGCGTATGTTCGTCGACTGGCAGCAAGCAGCCAAGGTGGAGTAGCGAAGCTTCTCCAGGTTGGAGTCATCCGCGAGGTCCAACATCCGGATTGGTTGGCCAACCCGGTGTTGGTGAAAAAAGCTAACGGCGCTTGGCGTATGTGCATCGACTTCACTGCCCTCAACAAGGCATGCCCGAAGGATGACTACCCTTTACCATGCGTAGATCAACTGGTTGACGCCACCATCGACTGCGAACTCATGAGCTTCTTGCACGCTTACTCCGGCTACAAACAGATCTACATGGCCAAGGATAATGAAGACAAGACCAGCTTTATGCATTGAGGTGGAGCCGTTACCCGTGGAGGATGCTGGGGTGGAGTCCTTGCCTGCGACGGTTACTTGGATGGAGCCCCCTCCTGCGGCGGTTACCGAGGCGGGGTCGTCGCCTTACTCCCCGAAGACGAAGCGGCCCTGCACACTATCGCCTCTTCGCTCGGCGAGGGGGTTCACTGTAGCGAGCAAGGTCGGGGCCCTATGGGACTCCGACTCAGACATCGAGTACCCCTGCTTCGGTGTCCTATGGTCCCCTCCGGGTCTGCGGTTGCCGGGGGCGGGGGCCTGGTGGAGCTAAGCTTCGATACAGAGGCCCCCCGCCTGGCGGGGTGGTCTCGCCGGGGGACGCCGATGTCCTTGCGGTTCCTGGCAAGGCTGAAGCAACATGCCACCCCGAACGTGGGCACCCCTTGGAGCACGAGGACGTTCATTCGGAAGGGACATCCGGTGCCACCAAAGCTATCACCGCGGATGCTGCACGAAGCCTAGCGGACTTCGTCCCTCAACTGGAGGTGCTGGCCACGTGGTAGGGGGTCGCGGATAGCGCGGACACGAGCCTAGACCGCCAGGCACTACAGACCTGTGGGTCAGGACTTCTTGGGAGAGTGTTAGAGACCTCCGAAATGAGGACCCTCGCCCTTGGCTGGGCGCTGCAGGCGGCCCATGCCCGTGAGCGGGAGGCATTAGAGGACCAACTACGCGTCGCCGAAGGAGCTCTTCGCGCGGCGGAGGAGGCACATTCCTCTAAAGACGACCGCATTCAACTCCTGGAGGCAGAACGCGCGGGGGCCATCTCATATGCCGAGGAGCTGGCGGAGATGTTGCACAATAAAGAGGCCACATGACGTATTGGTAAGTGGGCAGCCGAGCTCGCACCGTTTTCTCTGACGTATGCCTTGCGAACAGCGATCAAGTCCCAAATCAAGTCCCAACCCCAGTAGCCAGAGAACCCAGTGTGGATGCTTGACATTGATGGAGCCTACGGCGTTTCTGGCGCAGGCGTGGGCGCAGTGGTCACTACGCCGGAACGACATCGTCTGTTATACTCGGCGCGTCGTGCATTTTTCGCCACCAACAACACCACCGAATACGAGGCGCTACTCTTCGGCCTCGTGAAGCTCAAAGCTCTGGGCGCGCGACGAGTTCTCGTCCGCACGGACTCACGGCTGGTGGCGGGCTAGGTGGACAAGTTATACCTGGCCAAGGATGCCGAACTGGCTAAGTACCTAGCAGTTGTGCGAGCAAAGGAGCGGCATTTTTTGGGTGTCACGGTCAAGGCCATTCCCCGGGCAGAAAATGAGCAGGTCGACATTCTCGCAAAAGCCGTCAGCCAACAGCTCCCCACTCCCAAAGGAGCATTCTACGAGGTCCTGCCGCGGTGGCCATCGCGCAGGACAACCGCGACGTGGCCCTTGTCTACCAGATCACCCAGCAGGGTGACTGGCGAGAGCCCATTTACGGTTTCTTGCAGGGCATCGCCGAGCTTGATTAACCCGTCGAGCTCCGCCGCCTACAATGTCGCGCCAGGTCCTTCCAGGTGCTCGACGGAGTGCTCCACAAAAAAGGAGTCTGTGCACCGCTTCTACGGTGCCTCTCGCGAGGAAGGAAAGCACCTCCTCACGAAAATTCACGCGGGACTCTGCGGCTCGCATCTGGTGCCGAGGTTGCTCGTTGGCAAGGCATTCAGGTAGGGCCTTCTACTGGCCAACCGCCGTTGCTGATGCCCAAGACCTCATGCGCCGATGTCAAGGTTGCCAATGGATGGGGCGGGTCATCCACAGACCCCCGACCGGTCTCAACCCCATTCCTCCCGTATGGCTGCTAGCACGGTGGGGCATCAACGTCATGGGACCTCTCCCTCGGGCCCCAGGAGACTTGCGGTTCATAGTGGTCACTTTGGAATATTTCTCCAGGTGGCCAAAGGTTGTGGCTCTAGCCAAGGTCACTTCGGCAGCCATGCAGCATTTCCTCTGGTAGAACATCATATGCCGCTTCGAGATAACCAAGAAGATCACCGCCTGATAGAGGCGGGGTGCCCGATATTTCGATGAGATTGATAACTATCGATTTTCGGTGGAGGTGACCCTGGCGATCCGACTACACGCGCACAACGTTGCTTGCACCTTAGCAATCGCTGAACCAACTCCGAGATGTTATTGATCTTACTGGAAGCACGATCAACCTGAACACGAAGTTCAATCCTGCAAGCAATCGAAGAACTAGTAAGAATAAGACGAAAGGCAATCTGATATTGCGAATAACAAAGTTGGTATTGAAAATCAAAGGTGGGATCCCGAAGATAGTCTTGACAGGTGGTTGTCTGACACAACTGAAGAACAAAAGTTTGCGCAAAGGCTAAACCTAAACTCAACGAAATCCCAGTCCTAGCATGGGGCGGCGGCTCCTATATATAGAGAAACAACCAGGGGCGGTGCCCTAGGGTTACAAGGCCCATGGGCCCAAGTGGTGGTGACGCAGCACTCTTTTTTACTTGGACTCAGAAATCAATGTAGATTGTTTTGTTGATTACGGCCAGCTCAGATGGAATTTGAAGATGAGGTTGGATCCGTTGGAAAGTAGACGTCATAAGCTTTCCATGAAGTACAAGAACTCCCCAAACGGAGTCCGTATGAAGAAGTTATGCTTATTTGAATGTGGTACCATCGCAGCAGTCCGACTCCGATTCCAGAACGTGTCCAACTTGAATTCTTGCTTGACTTGATCCCAAAGTGACGTGGTGACCTCCATGATTCCGTCCTTGCATGTCCATGACTCCATGTACCTTTGCTTCATCCTTTCCCAGGTTCCTAACCACGATTAAATCACTTGCATTAGGTAGCGGTTTATTTTCAGTAATATATGAACCTAGGAATGAATTCACCTGGTAATTAAGTTGACGAGCACGAGCTCGAGTAAGTGGTTCTTGTTGTGGATAAGTTGTATCCATGGAAGGGATGTCCTCATCATCCTCCCCTTCTTGCATTCGAGTCGTCTTCGACTCAAGTTCATCTTCTTCTCCCAAATATGGCTTCAAATCTGCAATATTAAATGTGGGGCTAACCCCGAATTCTACAGGCAGATCAAGTTTATATGCATTATCATTAATCTTAGCTAACACCTTGAATGGACCATCAGCTCTAGGCATCAACTTAGACTTTCGCAAATCAGAAAATCTATCTTTACGCAAATGCAACCAGACTAAATCACCAGGTTCAAAAGTTAAACTCTTTCTACCTTGACTACTAGCAATCTTATACTTAGCATTCATGCACTCTATGTTTTCTTTAGTTGTTTCATGCACTTTAAGGACAAATTCAGCACGCTTCTTAGCATCTAAATTCACTTTTTCGGAGATGGGGATAGGCCATATACTATCTGAAAAGGGCTCATCTTTGTGGTAGAGTGTAGCGATCTATTGTAAGCAAATTTTACATGAGGTAGACATTCTTCCCACGCTTTCAAGTTTTTCTTCAAGATAGCCCTCAACATAGCTGATGGCGTGCGGTTGACAACTTCAGTTTGTCCATTTGTTTGGGGGTGACAAGTAGTAGAAAACAGCAGCTTGGTACCCAATTTAGCCCATAATGTGCGCCAAAAGTAACTCAAAAACTTCGCATCTCGATCTGAAACAATGGTATGGGCACTCCATGTAGTCGAACAATCTCTCTGAAAAATAAATCAGCAACATTTGTAGCATCATCGCTCTTATGGCAAGGTATAAAATGTGCCATTTTAGAAAATCTATCGACCACCACAAAAACACTATCTCTCCCCTTCTTTGTGCGAGGTAATCCCAAAACAAAGTCCATTGAAATATCCTCCCAAGGAATACTAGGTACAGGAAGAGGTATATATAAACTATGTAGATTAAGTCGGGACTTAGCTTTATTGCAGGTAGTGCAGCGAGATAAATAGCGCTCAACGTCGCGCCTCATCCTTGGCCAATAGAAGTGTTCAGCGAGGATGTCCTCCGTCTTTTTGACACCAAAATGACCCATTAATCCTCCCCCATGTGCCTCCTGTAATAACAAACGACGAACAGAGCTGGCTAGAATGCATAGTTTGTTAGCTCTAAATAAAAATCCATTATTGAAAGAAAATTTATTCCAACATCTACCATTTTTGCAATTGGACAGGGCATCTTTAAACTCATCATCAGAGGTGTATAGTTCCTTTATTGTCTCCAAACCAAAAATTCTACAATCAAGTTGAGACAACATTGTATACCGTCTAGACAAGGCATCAGTAATCACATTTTCCTTTCCTTTCTTGTGTTTTATGACATAGGAAAAGATTCAATGAATTCAACCCAACGAGCATGTCTACGGTTCAGTTTAGTTTGACTTCTAATATGTTTAAATGATTCATGATCAGAATGGATAACAAATTCTTTGGGCCATAAATAATGTTGCCATGTTTCTAAAGTTCAAACAAGGGCAAGTAATTCCTTATCATAAGTAGAATAGTTCAAACTTGTCCCACTCAATTTCTCACTAAAATAAGCAACCGGTTTACCTTCTTGTATCAACACACCACCAATTCCAATTCCGCTAGCATCACACTCAAGTTCAAAAGTCTTACCGAAGTCAGGAAGTTGGAGCAATGGTGCATTTGTGAGCTTTTCTTTGAGAAGGTTGAAAGCTTCTTCTTGCGTTTTCCCCATTTAAATGAAACACATTTCTTTGTTAATTCATTAAGTGGTGCAGCGATGGTGCTGAAATCCTTCACAAAGCGGCGATAGAATCCTGCAAGTCCATGAAAACTCCACACTTGTGTGACCGTTTGTGGTGTTGGCCAACTTTTTATAGCTTCAATCTTGGCTTCATCTACTTCAATTCCCTACAGAGTAACAACATAGCCAAGAAAACAAATTCGATCGGTGCAAAAGGTGCACTTTTCGAGGTTACCAAACAAATGTGCATCCCTCAAAGCAATGAAAACATCATGTAAGTGTTCAAGATGTTCATCTAGTGATTTGTTGTAAATCAATATATCATCAAAGTAAACTACCACAAATTTAACAATGAAAGCACGTAAAACTTCGTTCATTAACCTCATGAAAGTGCTAAGGGCATTAGTTAATCCAAAAGGCATCACTAGCCACTCATATAATCCGAACTTAGTTTTAAATGCTGTTTTCCATTCATCTCCAAATTTCATTCTAATTTGATCACTACGCAAGTCAACTTTAAAAACATTGTAGATCGTCTAACCTAGAAATAGGATGATGGTATCTAATGGTAATATTATTGATAGCTCTACAATCAACACACATACGCCATGATCCATCTTTCTTAGGCACTAAAATGACAGGAACAGCACAAGGACTAAGTGATTCACGTACATACCCTTTATCAAGCAATTCTTGAACTTGGCGCTGAATTTCTTTAGTTTCTTCTGGGTTTGTCCTGTATGGTGCGCGGTTGGGTAGTGATGCACCGGGAATTAAGTCAATTTGATGCTCAATTCCTCGAAGTGGGGGCAATCCCGGTGGTATATCCTTCGGAAAGACATCTTTGTACTCATGCAAAAGGTTAGTGACAGCAGGGGGCAAAGAAGGTATCTCCTCAAATGAAAACAAAGTGGCTTTGCAAACTAATGCATAGCAAACAGAATTACTAGCATCCATTTCAGTCATATTAGATTTAGTAGCAAGAAAACTAGCACCTTTCAATTGTATTTCTTTTTTGTTCACATGAGGAGATTTCAGTTCTTTCTTCTTATATTGTGCAAGTTCTATTGCTATAATCTGATTTTTGCTCTTAGACTTCTCTAGACTCTTCTCTCTACTAGCTCTAGCAAATTCATCTTTAACAATTTGTTCTGGAGTCATAGGATGTAGCACAATTTTCTTTCCTTTGAACATGAGAGAGTATTGATTATTCCTACCATAATGCACACAATCAGTATCGTATTACCAAGGTCTTTCTAATAACAATGAACAAGCTTGCATAGGTACAACATCGCAGTTAACATAATCATGGTAGGAACCCATTGAAAAGTGTACTTTCACCATTCATGTTACCTTCAACTTACCACTGTTGTTGAACCATTGAATATGATATGGGTGGGGATGAGGTTTGGTTGGCAAAGCAAGCTTCTCCACCATATCCATACTCACCAAATTGTTGCAACTCCCACCATCAACAATTATGCGAACCGAGCGTTCCTTGACAACGCCCTTGATTTGGAACAAATTATGGTGCTGATTTTGCTCGGCCGGAGAAACTTGAGCACTTAGTACGCGTTGCACTATAATGCTCAAATACTTGTCGGCATCTTCGGCGCCAACATGTTTCTCATGATCAGATTCTTCTTCATGTCCTATAGGATCAGTTGCAAGCATAGCATATGTTTCATCATCAAGATCACTAGCAGAGGAATACCCACCATCATCTCATATAATCAATACACGCTTGCTTGGACAATCCCGCATCATGTGTCCATAGCCTTTGCAACGATGGCATTGAACGTCCCTTGTTCGTCCGGTCGAAGCAACTGAAGAGGAGGTTTTTGCAGGAAGTTGTGGTGCTGATTGTGTGCTTCAGAAACTCGTGGCGTCGAAATTGATGTAGTAGGGCGCTGCTTGTTGTTGGAGTGTGATGGCGCCACAATGGACGAGGGAGCAGGGGTGCGCGGAGTCCATGAATTTGTGCGACCTGCAGAAGAATTAGATCGCATTCTCGTCTGGCATCCCTGCAACTCACGTTCAGCTTTGCAAGCAAGATGAAACAATCTAGTAATAGAGTTGTAATATTTGTAATCAAGGATGTCTTGAATTTCTCGATTCAACCCTCCCAAAAACCTAGCCATGGATGCCTCCTCATTCTCAACTAACCCACATCGCAACATACCAATTTGTAATTCCTGATAATATTCTTCCACAGATTTTGCACCCTGTTGTAGACGTTGCAGTTTATTTAACAGATCACGAGCATAATATGAGGGAACAAATCGATGGCGCATAAGCAATTTTAAAGCCTCTCAAGTGTTAGGTATGTTGTTGGGTTGTTGACGGCAATGTAAAGGAATACGCGTAGGCTACGGAAGTAGAAAACAAAACTTTTCTACCGCGCACCCAAGAACATCGTGCTAAGGAAGGATCATGGATCGTTACCACTTAGACGCGCAGCGCAGCAGAAGAAGAATTGGAAACCGATCCAATCACACGCGTCGAGGTAGTAGTGGAAGTAGCCGATCGTCCGAACAGATCGTCTCCTCCACGCACGCCGATCAAGATCGCAACGAGCAGCGCCTCCACCGGTATCCACACGTCCGGGCTGGGCGCCGATCGCGAGTGTACTAGCACTCGTGAGTAGCTAGGGTTTGGCTCGGGAGGTGGCGGCTAGGGTTTTGCTAGATGTTAACAGGACGAATCCCTCGGCCCCTCGCCTCCATATATATAGACCTCCTCACGTGGGCCTTGCGGACCAAGGCCCATTAGGAGTCTATTCGGATCTTTATCCGAATTGAGCCCATATCCAAATCATATTCGAATCGGTGTTCCAACCCGTTAAGCGTGCGACCACAGAGGTTCACGTATACTTGGTCGTGACCGGAAACGCCTTTTCGGTCACCACTGTTAATAGCGGCCTCTAGTAAGACATATTAACCCCAAAGTATATGTAAAGATCATATCGGCTGAACTGTAATGTTCTCTCATGTACGAATCCCTTTGCCTCACGATATAGATTGAGCTCAAGGCGAGACTGTGTCATCCTCTTAATAGCTCAATCACTCTCTCGATTCCGTGATGGATTATAAACTTGTGATTGACTCCTCAATCACCTTGGCATGGCCATGCACTTTCATAATCCATTACATCGAGGCCTAGAGATATCTCTCCCATAAGGAGGGGCAAATTCTATCTTGATCATTCACATCCCACTACATGTTTCATGGCAAATCCAAGACTACTTTTATGACTACCCGATTCACGGAGTAGTGTTTAGTAGTCCCAAAATAAGCTACTACTCATGTTGGGAACCATGATGATCTCAAGTCTAAGGATTCTACATAAACACTACTCGAGACCAAGCGATGACACATGGAATCTCTGCAGTGTCTCATGGCGAGTCTATCCAACATATGTTCACTAACACATGTCCATATTATTGATTTGGTATCACCATACCATGATCCATGAGACATGATCATCAATCAATACATATCTGATCTTTGTCTTTGAATCATATTTGTTCCTCATATGATATACGATCAGGGATCATTTAGAAATAGCAACATTTTAGTATTTAAGAGTCTCATGAATAAGTCACATACTCATTGATCAATAATGATGATGTCTATTCCAAGGAACAAAGTAATGTATCATAAACATAGTATGTGATATATACAACATCTCCATGTTGCCTCTAGGGCATATCACTATGATCTCCCACTTGCACTAGAGTCAACCATGTAGGTATTTAATACCCATTGCCCTAGTGTGAGCCTCATGCTTTGGCTGGGGAAGCGGCTTTGTCAACGGATCTGCAATGTTCAAATCCATTTGTACTTTGCATATCTTCACATCGCCTCTCTCCACTATCTCGCGGATGAGATGAAATCGCCGTAAAATGTGCTTGGACTTACAGTGCGATCTAGGCTCCTTGGCTTGTGCAATGGCCCCACTATTGTCACTGATGAGGTCCATTGGGCTGGAGGCACTAGCCATCACACCAAGCTCGAAATAAATTTCTTGATCCAAACAGCCTCTTTGGCGGCTTGAAGCTGCTATGTACTCGGCTTACGTTGTAGAATCAGCAACCGTCTGCACGCTTGGAACTCTTCCGACTTACCGCACCGCCATTCAGAGAGAACACAAATCCAGTTGCGATCTAAAATCATCTTTGTCGGTTTGGAAGCTAGCATCGGTGTAACCATTTACAACGAGCTCTTCCTCACCTCCATAGACAAGGAACACATCTTTAGTTCTTCTCAAGTACTTCAAGATGTTCTTTACGGCAATCCAGTGACTTTCATCCGGATCGGTGGTATCTACTCGTAGCACTTAAAGCATCTGAAACATGCGGGCGTGTACAAAGCATGGCATACATAATGGACCCAATAGCGAAGCATATGGAATCGCATTCATTTTATCCCGCTCATCGGTGTACTAGGACACTAATTCTTGCTAAGATTTATACCATGTGATGGTAGAAAACCTTTCTTGGAATCATGCATATTGAACCTTTTCAACACCTTGTCAATGTCGTATCTTGGCTTAATCCAATTAGCCTTTTGATCTATCTCTATAGATCTTGATGCCCAGAATATATATTGCCTCTCCTAAGTCTTTCATAGAGAAACTATTTTTAATGAAGACTTATGATTCGAGCAAAGGAATGTCATTTCCGATCGTAATATGTCATCCACATATAAGACCGAAATACGAGTGCGCTCCCACTAGCCTTTTGTAAACACAAGGCTCTTCTTCGTTCTTGATGAAACCAAACCCTTTGATTACTTCATCAAAACGAATGTTCCAACTCCGAGATGCTGCTTTAATCCATAAATGGATCTTTGGAGCTTGCATATCTTTCCAAGCGATTGCGGATCGACAAAACCCGTGGGCTGTGTCATGTACACATCCTCACTCGATTTCCATTAAGGAAAGCTGTTTTGACATCCATTTGCCATATTTCATAGTCGAAATATGCAGCAATCGCTAGAATGATCGAATAGACTTTAGCATTGCGACGGGCGAAAAAGTTTCATCATAATCAATACCTTGAATTTGTTTGAAACCTTTGGCCTGTCGCGCTTTATAGATGTGAACATTTCCATCTATGTCTATCTTTTTCTTGAAAACCCATTTGCATTCAATGGTTTTAACACCATCAGGTGGATCAACCAAGTTCCAAACTTGATTACTGTGCATGGATTCAATTTCGGATCTCATGGCTTCAAGCCATTTCTCAGAGTCTGGTCCCACCATCGCTTCTTCATAGGTCTTAGGCTCATCGTTGTCTAACAACAATATGTCCCGTTGTTGAGTAGTCAAGAACATGTACCTCTCAGGTGCACGACGTGACCTTTCTGACCTACGTGGTGCTGGTGTGTCCACAACAGGTTCTTCAACAGTTTGTTCATCCTGTTGTGGTTCTGTAGGAGCTGAAACGTTATCAGGTGTTTCTTGAATTTCTTCAAGTTGCACTGTGCTCCCACTATCCCTTCTTGAGAGAAACTCTTTCTCTAAGAAGACACCATGCCGGGCGACAAACACTTTGCCTTCTCCTTGATTATAAAAGTAATATCCTTTTGTTTCCTTAGGATACCCGATAAAGAAGCATTTATCAGATTTAGGAGTGAGCTTATCAGATTGTAAACGTTTTACATAAGCCTCACATCCCCAAATCTTAAGAAAAGACAAGCTAGGACGTTGTCCTGTCCACATCTCATATGGTGTCTTTTCTACTGATTTTGATGGAACCCTGTTTAGTGTGAGCGGTGTTTCAGAGCGTACCCCAAAAAGACAACGGAAGATCACTTTGGCTCATCATGGGCGCACCATATCTAATAAGGTGCGATTTCTCGTTCAGATACCCCATTCCATTGAGGTGTTCCTGGCGGAGTCAATTGTGGAACAATTCCACAATCCTTTAGATGATTGCCAAACTCATGGCTCAAATACTCGCCTCCACGATCAGATCGTAGAAACTTGATTGTCTTGCCTAAATGATTTTGCACTTCATTTTGGAATTCTTTGAACTTTTCAAAGGATTCGGACTTATGCTTCATCAGGTAGATATACCCATATCTACTAAAGTCATCAGTAAAAGTTATGAAGTACTGAAAACCACCTCTGGCTGTTAAGCTCATTGGTCCACATACATCAGTATGTACGAGTGCCAATAAGTCATTTGCCCGTTCACCTTGACCGGTGAAAGGTGCCTTTGTCATCTTGCCAAGTAAACAAGATTCGCATGTCTCTAATGATTCAAAATCAAATGAGTGCAGAATACCATCTCTATGGAGCTTCTGCATGCGTTTCTCATTTATGTGACCTAGCGGCGATGCCAAATAAGCGTGGGATTCAAATCATTGGACGTTGCCTCTTTGCATTAATGTTATAGACCGTGACCCTTCAAGAGTAAGAACGTATAACCCATTCACCAATGGAGTATGACAATAGAACATATCTTTGAAATAAAGAGAACAACCATTGTCCATAGATTTAAAGTCATAACCTTACGCTTGCAAACATGAAGCGAAATAATGTTCTTTGAAAGAGATGGAACACAATAACAATTATTCAATTCCAAAACTAATCACGAAGGTAAAGACAATGGCATGGTGCCAACAACTACCACACAACTTTTGCTCCATTGCCAACGCGAAGATCCACTTCGCTCCTCCTCAAACTTCTACTTCTTATTAGCCCTGCAACGATTTGCAAATGTGAGCAACCGATCCGGTATCAAATACCCAAGAATTAGTGGAAGAAGTAGCAAGATTGATTTCTATAACATTTATACGGAGTGGAAGTCATACTTCCTTCTTCTTCTCAAGATCCTCCAAGTACTTTGGGCGTTCCTTTTCCAATGTCACGATTGCTTACAGAGAAACAATGCATCGGGATGAGCATCGCCCTTCTTGTCTTTCTTGTCCTTAGAACCGCTCGCGATCGCATCGGGAGCTTTCTTTCTTTTGACGCGCTTCTCTTGACATAGGGCTTGCCCTTGCCTTTCTGCATCATCATCACATGATTGCTGCTTTTCTTAATGCTATCCTCGGCAGATTTTAGCATCCCATGCAACTCAGCCAGGGTCTTGTCCAGGTTGTTCATGTTAAAGTTCATTATGAATGGCTCAAAGCTCGGGGGGAGCGACTGGAGAATCACATCAGTAGCCAACTCTTGGCTAAGGGGAAAACCAAGCTTTTCCAGACTCTCAATGTAGCCAATCATCTTAATCACATGAGGGTGACGGATTCCTTCGCAAGCACTGCACGCAAATAAGGACTTTGAAGTATTGAACCTCTCAGCCCTTGCTTGGTTCTCAAACATACCACGTAGCCCCACAATGATATTGTAGGCATCTGTGTTCTCATATTGCTTCTGAAGCTCAGAGGACATTGTGGCAAGCATGAGACAGCTCACATCAAGGCAATCATTCGTTTGCTTCTCATAAGCTCTCCGTGCAGCCACAGTAGCATTATCAGGCAAGTCTTCGGGGTAAGGAGACTCAAGGACATACTCCTTGCGCTCTTGCTTGAGAACAATTCTCAAGTTGCGATACCAATCCAAAAGTTTGTTCCATTGAGTTTTTCTTTCTCAAGAACAGATCGCAAATTAAAAGTACTGGATGCGGCGTTAGCTGACATGATCTACAACACAAGAATATGCAAAGTTTAGCACTATGTTTATGTTCATCTTTTATTAAACTATTTAGCAAAAGACTCCCACTATGAGTTTTGCAACAAAAACTCTCTCTAAGTTACATAGTGGGTAAAGATCCTCATTTCACTAATTCCTAGTGAGCTTTGGCATCACGGCTAGAAAACTAGTAACATGGGTAAGCAACACCTTGCTAATCACATCCCTATGTGACTCTACTTTGGGTGACATCAGTATGCCTCGGCCCCAATCTATGCCCCAAGGTCCAAAACTATTTTGATAACCTTGTTAAGTAAACCAAATACTTCCGCATGTAGATGTCCGACATCTACCCCAAATGATGATGATAACCGATGGCACTCTACTTTGGTAGACCTACCATGCGGTGATCATTATCTTTGGTGCAACATATGGAAGGGCATTAACACCTAATTTTAAGAGGATTCTATCCTACCAAAGCAACATATCACATATATCATTGCATAAGAATAAGATAGATAACATCATAGATAAACACATTTAAGCGTGAAGTAGTATGGCCCAAAAATGGTGATATCCATCTCCAAGTAGGTGTAGACGATCTCCATCCTCCACATCACTCCTTTAGGCCACCATGCTTAAAAGCTTGTAACCTCAAAACTAGGCTACTACCTATAATAGCTAGAAATTGAAGATTACAAAGATAGATTCAAGCATTAAGGTCGACACGCAGGTCGTTAAATACAATATATACAGCTAACAATAGCTGAAATAATCATGACACGCAGGCCATGAACGAATGTTACATGCATCACATACATCTCATACATTCAAATAAGTTATAGGGCCATACTATTCACACCATTCCCTGCAAAAACAAGTTAGACGTAGAATCGCATTCTACCTAACGATGTGAACCCACGACGCTATACAAGGGGGGATACACACGACGGTCCCGCTGGCCGGATCTTTATCCGAATTGAGCCCATTAGGAGTCTATTCGGATCTTTATCCGAATTGAGCCCATATCCAAATCATATTCGAATCAGTGTTCCAACCCGTTAAGCGTGCGACCCTGTAGGTTCACGTATACTTGGTCGTGACCCGGAAATGCCTTTCCGGTCACTCTGTTAATAGCGGCCTCTAGTAAGACATATTAACCCCAAAGTATATGTAAAGATCATATCGGCTGAACCTGTAATGTTCTCTCATGTACGAATCCCTTTGCCTCACGATATAGATTGAGCTCAAGGCGAGACCTGTGTCATCCTCTTAATAGCTCAATCACTCTCTCGATTCCGTGATGGATTATAAACTTGTGATTGACTCCTCAATCACCTTGGCATGGCCATGCACTTTCATAATCCATTACATCGAGGGGCCCAGAGATATCTCTCCCATAAGGAGGGGCAAATTCTATCTTGATCATTCACATCCCACTACATGTTTCATGGCAAATCCGAAGACTACTTTTATGACTACCCGATTCACGGAGTAGTGTTTAGTAGTCCCAAAATAAGCTACTACTCATGTTGGGAACCATGATGATCTCAAGTCTAAGGATTCTACATAAACACTACTCGAGACCAACTGATGACACATGGAATCTCTGCAGTGTCTCATGGCAGGTCTATCCAACATATGTTCACTAACACATGTCCATATTATTGATTTGGTATCACCATACCATGATCCATGAGACATGATCATCAATCAATACATATGCTGATCTTTGTCTTTGAATCATATTTGTTCCTCATATGATATACGATCAGGGATCATTTAGAAATAGCAACATTTTAGTATTTAAGAGTCTCATGAATAAGTCACATACTCATTGATCAATAATGATGATATCTATTCCAAGGAACAAAGTAATGTATCATAAACATAGTATGTGATATATACAACATCTCCATGTTGCCTCTAGGGCATATCACTAACACAATGTTCTTTCCACCAAATAGAAGCAAAGTCGGTAAATTCACTAGTAGCAGCCCTAACTCGTCTATTCTCAGGAAATTCATGGCAAGCAAATTTTTGATCAATAGCTAGTTCCCAATTAAGATAGCCATCAGGATCATATTTTCCATTGAAAGAAGGCATAGTGAATTTAACCTTAGCAAAAGAATCATTGTGGTCACGTACCTCACGCCGTGGGGGTTCTCGTCGCATACCTTGTCGGTTAAAATGCAACTATCGACGAGCACGATCATTGTTGTGGTTACGATGGTCATCGACTTCGGAATCAGCCACGCCGTCGATGTCATTTTGTTGTTCATCTACCGGCACAGCAGGGGGCACAGCAAAGGATGCTTGGGCAATCTCCTCAAGGCGCGCCATAATGCCCGCAAAAGAAGTGTTAATGACACCTTGCGCTTTCTCTATCGCAGCGAGCGTGGCATTTGTCTCAATCTGGGCGCCCTCAAGTTGAGCAAGTCGCTCATTCGTCACTCTGACATCCTCCTCAAGACCCTCTGCACGAAGGTTCATAAGGCGTAGAAAATTTTGTACTATTGCCTTAGTACGAGGAGTATGAGATGGATCCTCATCCATTGTAGGACCTGCCATTGTTAGCAAAACACAAGAATATATCCCTAACAACAACTACTAAGATGAGGTGGTTCAAAATTCGCTCACAGTCCAGCCTTCTATCAAACTCTTACCAATTCTTACTGTTGTGGCTACAGACCAAACAGAGAGAGAGTGGTGGTGGAGAGTTAGGTAAACAAATGACCTCTTGGGCCTTCCCAAGACTCGATATCATCATATATATACGTACACCTTTACAACCGTGGTTGCAGTGCGAAGCCTTCCTTAGTACATAGTTCTCAACAGGCTAGCTGGGTTTAGGTGGGGGCCACCCCTACAACAGGAGCCTCTCATGGTGAAGGGCTTCACAGGCTGAAGCCATACTGCCGAGCCCTTTGGCCCCCTTCGTCCCTGCGGCCTGTGACGTCGTATGTTTGTGGGCGAAGCGGAGCCGAAACCGGAGGTTCGCAGCGAAGCCACTGTCGGAGTCTTGCGCCGGACGGCTGCAGGCGGAGTCACATCTGCGCTGCGAAGGCGAAGAGCTCGACGATTGTGGTGAGCGACCGCGTCGGTTGGGCTTCCGCTGGTGCGGCCGCGTCGGTTGGACTCCCGTTGATGCGACCGCGTCGGTTGAACTCCCGTTGGTGTGGCCGCGTCGGTTGGACTCCTGTCGATTGAACTTCCCGGAAGCGGCTGTATATATACAGCTGGAGTAGTGCAGTGAACCATTGCTGGGGGCGGCTTGTCTCAAGAATGTGCCTCTTCCTCTCACGAACATGCGGTGGGGCTGGCGTCGATTGAGCGGCTCTGTGCATGTTTGTGGAAGGAAGAAGGTATGTTCTTGAGCTGGCGAGAAGATTTACGGCTCTTCGTGTGAAGGGGGTGGACCACCGGGCTGTGTAACGTCCTCGAAGCCCGGGGTCGTGTTCCGCATCGTTGAGCGCGTGTCGAGCGGCTAGGCTTGCGGTGGTAGGTGTGGATGCCCGCCTTCCGATGTGCGGCCCCGATGCCTGCTGCAGCCTCGCCGAGGCGGGCTGGGCCGCTGCGAGGGTGCGAAGACCTCGTCGAAGACGGGGCTGGGCAGCTTCACGAAGGCGAGGATCTTGCCGTTGCGGGAGTGATATACGGGAGTGGCAAGTTGAAACGGCGCGCGCACGCGCCATGATTGCGCCGGTCCGACTCCCATCGGTTGCGTTTCCCAATGGGAAAGCTGGTGTATATAGATGACCGTGGTGAAGCACTGTGCTTCCCAGAATTGCGCACCGTGCTTCCATGCTCTGCGATGGTCTTGTTCTCATAAATAGGGCTTTGTCGATTCCGACGCCTGTTTACGAGAACAAGATCGTCTCCGAGCTTGGAGCAATATGTTTGTAGGGGCGTGTTGCCGGCGCAAGTTGGGGCGATCGTGCTTCGTCGAGCCATGGATGTGCGGTGGCAGCACGGGGGGTCGACTCCGACGTGTCCTGTGTTGTCCGCATTCCTGGTGAGTGCGCTGGGTGCGCATTTTTCCCGTGTCGCCTCGTCGGCCGCCGGTTGACCATGCCGTGACCAGCGCGTGATTGGACCAAGTGACTTGCCGCGTCGGCGCTGTGTGCAACCTGGCGTCCGTATAAAGGCACGGGACACATTAGAATAGCAAAACAGTTGTAGTAAGATCGAAGAAGTATAGAGTGCAGGAAGCTCGGGGTTGTCCCGAGCCACTGGAGCAGCCCCACCCTTGTGGCGTGGCTTGTGTGGGCGTGACTGCGCTGTGGCGGCGAAAATGGCGTCGAGGGCGGAGTCGAAGTCGCTCCGCTGAGACGAAGGCTTCACGGAAGGTGGGTCGGCGGGCCATTGGCGATGCCGCATGTGGTCTCCGTGGGTGGAAGCCTGGCCGACGCAGCCAGGTGCGCATGTGTGGCTTGGTGGGGATGCCGTACACGTGCGAGCGGCCGGGCTGCGGCGGGCTCCTCCGGTGATTGCGCTTCCGGACGTGCGGGTGGCCTCGCGCGGGTGCGTGTCGGTGCCGGGAGCGGGCGAGGCGCACCACGAAAGCGCGAGATGCCGCTGGTCATCTCGCCTATCTTGCCGAAAGAGCGAACGTAGTGAGGCGCGATGGGCGCTCCGTGCCCTGGCGGGGCCCTTAGTGTGGTCGCCGGTTGACTGGGCTCCGTGCGCACATGTGTGTGCTGGTACGGCCGCGATCGTGGGGATGTGGATGGTTTGCCTCCCAGCAGTTACGCCTATCAATGGCGTGGGGGACAGAGGGGTATTAAGTACCCCTTGCATTAGGCCACTTGCCTTTTCATCGCCTTGTCCTCCATCTCCCAACCGCGCATCCCCATCTCTTATCTCGAGTTCTCTCTTCCTTCGTCATCCTGGATTTCCAGGAGAATGGCGGCACACCGCAGGGCGCGCACTCGGGCGGCTGACGACGGGCATCGCCGCTCGAGGTGACGTACACCCTCGAGGGGCGCTGTCCCGTGGCAATGAGCGAGTGGTGGATGGCACCGGAGAGAGGAGGGGGGCGGCACTCCCACGTCCTGGGCTCGACGCTGGTGACGGAAGAGGCGATCCGCGGCCTTCTTCGAGAGGAAGTTGTCGGACCGCGGGGCGTGCGGCTGCCAGCGGCGGCGAGATCGAACCGCACCCGACGCCGGAGGCGATCGTGTTCGCCGCCTTACGGGCTTTTAGACTCGAGCTAGCACGGTGGCGCCGGGTTGCGCCGAACCGAACAACGATCCTGGCCGCACTAGTCGAGGATCAAGCTTGCACCGATAACAAAGGTTCAAATCATGCACGACATTTTTCATTAACTAAATATGGGCACGTGGCAAATTTTTCAATGGACTCGAGCTGCAGCACGAATAGGTGGCGCCTAGTCGTCAATGTGATTGCCCGCAAAATAATATCGTTAGTGCGAGCTCGACCAAACACTAACCTAGACACGGGTATCCCACGGTCCATCTTTTCAAAACGTTTCACATGGATTCCATCTATCCATATGCTTTTCAAAATCTCTTATGGATTCATTTTGTTAGTGCGAGCTCGACCAAACACCAACTTATTCACGGGTATCCCACTGGTCATGAATTCTATCCATCCATCCATAAGCCTTTTGAAACCATTTTTAAAACCAAAGTCTAATCAATGAAAAACTTTACTCAGCTTGCCCATAACCAGTAGATGCGGCTATCGAGGATAGGTTATACACTCTGCAGAGGTTGTGCAGCTTTACCCACAAGATATGATTATCTCATATTGTCGGCCATTACACGCTTCCGTGGCGTGCGTGAAAAATCATAACAAGGCCTTTACAATGCTAAGCCTTCAACTTGGTCACGCCGCCGCTAAGGTTTCACCACAACTTGAATCCACAAGTTGGAGCCCCTCTTGTGCTGTGTGAGACTTCCCATGGCCTCGCCACGCTCACATTCAACCTATAGCGAGACCAAAGTTGGGACCTCACAAATTAGTCAGCTAGGACTGTCCCATACCAGCCTTGTGGTAGTACGATGTGGCTTTGCAACAGTAGCTCACAGACCGGTCCTTAATTTGACTTAGACTCAATCCACATACCCACATGCACGACAATCAACCAGGTGTCACCAAACACGAGGCATGCCGGCACCCTACCACCTAACCAATAGCCTAAGTCCAAATCATAAGTTTTTATTTTTATTTTTAAACCATTTTCATAAACCATCCTTGACTCACCGAAGTCAAGAATTCATTTCCAAAGTCTGACATTTCATATGAAAGATTGATCCCACATAAAATTATACTAAGCCATGCTAAGCATCTCTATAAAATTTTCTAGTCAATACTATGGTACTAACTAGTTTTCAGCTAGGGTGACAAGGTATATGAATTCGAGATTCAAATGGGCTATAATCAAAGGATCATGGGCATAACTAAAGTTTAAACTGAATTTAAATTAAATTTGAATAGAAATGCGCATGCATATCTGATAAAACAATATAATTAAATTTGAAGTATTAGGTTCAACATGGTCAAGGTGTAACTTGCCTTGCTTGGAGTTTCTTTGAGGTTATTTGAAGTTATACTCTCCGGAATAGTCGTAGTCTACACGTGAAAGGCCATAACAGACTAAACTCAAATAAAATCCAAAAATCATAAAATAAAAGCTGGGAGATAGAATATGAATTTGGGAATTTGAATTGGTCCAAAGGAGTTAGGGCGAAGGAGGGCGACTTACGGAAGTTTGAATTCAAAGAAATAAATAAAAGGAATTCTTTGAATTCTTTTCTTTGTGAAGAAAAAGTAGTCGGGATCTACAATATTTGTGTATGGTCGAAACCATGATCGAAGGCGTAGTCGAATTCGAAGATTAAGATTCGATCGAAGACTTGGTGGAAGCTATGCGGTGGTCGTAGAACACTATATGATCGAGAACAAATGGTAGTCAGTCAGTGGTGGAGCGACAATGAGCGCCGGTGGTGGCGAAGGTACTCGAGTCGGCTACAACTTTGACTACGAGTATTCTTCCAACTACTCCTCGCTGGCGAAGGTACTCGGAGACTTAGGCGAAGAGTAGCGGTGGTCGAGCGACTACGGTCGAAGGTAGATGGAGGCAGCGGTGGTTGGGAGGCATTGTGGTGAGAGTATTTGTAGTCGGAAAAACAATTGTGGTTGAAAGGATTGGAGTTGAAGTCTCTGAAGATCAAAGTCAAAATTGGAGTCTTGAAGGTCGAAGTCGAAGGCTCGTGATCGAGTCTAAAAGCCTCAGTCGTGAGTCTAAGGAAGTCTTTGAACCGTCGGTGTATAAGGAACCTCGAGCAGTTAGAGTCTAAAGAACCTGCGGGCGTCGGAGTCTTAGAGCCGGATATCGGAGTCTTAGAATCGGATGGTGGGAGAAGTCGGACGACTTCACGACAAGATCAGGCGATCAGCGGCGAGAGGCAGGGGTGTACAAAGAGGAGAAGAGTATAAGTCGGTTTCACCTTGGCGCAAGGTTCGGGCTGCGCAGAGTTGATTGGTGGCGAGGTGTAGCGGAGGCGGGGTACAGTGCTCGGCGGCGGAGACTCTCGGCGACAGCTTGCTCGGAGAAGAGGCGTCGAAGGTTCGCGGGCACGAGGAAGGTTATTGGCGGCGGGTACTCGGTCATATTTTGGCTCGGGAAAAAGGGTGAAGGAGGTGCGCGTGGTCCCGTCGAAGATTTGGTAGTGGTGGCGGCGTGGGCGTCGCGGAAGAGACACCCGTGGCGGGATTGCTCGGCGGAGGGTGGCGAGGTGAATAAAGAGAGGATTGCGAGAGTGCATTGGTGCTCGTGCAATACAGAAATGGTTGAAAAGTGATCAGCGCGAGGTGAAGCGGTGGCGCAACTTCGGACGGCGGCGGCGGTGTTCAGCGGTGAGAGACTTAACCACTGACCGATCGAGAAAATCTAAAAATTACAAAATATATACTGGAAGGTAGATTATGAATTTAGATGAATTTAGAAACTTGAATCACCTGATTCGGAGTTGGACGGAGAGAAACGGCGATTGGAAGATTGTCGGATCAGAAAATTCTGGAAAAGAGAAATCAGGAATATTCGAAAGAATATTCCCGCATGAACAATACGGGCAGCAGCCCTATTCACTGTTTTAGTCGTGGCGCGGTGAGAAAAGGCATGGGGTGAAGCCAACTAGCAAAATGGTTTGCTAGGGACCGAGGCACATGTAGGAAGTGACGGCACGTCAAGCGAACACGGTGACGGCGTGTCTGCGACAACGACATAGGGCGTGGAGAAGAATAATTTTCGGGAATGGGATAAGGAGAAGGAAGGTGAGCATGGCCTAGAACGTGGTGGCGAGTCTAGAAAAATATCGGCAAAGCTGAACACTCACGGTGGCGGCGCAATCGTCGTTTGAGCGGCGTCGATGCGAAACACTAAAATTTCAATATCTTCGCTTTCGATCGGCGAATCCAAAACCATCGAAACGTAGCCACCTGGGATGGTTTGCGCGTTTGACGCAGACGGATCGTTGAAAGCATTCCCGGACAAGCGGGGCGCGAAGTGCCATTTGCGGCCATGGCGAGTGTCGGCGCAAATATTTGTGGAAGGTTTTGGGCCGAGCGGAGGAGCACGGCGTAGAGCGTGTCGAGGCGAACTCAAGCGCCGCTGAGCGGCAGCCAGCGGACAAGCGAAACCGATGGACAAGAATTTATCGGCCTATAGGTGACATCGGCGTTCGGGCAAGCGGAGAGGAATTAACATGCGAGTTGCGGCGAATCGAAGATTAGGCGTGGGGATCGTGATGCTCACCTTGGTTTTGGTCGGGCATGCGGTCGGCGGTGGCGGCAAAACGGCGACCCGTTTTGGCCACGAGGCGGCGGTGCTCGGCGAGTTCAGCGGCGAGTGAGCACCGCGTAGAAGCGGCGGCGAAACCAGCGGTGTGGTCAAGCGCGGCGCTTCACGGACGAGCGCAAAAGGCGAAGAACGCCGCTAGAACACAAAAATAAAATTTCGATTGCGGCCAATAGAGAAGGAGTTGGGACTTGAGATTTTCGGGGTTGAGTGAGGATGAGGAGAGGCTCACGGGGCTCCCTTTTATAGGGGTTGAGGAGGCCCGAGGAGGGAGATCGGCGGGGCATGTCTTTGAATGGCATGGTTTAAATCCATAAAAATAGGCATCAATTAGAGGAAACGGTGGGGAATGAAAGAGCTTGATGAGGGGAAGTAAATGCAATTGATTTCACTGAAAACCGTTGAGTAAATCACGAGATATGGAGCTTTGAAGGAGCTCTAAAAATAGCGTTCATGGCTGGTTCAAGGCTGCTGCACGATGGCTTCATGGGGAAGAAAGGAAAAAGGAGGAGAGAGAAAAGAGAGAAAAAGAAAAAAAAAGAAAAAGAAAATTTGGAAAAATTCCAAAAAAAATATTTTTAGAATCCTTGGAACCTGAAAAGAATAAAAAAAAAATATTTTCGAAATTTTTTTATGTTTATTTTAATTTTTAAAAATGTTTTTCTATTTCTAGCTTTAAATAATACAATAAATAACAAATAAAGCTTAAAAATCTTAGAAAAATTCATGGACGTTTCTTAGGCTATTTGGAACTTATAAAAATATTTTCAACTAAAATTTGGATATTTTTCTTTATAAAATATTTTTTTGTTTAGCAGAAAGGCGCTTTTCTTTAAAGCAGAAAATTAAGTTAGCCAAAAATTTTAAAATTTGAAGAAACTAAATAACTTTGATTTTTGTTTTAAACTAAATTATTTAATACCTTATTTATTTATTCTTTTTTTTGTTTTTATTTTTTTCTCAAATCACTTTTTCATAACCTTTTTTTCTTAAGCCGAAAATCAGGCAATTAAAATTTTTTTTGAGAAAGAAACTTAAGAAACCAAAAGTAATTGTTTTATTTTAAATTTAATCCAATATTTTGAAATAAACAGCTGGGCTGTTACAAACTACCCCCCTTAAAGAGAATCTCGTCCTCGAGATTATGCGAACTAACAAAGAAATGGGTATGGATCTTACTCTGCATGGCTTGAGCAATGATGCGGTTCAGAAGTCCTTTGTAAACTTTTATGGCTTTCGATTATTGTTTGAAGGGCATTGGCGATCAGTGTTCGGCTCGATGCTTCAAAGATTAGGAAAGAGGAGACTTAAGACAAAGGAGGAATAGAGTCGTTTTGCACAATCCAGAAAACACTTACTAGTAAAAACCTTTATTAAGAAAATAGCGGATAACGACTCGACTATCGACAAAGAGAAAATTTGATAGCTCGTAACATCGTCTAATAGCTAACTTAACAACTTAATCTAAATGGATAATGGTGGTCTTGGTGTGATCCTTCGTGGCTCTCTGGGTACAAGCGTGATCCTCAATGCGAAGATTGAAATCTTGGCGGAGCGAAGAAGCGCTTCTGGTGGCTCCTTGCTTGGCTCTTTGAAACTAATGCTTGCTTCCTTTAAAGCGATGGCGAAGACTTCCTTGTCGGTTCTTGGTGATGAGTAAAGTAAGCGGTGTCTCATTATGCGATTTCCATGTCTATCTCTTGATTGCTGTAGATGGCTCGACATTGCAATCCCAAGCAGCGAGTAGTCGATGAAGGTCTATACTCCATCCATCATTCGGTGCATTTTAATAAACATCCATCTATAATGGTTTGAACAAGATGAGAGGTAAAAATAAGTCCATTTTCAGAAATAACATAAAAGATTAGAAAGGATTAAGAGATAAGGGTAAGCAAAGATTAAGAGGTAAGAGTAAGCAAAGCTTTTTGAAAATATTTTATTATTGAAGTTAAGTCCTTAAGGTTCAACCATTCTATTCTACCTACGGTCACGTCTTAGGGTCATTATAGCTCACGATACCATCTCTGCCGGAACCGAACAGCGACTCCTGGATCCTGCTGTGTAAATCGCACTAGTCGAGGATCAAGCTAGTGCACCTGATGGATAACAAAGATTCAAATCATGCACAATGACATTTTTCATTAACTAAATATGGGCACAGTGGCCAAATTTTACATCAATGGTTCATAAACCAAAAATACATATAAGCAATGGAAGGAAACCAATGAAGTAGCGTCCATCCTGCTGCGCCAGGCGAATGGCGTAGGCAGCGACCTAGTCGTCACCATCCTCACGAAGTTATTGACGTCATCCTCACGGCAGCAGATTTTAGCAAGGTGAGCACATAAAGTACTCCCAAGGTAAGCACATAAAGTACTTACATAAGTTACACGGGAGTTTTAACGAGTGAATGCATGCATAGGGATAACAAAGGAAGGCTTATTAAGTTTATTTATGCAAAAGCGATCTTGAATTTAAATACAATAACATAAGTGCAAAAGCTGAATTTTATCTGATAGATAGAAATAATAATTTACAAAATAATATCGTTAGTGCGGCTCGACCAAACACTAACCTAGACACGGGTATCCACGGTCCATCTTTTCAAAACGTTTCACATGGATTCCATCTATCCATATGCTTTTCAAAATCTCTTATGGATTCATTTTGTTAGTGCGAGCTCAGACCAAACACCAACTTATTCACGGGTATCCCACTGGTCATGAATTCTATCCATCCATCCATAAGCCTTTTGAAACCATTTTTAAAAACCAAAGTCTAATCCATGAAAAACTTTACTCGACTTGCCCATAACAGTAGATGCGGCTATCGAGGATAGGTTATACACTCTGAGAGGTTGTGCGGCTTTACCCACAAGATATGATTATCTCATATTGTCGGCCATTACACGCTTAGTGGCGTGCGTGAAAAATCATAACAAGGCCTTTACAATGCTAAGCCTTCAACTTGGTCACGCCGCGCTAAGGTTTCACCACAACTTGAATCCACAAGTTGGAGCCCCTCTTGTGCGTGTGAGACTTCCCATGGCCTCATACGCTCACATTCAACCTATAGCGAGACCAAAGTTGGGACCTCACAAATTAGTCGGCTAGGACTGTCCCATACCGACCTTGTGGTAGTGCGATGTGGCTTTGCCTTGATGGCTCTGAGCCAGGTCCTTAATTTGACTTAGACTCAATCCACATACCCACATGCGACAATCAACCGGTGTCACCAAACACGAGGCATGCGACACCCTACCACCTAACCAATAGCCTAAGTCCAAATCATAAGTTTTATTTTTATTTTTAAACCATTTTCATAAACCATCCTTGACTCACGAAGTCAAGAATTCATTTCAAAGTCGACATTTCATATGAAAGATTGATCCCACATAAAATTATACTAAGCCATGCTAAGCATCTCTATAAAATTTTCTAGTCAATACTATGGTACTAACTAGTTTTCAGCTAGGGTGACAAGGTATATGAATTCGAGATTCAAATGGGCTATAATCAAAGGATCATGGGCATAACTAAAGTTTAAACTGAATTTAAATTAAATTTGAATAGAAATGCGCATGCATATCTGATAAAACAATATAATTAAATTTGAAGTATTAGGTTCAACATGGTCAAAGGTGTAACTTGCCTTGCTTGAGTTCTTTGAGGTTGTTGAAGTTATACTCTCGGAATAGTCGTAGTCTACGTGAAAGGCCATAGAGACTAAACTCAAATAAAATCCAAAAATCATAAAATAAAAGCTGGGAGATAGAATATGAATTTGGGAATTTGAATTGGTCCAAAAGGAGTTAGGGCGAAGGAGGGCGACTTACGGAAGTTTGAATTCAAAGAAATAAATAAAGGAATTCTTTGAATTCTTTTCTTTGTGAAGAAAAAGTAGTCGGGATCTACAATATTTGTGTATGGTGAAACCATGATCGAAGCGTAGTCGGGTCGAAGATTAAGATCGGTCGAAGACTTGGTGGCTATGCGATGGTCGTAGAACACTATAACTTGATCGAGAACAAATGGTAGTCGGTCAGTGGTCGGGCGACAATGAGCGCCCGGTGGTGGCGAAGGTACTCGAGTCGGCTACAACCGACTACGAGTATTCTTCCAACTACTCCTCATTGGCGAAGGTACTCGGAGACTTAGGCGAAGAGTGGCGGTGGTCGGAAGCGACTACGGTCGAGGTAGATGGAGCAGCGGTGGTTGGGAAGCGTGGTCGAGTATTGTAGTCGGAAAAACAATTGTGGTTGAAAGGATTGGAGTTGAAGTCTCACGAAGATCAAAGTCAAAATTGGAGTCTTGAAGGTCGAAGTCGAAGGCTCGGCGGTCGAGTCTAAAAGCCTCAGGTCGGTGAGTCTAAGGAAGTCTTTGAACCGTCGGTGTATAAGGAACCTCCAAGCAGTTAGAGTCTAAAGAACCTGCGGGCGTCCGAGTCTTAGAGCCTTGGATATCGGAGTCTTAGAATCGGATGGTGGGAGAAGTCGGACGACTTCACTACGACAAGATCCGGCGATCAACGGCGGCGAACCGGGGTGTACAAAGAGGACAAGAGTATAAGTCGGTTTCACCTTGGCGCAAGGTTGGGCTGCGCGAGTTGATTGGTGGCGAGGTGTAGCGGGCGGGGTACAGTGCTCGGCGGCGGAGACTCTCCGGCGGCGCTTGCTCGGAGAAAAGGCGTCGAAGGTTGCGGGCTGAGGAAGGTTATTGGCGGCGTGCTCCGGTCATATTTTGGCTCGGGAAAAAGGGTGAAGGAGGTGCGGCGTGGTCCGTCGAAGATTTGGTAGTGGTGGCGGCGTGGGCGTCGGCGGAAGAGACACCGGCGGCGGGATTGCTCGGCGGAGGGTGGCGAGGTGAATAAAGAGAGGGGATTGCGAGGAGTGCATTGGTGCTCGTGCAATACGAAATGGTTGAAAAGTGGTCAGCGAGGTGAAGCGGTGGCGCCTTTCGGACGGTGCGGCGGCGGTGTTCAGCGGTGAGAGACTTAACCACTGACCGATCGAGAAAATCTAAAAATTACAAAATATATACTGGAAGGTAGATTATGAATTTAGATGAATTTAGAAACTTGAATCACCTGATTCGGAGTTGGACGGAGGAGAACAGCGATTGGAAGATTATCGGATCAGAAAATTCTGGAAAAAGAAATCAGGAATATTCGAAGAATATTCCCGCATGAACTTAACGGGCAGCAGCCTATTCACTATTTTAAATCGCGGCGCCGGTGAGAAAAGGCATGGGGTGAAGCCAACTAGCAAAATGGTTTGCTAGGGACCCGAGGCACATGTAGGAAGTGGCGGCGTCAAGCGAACGCGGTGACGATGTGTGCGGCGACAACGACATAGGCGTGGAGAAGAATAATTTTCGGGAATGGGATAAGGAGAAGGAAGGTGAGCATGGCCTAGAACGTGGTGAGGCGAGTCTAGAAAAATATCGGCAAAGCTGAACACTCACGGTGGCGGCGCAATCGTCGTTTGAGCAGCGTCGATGCGAAACACTAAAATTTCAATATCTTGCGCTCGATCGGTGAATCCAAAACCATCTGAAGCGTAGCCACCTGGGATGGTTTGGCGTTTTAGCTGAGACGGATCGTTAAGCATTCCGGACAGGCGGGGGGCGAAGTGCCATTTGCGGCTATGGCGAGTGTCGGCGCAAATATTTGTGGAAGATTTTTGGGCGAGCGGAGGAGCACGGCGTAGAAGCGTGTCGAGGCGAACTCAGCGCCCGCGACGGCAGCCCAGCGGACAAGCGAAACACGATGGACAAGAATTTATCACGGCCTATAGGTGACATCGGCGTTCGGGCAAGCGGAGAGGAATTAACATGCGAGTTGCGGAGAATCGAAGATTAGGCGTGGGGATCGTGATGCTCACCTTGGTTTTGGTCGGGCATGCGGTCGGCGGTGGCGGCGCGAAACGACGACCCGTTTTGGCCACGGTGGCGGCGGTGCTCCGGCGAAGTTCAGCGGCGGTGAGCACGCGTGGAAACGGCGGCGAAGCCAGCGGTGTGGTCAAGCGGCGGCGCTTCACGGACGAGCGCAAAAGGCGAAGAACGCCGCTAGAACACAAAAATAAAACTTGATTGCGGCCAATAGAAGGAGTTGGGACTTAAGATTTTAGGGGTTGAGTGAGGATGAGGAGAGGCTCACGGGGCTCCCTTTTTTAGGGGTTGAGGAGGCCCGAGGAGGGAGATCGACGGGGCATGTCTTTGAATGGCATGGTTTAAATCCCGCAAAAATAGGCATCAATTAGAGGGGAAACGGTGGGGGAATGAAAGAGCTTGATGAGGGGAAGTAAATGCAATTGATTTCACTGAAAACCGTTGAGTAAATCACGAGATATGGAGCTTTGAAGGAGCTCTAAAAATGGCGTTCATGGCTGGTTCAAGGCTGCTGCACGATGGCTTCATGGGGAAGAAAGGAAAAAGGAGGAGAGAGAAAAGAGAGAAAAAGAAAAAAAAAGAAAAAAAAATTTGGAAAAATTTCAAAAAAAATATTTTTATAATCCTTGGAACCTGAAAAGAATAAAAAAAATATTTTCGAAATTTTTTTATGTTTATTTTAATTTTTAAAAATGTTTTTCTATTTCTAGCTTTAAATAATACAATAAATAACAAATAAAGCTTAAAAAATTTAATCAATATTTTGAAATAGTTGGGCTGCGCGCTACTGAGGTGCGTGCTGTTGGCCTCTGCGCGTCCACCGCTCGCGTTTCTTCATGATGTCCAATGCGCGGCAGAGGATCAAGGAGACGGGGCGCTGCCCGCCTTCGGTAACGTCGACCTCGCACTGCGCCCGCAGTGCTAGAAGATATTTCCGCGAGAATCGGGTCGGGCGAGTGGGGTCGATTGACACAACGGTTGTTTTACCACGCGTGGTGAGCGGTAGCGACCTTGAGTGCTCGGGCGACGGTGGCATTAGCGCCATGCCCGGAGGCCCCTAGATGCGATGACGGCGAATAGCACGAGACTTGTCGGGATCACCGCCCGCTTCAATATGCGCGACCTCGCTAAGGAGTACGTCATGTATGGTGTCGCGCCGCTTGCTGCGGATTGGCGCCTGGTTCCTGGGGGGCTTCGACGTGACAACGTCCGTCCCTCCGTGTCTTCGCTGCCGGGGCCCTCTGGTCCGCGTAAGTTGTGTTGAAGCTCGATTTCGTGTGGTGCTCGTGGAGGCTGTTTTTTGACAATGTGCCCCGGTGCCTTTCGCAGTATTTATTTGAGGCGCGGGCGTGCGGTGAGTGCATTCCTTGGGCCGTACACGGCCAGGGAGCACACACTGCGCGCGGCCGCAACCACGGAGGCGGGCCTAGGGCGGTTGAATCGCGTGTGCGAGGCCCTGGGCATTAGGGTGCCGACGCGTGTTGTTCCAGCTCCCAGCCCACCTCTACGAAATGCCGCGGGGGAGGGGGTTGTAGCAGAGGCGGGTTCCCGTTTGGTGGAGCATGCAGAGCTAGAGGTAAGAGTGAGTGCCGCGTCGCCACCACCGGTGTGTGCACGGAACAAGTACTCGGGGATGTTGAGGAGGCGGAAGGTGTTGGGGCGGAGCCAGTGCCCGCGGCCGTGGGACCTCCGTCTGCAGCGGTTTCCAACACGGAACCATCTTCCGGCTCCCCGAAGGTGACATGACCCCGCACGCGGTCGCTGCTTCGGTCGGGTGGGGGTTTTGTTGTAGCGAGCCGGGTCGGGGCCCTATGGGACTCCGACTCCGAGACCGAGTGCGTCGGTGCCCTCGCGGCCCGACCGAGTTCTGCGTGCCGCGTGGCGAGGGCTTGATGGGTGAGCTCGACACCAGCTCCCCGGTGGCGAGGCGCGGGCGAGGACGCGAAGGTCTCGCGGATTCAGCGGGTGAAGGTAGAATGTCATAAGCGTGACACGTAGATATTCACGAGGCGACCCTTATATGCCTTGCGGTCCACCACGTCGCCGAGCACGGGGGCTGCGGGCCGAAGGTGACTTGTTGGGAGGCGCTGGCGCGGTGAGGCTATTCTTTGCGGAAGCCGCCCGATGTCTAGAGGACCGTTCCTCGGCGAGGTGTTAGCGGCATGGTGGGGGCCGTCGATGACACGGCCGCGAGCTTGATCGCGATGCTGCGGTCGGCGGGCCTGATTTGCTTGAAGGGTGCTCGAGGTCTCCCAAGCGAGGGTAAGCGCTAACCCCGAGCAGCCGTGGCCTTCTTGGAGGTGTGTTGATTGCTTACTTGTGTAGACTTTTGCCTCGGTGGGCACTCAGCGGCCCATGCGCGAGGCAGGAGGCCCTGGAAGGCGGTGCTTGGCTGCCGAAGGGGCCCCTCGTGCATCCGAGGAGGCACATCTCGCTAAGGGCGCGCGTGCAGCCATCGAAGCGGCAGCGGCGGCTGTCTCATATGTCGCGGAGCGTGTGACATCGACGCGGCAGGCGGCGGCGGTGGAGCGTGACGGGCTGCTCCAGTAGATTGCCTCCCTGGAGGAAGAGAACGGCCGCCTCGCTACAGCCCTGAGGGAGCGGGATGAGGCGTTGGGTGCCGCTTCGGCAACGGCATGGGAGGCTATGCTGGCCCTGGAGGGTGCCCTTGAGAATCTTGTTGCCGAGGTGCCGCCCCGCTCCTTCGGACCCGAAGAGCTTCCCCGAACTCTTCGACGGATTGCGGAAGCGGACGATCTTGCTCAGCCGGCTGCGACGTCCTTTGGCAACCACTGCTCCTACGTGACTGCCTGTCTGGTATGTGCTCTGCTCCAGCATCGGGGCTGCCGCCATTTTGATGAATTGGGCGATCCCCAGCTGGAGATGCCCGCTGGAGCCGGAGTAATGTCCGGCGCCGTGCGCGCCGTTAGGCCCGCCGTTTGGTTTTTTCACGAGCGGATCTGGGAGTATATTGGGGAGGCCGCAGCGAAGGTGGAGCTGCGGCGGAACATGTATGGTGAGGGGAACCTGGGTGAGTGGCTTGATGAGGTTGCGCGGCGCGACGATGGTGGGACCGACGGCCCAAAGCAGGTGTGACTCCGAGCTCTCGTACGCTTGGTGTGTGTTGTAACCTTACGTATGTCATGCCGGGAATGAATTGCAAAACCGCTTCGCTTTGTTGATGGATCTTGGCACTTTGCTGCGAGTAGCTGCTTGATGGGGACCTGCTGCTGGTTTCTGACGTTGTAACTCGGCGCCGCTTACGTCGCTGGTGGCGGGCCGAAGACTCCCTAGACTTCTGGGCGAATCGATCCTCGGCGGGTGAGACTTCGGCGCGAAGGGTCGTCCCAGCGAAACCAGACGAGTAGTGCGGGCTCGGTCGGTTTTGTAAGAATATAGCAGCGTTGTAGTGGACGAATTGGAAATGCATCGTTCTGCTGTTCATGGATGCGCCTGCTTTGCTTCTTCTTCGTGGTGGAGTTTGCTAGTTGGGGCAGACGCCTAGGGTAGGGGTAGAGGTAAGGCGTGGCTCGCATTGCGTCGAGTGCTCCGTCCCTACCTGCGAAGTGGTGGCGTGGTGGCGCCTTAGTCGATGTAGAGCGCGCGGCGCTCCGTCCCCTACCCTCCGAGTGGTGGCGGTGGTGGGCCTTGGTCGATGTAGATCGCGGCGCTCGTCCCTACCCTAGTGGTGGCGTGGGTGGCGCCTGGTCGAGAGCGCGTGGCGCTCCGTCCCCTACCCTCCAGTGGTGCGCGAGCGCCTTGGTCGATGTAGGCGCGCGCCCCGCAGCGCGGCGCTCGTCCGTACCCTCGAAGTGGTGGCGGCGGTGGCCTTGGCGATGTGAGCGCGGCGCGCCTAGTGGTGGCGGCGGGTACCTTGGTCGATGCGCGCGCTCGTCCCTACCCTCGAAGTGGTGGCGGCTGGCACCGGTCGATGTAGCGCGCGGCGCTCGCGAAGTGGTGGGCGTGGCTGGCACCTTAGTCGATGTAGACGCGCGAGCGCTCCGCCCCTACCCTCAGTGGTGGCGCGGAGCTAGCGCTTAGTCGATGTAGACGCGCGGCGCTCCGTCCCCTACCCTCGAGTGGTGGCGCGGGCTGGCGCCTTAGTCGATGTAGATGCGCGAGCGCTCCGTCCCCTACCCTCCGAAGTGGTGGCAGCGGAGCTGGCGCCTTAGTCGATGTAGATGCGCGAGCGCTCCGTCCCCTGAGGAGGGATTGGGGCCTAGCCGCATAGGTTCTGTCCCCGACTTCCGGGTGGCCAATGGAGGACCTCACGGGCGACGCTATTTCGCTATATTCGCGAGCGCCGATGGGACAGCTGAGGCAGGATCTCGATATCCACACATGGTGCAGTACAGCTGCAATGGAGGTGTCCCTTGGCCACCATACCTCGCGTCGGGCCCCGTAGGGTGGGGGGACGCGTGGAATGGGGCAGCCTTGCTGCACCACGTGCTCCTGGGGTGTCGATGGGACTCTTCGGCGCACTGCCCGTGGTCTTGGCCCTGGGGCTCTTTAAAAGGGGCGGGTGGCCAAATGGAGCGGCACTCGCCTTCCATACGCCGCACCCCATACTCATTTTGTTCCAACTTCGCTCAATAGCGTAGGGGACTCCAGATGGTGACTGATGCCGCCTAGGCGATCACGGGGTCGGGTGTCCAGCCTCTGCTGGGGGATGCGTCGCCACGATGTGTTTTCCCTCCACCCGCGCGCCGAAGAGCCGCGGGTGGTGCGGGGTGGTGGGCAATTCACTTGTACTTCATCCGGGCCGCTCCTAACTTCAGTAGTAGATTGTTATGGCGCGCCGGCGAGGCTTCGTCTTGTCCTGCTGTCCCGCACGGGCACCCGTTCTCCCCCCGTCTCCTCCCCTAGCTAGTGAACGCTTGGGGTGAGGGAAGGAGGGGAGGGGGGCCGGCTTGTGGTGCTGCCGGGAGCCACGCGCGCCTGGGCCCTGGGCGCTCTCCGTCTTGAGGGTTTGGGTCCACCGCGCGCCTTTACTGGGAGCGTTTGGTTGCTCGGCCCTGCGGTGGGGGCGCGGGCCATCGAGCTTCTATGCCGCCTGCTTGATCGGCATGCAGAAGCGCGAAGCACGGGCCCCATATTGAGCTCGGCGCCTCGCTCTTGTACTCGCGGCCACCCGTCCGTGTGGCTCGCACGGCTTGCCGAGGTCGCATGGCGGCCCGAGTCCGTGCGCCGTTGTATGTGCACTCCGGCAAGTGCGTGGGAATATCGTCCACGTCTTATTTAGACTCCGGAGAGTACGCGCGGTGAGGACACCGGCGCGTGCGCGGGACATCCGCGTCTTGTTTAGACTCAGTAGAGTGCGCAGGAAAAACATCCGCGTCTTTGTTTGTACTCCGGAGAATGCGTGGGACTATCAATCACGACTTACTTAAATTCCGGAGGGTACACCCTTGCGTGCGCGGAACTTCCGCGTCTTGTTTAGACTTCGATGAAGTGCGCGGGAAAACATCCGCGTCTTTGTTTGTACTCGGAGGATGCGTGGGATTATCAACCACGACTTATTTAAATTCGGAGGAATGCGCCCTCGCGTGCGCGGAACTTCCGCATCTTGTTTAGACTCGATAGAGTGCGCAGGAAAACATCGCGTCTTATTTATACTCCAGAGTGCGCGGGCGTCTTATTTATACTCCGTAGAGTGCGTGCGGAGGCGGACCTCATCGCGTCTTATTTATACTCCGTAGAGTGCGTGCGCTCGTCTTATTTATAGGCGGACCTCATCGCTACGTCTTATTTATACTCCATAGAGTGCGTGCGGAGGCGGACCTCCGTGGAGTGCGTGTGCGGAGGTGAGTCTCCATGTGGTGCTCGTGCGGAGGTGGGTTTCCATGCCTGGGTGTGCGGAGGTGAGTCTTCATGTGGTGCTCGGGCGGAGGTGGGTCTCCGTGCGGTGCGTGGGAACTTCGACCACGTCTTTATACTCCGGGGAGTACGCGTGGTGACAACACCAGCGCGTGCGCGGAATCCCGCGTCTTGTTTATACTCAGTAGAGTGCGCAGGGAAAACATCCGCGTCTTATTTATACTCCGTGGAGTGCGTGCGGGGGCGAGCCTTCGCACATTTGTGGAGGTGGGGGGGCATGAATAACCTCACAAACAGTGAACTTTATTAAATTCCCGTTTGCGCGGGTGAGCGAGTACAAACGGGATATGAACTAACCACCGGACTTGTTACCGTGGCAATGAGGTACGAAGCCTCTTGTGCTTGGGCTGCCGCAAGGTGTATATGGCGCGTCTGGCCTAGGGGTCACGGTGAGTTCCCAGGCTTGGGCTTCGGGTTCCATGCTCTAGGTGCCGGGCCACTTGCTGATCGCCGAAAATGGTGATGACACCTCGCGGGCCCGGAAGCTTTACACATAGGAAGCCATGGTGCGGTACTGCCCCAAAGGAGTTAAGAGTTGGTCGCCCAGGATGGCATTGTAGAAGTGCTTGGATGTCGGCGACATCAAAGGTGGCGCCCTGGTCGCCACATTGTCGTCTGGTCGAAGGAGACTGTAAACATATTTGACCCAAAGCCAATAGGGGCTGACCTCGAAGCCTTGCAGCGGGATTCGTGAGGGCCTGGCGACTCGAGGATCGCCATCGATCGAAGGCTGTGCGAGCAGGGCGTTTATGAGCTGCCCCGTCGACCGAGTGCGCGGACATCGCACCCGCGATCGCGACCGGATGACTAGGGGATCTCGATGGGAACTCCACACCTTGGCGTCGGCCGGCGTGAAGGTGATGTCGTCTGCGCCCACTCACGGTGGCGGTTGGGCCGGGTATGCCGCCACGTGGTGTAGCCTCCGACGTATGCTTTCTTGTTTGTCGCTCTGAGGCAAACTCCAAGGAGGAGCCGCCGGAGATGACGTTGATGACCCTGCGCGGGGCGCCCTCTAGTATGTGGATCCACAGGGGGCTTTGCTGGGGCTGCTGCGCCTGGGCTTGCGTCCGTCGGGGGCCCTCCTGAGGCTGCGGTTCCTGGTCGCAAATCCTCAAGGGGGCCGACCGGTGGCTGCTGAACGTGCGCAACAACGGGTGATCGTGTGTCAAGATCCCTGTCCCTGGCGGCGCTTTGGCGAAGTGCTGCGATGGTGGTGCAGGAGCGGGTATCGTGGTTGCCTTGACCATGCACCTCGCACCACTGTGGGCGCTGTTGGTCGCCGTACTCCGCTCGGGCCCAACCGTCGCGGCCCCGTCCTCGTCGGGCCCTAGTTCCGCGGTTGGCAGGGGCGTTATCCTGGAGCCGGCCTCGATGTCAAAGATGTGCCGGGTTTGCCGGGATGTCTGACGGCCGCGGTGGGCCTTGTCAGCCGGCGTGTTATTATACCGGGAGGTGTCCTTCGACATCTCCTGCCGGTGCTTGCTCCGTGAGGAGCTTGCTTGTGCTGGGTCGGCGCTCTTTGCGGCGCTTCCCGCTGGGTTGGCGTCAGCGTCGTTGTCCTGGCGTCGCTTCGCGTCTTCTTCCGCTCGAGCATATTCCTCCATCTTGTCGAAGAGTTTTGCCACTGTCTTGATCGGCTTGCGCGCTTTGTATGCGGCCAGTGGCCCTGGGCAAAGACCCTGCACCGCTGCATTGATTATTGTTGTTTCGTTGACGTCTTTGACTTGGCAGCGGACCTTCGTGAAGTGTTTGAAATACTCGCGGAGCCTTTACAATGGATGTTGCTTGATGGCGAAGAGTTGGTCCGCGTCGATGCGCTCAATGTAGTTCCCCTGGAAGTTGTTATAGAGGCGGTCGCGTACCTGCTCCCATGCATATATGGAGTTCAGCTCTATAGTAAAGAACCATGAAAGCGCCACTCCTTGTAGCGCGAGCGGGAGCCCCTTCGCCTTGGTGGTGTCGTCTCCGCCTGCCGCCTCGATGGCGGTTTCGTACACACGCATGAACTCGCGGGGGTCCGTGTCGCCTTTGTACGATGTAACGGAGCTGGGAAATTTGAAATCCTCCGGCCACGGTACTTGCTGTAGGCCCGGCGATAACGGGGATTCCGGGTCCACGTGTCGGAGTGAAGCGTTGCTGGAAGTTGGGGCGTCGCGGCTATCCGCCCTCTCGGGTACTGGCTCCGGCGCGACCACTAGTGAGGGCAGCAGAGCCCGAGCCTCTTGCATGCTCCTCACGGCCCCCCTGAGATCCGCCAATTCCCGCTGGAGCGTGCCAAGGGCCGCCAACAGGGCATTCTCCATGGCGGGCGTAGATGGGGTGGCGGGCGCGCTTGGCAGTGCGGTCGATGTCATCGCGACCGCTGCTTGCGCTCTTGGGCTGTCCCTCGCGTCTGCGCCGTGGAGCTCGGTGCCCACGGTGGGGCTGCTTGGCATTTCCGTGCCGGGTGCGGAGGCGGTGGTCGCGCCTTTACGACCGTCGAGGCTACCGCTCCCTAACGTCCGGCCGGTGTCGTCAAGGTGGCTCGTCGCGCCAATGGCGGGTTGGGGTGCCACGGGTGGGTTGGGGCTGATCGTCACGTCAATGGTGGCGGGGTCGATGGCGTCGTTGGTGGCGGGGTCGATGGCGTCGGAGGTGGCGGGGTCGATGACGTCGATGGTCGCGCGATGAGCGTCGTCATTGTCTTCCCCGACCGCCGATGCGAAGCCTCGTGCCGGCGGGGCCTCGCGGCCGCTTCTTTCTTCCTCGCGGCCGATGACGAAACTTTTTTCGGTGCCATCCTCCCCCTTGCAGTCTTGAGGCTTGCTTCCGTCGTCCCCATGGACGGCGCCAACTGTTGTGGCAATAGACCAAACAGAGAGAGAGTGGTGGTGGAGAGTTAGGTAAACAAATGACCTCTTGGGCCTTCCCAAGACTCGATATCAGCATATATATACGTACACCTTTACAACCGTGGCTGTAGTGCGAAGCCTTCCTTAGTACATAGTTCTCAACAGGCTAGCTGGGTTTAGGTGGGGGCCACCCCTACAACACTTACCAAGCAAACAGGGGTGATCGGATTCCAGCGATGTCAACGTATCTCTGAAGATTGGATGGAGCGATTGCGGTGAAGCTCAGCCTGTACGGAGTAGGAAAGGTGTAGCTGGGAAGGCTCAAGTTTGGTAGCAAGGATTATGATGAGGACATCACTCCTTCGGATGCAACCGCTGATCCTCCAACCGTTATGCAAGGTCCAATGACCCGAGCTCGCATGCGACAATTAAATCTAGAGGTGAGCTCGTTCTTAAGCGATCCTTTTTATAGTTTTGAGAATAGATTGCTACCTAATGATGTTATCTTGCTTAGGAACATTGGAGAGGGTCATGAATTCCATGGAGAGAGGTGTGGAGGCGGAGAAGACCAGCAAGGACGTCCAAGTCAAGCCGGAGGCCCAGTCCAACTCGAGTTCGAGTCTGCCTCGGCCTTCAGGACCAGCCTGCAGTAAAACGAACACCCAGGACGCATATGTACTCCGTTTTGGACGTTCCACATATGTATGGAAAGCTGAGAACGATACCTTTCCAATGGATCTAGTCCCATATCAAAATTCTTTCTGAGTCAACGAGAATCATCAAAACAATTGGACGTTCAGAATCTGTCAGGGTGCTGCGCCACCGTCTTTTGGGCCATTAGGGCGCGTCCAAGGGTTTTGCACGCCCCTCACTCCTTTATATACAGCCGCCACCCCTACCATTAGGGTTGGTTTTGCTTAGATTAATTCTGTCTTGAACAGTTTCACCGTTCTTCGATTCGCAGGCGAGGATTAGCCTTCTTGACGAGGTCAACCGGGCAGCGCACGGTTGATAACCTGAGGAGACGTGGTGCTGTAATTGCGGGGTTCAGAACGTGTTGTTCGGAAGCCGGATCGATTTGTGTCGCGCATCCACCAAATGGAACATATCCAGAATCTGTTGGAAGATCGGGACCCCGTCCCCATCAAGTGGTAATCAGAGCTTCAGGTGTTCCTTCAGGTTCGAGTTTACCCTACCTTTGTTGTTTTTGGTTTCATCCTAGAGTCCAAGAAAAAGCCCTAAAAAAAATTGTAGTCATAGGTTGTTTCCTGTCCCAGATCTCTTTTAGCCTTTTGCACAATTTGATTTCAGAGTCCGTAGTGTTGAGTTTGTGTCCTTAGTCGAGTTGTGTTGCTGGTTTAGATCGTGTTTTGTTTCGGGTTGTCTTGCTTCCGCTACCTCTCATACAAACCCTAGCCGATTTTTGTTTTCCCACCCATATCCCACCCTCTGTTTTTTTTGTCTCGTGATCACCCAGCTTCCCACCCATATCCCACCCTCTGTTTTTGTCTCGTGATCACCCAACACCATCCCCCACCCTTTTCCCGAGCTTCCGCCCCCAATTTCCTCCACCCGATCTCGTTTTGACCTCCACAGAAATCATAACTCGGAGGCCCAACTTCAAACGGCCATAACTTTTGCATACGGACTCGAAATCAGGCGATTTTTTTTGAAATTGGGTGAAATTAAATTTTACATCCGATACTCCCCTACTTTGTCGGGTTCGGCGAATTTATTTTGCCCAAATTTGGCTTGCAAAGTGCAGTACTCGAGCTCCGAACTTTCGTCACCGAATTTACAGCACATTCATCATTTTCTGTAGGCCACACCTTACATCAGATTGAGGTGAAACTTTGTGTGGTTCCTATTTCTGTGCTCTACTTTGTGAAAAAAATAAAACAAAAAGAAACAAAAATAAAAAATTTGTTCGTTTTAGGTGATAGAGATTCATTCGTTTTGTGCTGTCTTTGCCTGGCCATCTTTGTTACTGTCTTTGCTTTACTATTCTGGTCGATTCCTTGTTCATCATATCATACCTGCTATAGGACACATTTAGGCCAGCAACTAGGACCAGTACTTTGGACATTTATTCAGCATTACTATCTGTTATTGATTTGTGTTCCACTCACATATTTGGCCTTCCAAACTCCATATACATACTTCCGGACAGCACAGTTTTTAACCCTTGCAATCGCCGGGTCACACTCGAGATATCACGAACCAGCCACCGGTTGTACCACCTACTGTTTGCGATGGTAAGAACACTTGTAAGAGCTTGGTAAGCCACTTCCTTTGCGGGTTTCCACTGTCCTCCTTTGTAGTTGATAGGGATAATCCTTTTGTTTCCCTGTGTTTCCACTAACCATGGCAGGATACGAAGGGGACGGGACACCGGTCGACTTCAACGAGTGTGTTAGTCGCGGCCAGCTACAAGCTGCGCTCGACAAACAAAATGCTTCATTCACTGATCTCGGCGCGCGAATGGACACCATCGTCACCGCCATTGCCCAGTTGAACACCACAGAAGGCATTGAGCGGGTGGAGCGGCGGATGGCTGATCTCACTGGTCGGATGGACACATTGGAGACACGCCTGCCACCTATCAATGACGGCCATCGTCATGATAATGACACAATGTCTGATGCGGATGGCAACATTGATCAGCGGGCGACACAAGATGCACGACTACGTCGGCGTCTTCAGCAAAACCGACATGGTATGGGAGGTAATAACCAGAACCGTCATGGTAACGATGATCCTTTTGCTAAAGTCAAATTTACCATTCCATCTTTTTCTGGTCTTTATGATGCTGAAAAATATCTTGATTGGGAGATGACGGTAGAGCAGAAGTTTAATTCTCACTTGGTTCCTGAACAACATAGAGTTAGACAAGCTACTAGTGAGTTTAAGGACTTTGCTATTATCTGGTGGAATGAACTGGGTACCATGCGTTTACAACCTGATACATGGGAGCGATTAAAAGAAGCTATGCATAATCGTTTTGTTCCTCCCTCATATAAACGTGATTTGAGAAAAAATTACAGCGCTTAGAACAAGGTGATAGTTCTATTCAGGACTATTATGCTGAGCTTCAAAAGGGTATGGTGCGTTGTGGGGTTGTTGAGGAAACAGAGGATAAGATTTGTCGTTTCTACGGGGGGTTACGGCGTGAAATTCAGGACATTGTTAATTATAAAGAATTTACTACTGTCAACCAATTGTTCCAGCTTACTATGCTTGCAGAAAAAGAATTGCAGGGACGCAAGGAATCAGTGAAGGCAAGCAACGGACGACCCTCCTACACGCCGCAAACGACTACATCGACGGGACTGCCCAAGTCTTCTTTGAGTTTTCGTTCTCCTCCACCACCTGTGAACAAGATTGCTGCAACGCCACCGAAGCCACCTTCCATGACACGCCCTGCAGATTCTACAAAAAATTCTTTGCAGGTTCTAGCCAAGAGTTCTTCTTCCGTGGCTTCCACGGGCCGCTCCTCCGACATTCAGTGCCACCGCTGCCATGGGCTTGGTCATGTGCAGAGGAATTGCCCTAGCCAACGGGCATACATCGCCACGGAAGATGGAGGCTACATCAGCACTTCGGATGTCGAGGAGGATGATGACGTTGTTGTTGCCTCGGACGACAATGGCGGTGGTGATGACGACTTGGTCCTTGGTGGGCGTCCACAGCGACGCTACGGAGCATCATTGTGCAGCGAGTCCTCAACACACAGGTACAACAATCCGATAAGCTTCAACGCCATAATTTGTTTCAGACTTTCTTCGCAATCAAGAACCGGCGCGCACGTGTCATCATTGATGGAGGAAGCTGCAACAACTTGGTGAGTTCTGATTTGGTCAAGAAGCTTGGCTTGACCACGCGACCGCATCCACATCCATACCATATTCAGTGGTTAAATGACTCTGGAAAAGCTAAGGTAACACAAACATGCCGAGTCCATTTTTCTATTGGTGGTTATTCTGATCATGTTGATTGTGATGTGGTTCCCATGCAAGCATGCTCTCTTTTATTGGGTCGATCTTGGGAATTTGATAATGATGCTTTACACCATGGTAGTAGTAACAAATACACTTTTATGCATAAGGAAAGAAAGTTACTTTCTGCCTTTGTCCCAGTGAGATTATAGAGGCCGATAGGGAGAGAGCTGCTGCTGCTAATGATCCAAAGGAACATGTTAAATCTGAAAAACAGCAAGTAATCAATTTGAAAAATTCTGTTATGCTTGCCACAAAATCAGACCTTGCTGAAATTGATGATGTTATTGATACATGCTATGCTTTCGTGTGCAAAGATGCTTTATTTTCTCTTGATAATATACCTTGCACTTTGCCTGCTCCTGTCACTAACCATTTGCAGGAGTTTAGAGATGTTTTTCCTGATGAGATACCTCCAGGACTTCCACCCATTCGAGGGATTGAGCACCAGATTGACTTGATCCCTAGAGCGAGTTTGCCAAACCGTGCGGCATACAGGACCAATCCCGAAGAGACTAAGGAGATTCAGCGACAAATCCAATACCTTTTGGACCGTGGGTACGTACGTGAGAGCCTTAGTCCTTGTGCTGTTCCTGTTCTTTTGGTTCCCAAAAAAGATGGTTCTTGGCGTATGTGTGTAGATTGTAGAGCCATTAACAACATTACTATAAGGTATCATCATCCTATTCCTAGGCTAGACGACATGCTTGAGGAGTTGTGTGGTGCTATAATTTTCACAAAGATTGACTTGCGTAGTGGAAACCACCAAATAAGAATGAAACTTGGCGATGAATGAAAAACTGCTTTTAAAACTAAGTTCGGCTTCTATGAGTGGTTACTCATGCCTTTTCTTGGCTATGTTGTGACTCCACAGCGAATTGAGGTTGATAGAGCCAAGGTGGAGGCGATATGGAGTTGGCCCATGTCCACGACGGTCTCCCAAGTGCGGAGTTTTCTTGGTCTTGCAGGATTTTATCGCCGCTTTGTCAAGGAATTCAGCACCATTGCGACACCGTTGATTGAGTTGACAAAGAAGGGAGTCGTGTTCCATTGGGGGCCATCACAAGAGGAGTCCTTTAATCTTTTGAAGGACAAGCTTACATACGCACCATTACTCCAACTTCCGGATTTTGGTAAGACTTTTGAGCTGGAATGTGATGCTAGCGGAATTGGTATTGGTGGTGTTTTGATGCAAGAAGGCAAACCTGTTGCCTACTTTAGTGAAAAATTGAATGGTCCTGCTCTTAATTATTCCACGTATGATAAAGAATTGTATGCTCTTGTTCGTTCTTTAGAGACGTGGCAACACTATTTATGGCCTAAAGAATTTGTCATTCATTCCGATCATGCATCACTTAAGCATATTTGTAGTCAAACTAATTTGAATCGTAGACATGCTAAGTGGGTTGAATTTATTGAATCTTTTCCTTATGTCATTAAACACAAGAAAGGGAAGGATAATGTGATTGCTGATGCTTTGTCTCGACGCTATACCATGTTGTCTCAACTTGATTTTCGCATTTTTGGTCTTGAAACCATTAAAGGACAATATGCTTTTGATGCTGATTTTAAGGATGTGTTGTTGCATTGTAAAGAGGGACAAGCATGGAATAAATTCATGATCAATGATGGGTTCTTGTTTAGAGCTAACCGCCTATGCATTCCAGTTGGATCCGTTCATCTTTTGTTGTTGCAGGAGGCGCATGGAGGCGGTTTGATGGGACATTTTGGTGCTAAGAAGACGGAGGACGTTCTGGCCGCACACTTCTTTTGGCCAAAGATGAGGCGAGATGTTGAGCGGTTTGTGGCTCGCTGCACTACATGTCAAAAAGCTAAGTCTCGCTTGAATCCACATGGTTTGTATATGCCTCTTCCTGTTCCTTCTATTCCGTGGGAAGATATTTCTATGGACTTTGTTTTAGGATTGCCCAGGACTAAGAGGGGGGGGGTAGAATTTTTGTTGTTGTGGATCATTTTTCTAAGATGGCTCACTTTATACCATGTCATAAAACCGATGATGCCGTTCATATTGCTGACCTCTTTTTCAAAGAGATAGTTCGTTTGCATGGTATGCCTTCTACTATTGTTTCAGATCGTGACGCCAAGTTCTCGAGTCATTTTTGGCGTACTCTATGGAACAAGTTGGGTACAAAGTTGTTGTTCTCTACAACATGTCACCCACAAACTGATGGCCAAACCGAGGTGGTGAACCGCACATTGTCTACCATGTTGAGAGCTGTTTTGAAGAACAATTTGAAGCTATGGGAAGAGTGTTTGCCGCATGTTGAGTTCGCATATAATCGAGCGGAACACTCCACCACCAAGGTAAGTCCTTTTCAGGTAGTGTATGGATTCAATCCCCGTGCCCCTATTGATATTTTACCTTTGCCTACTAGTGAGAGAGTTCATAATGATGCTAAGGAGCGTGCTGATTTTATTGTCAAAATGCATGAGACTACTAAGGCAAACATTGAAAAGATGAATGAAAAATATAGGATTGTTGGTAGTAAAGGTAGAAAGGAAGTTAAACTTGAACCGGGTGATTTTGTTTGGTTGCACTTGCGAAAGGATAGATTTCCTGAGTTCAGAAAGTCAAAACTGAATCCTTGAGCTGCTGGTCCCTTTAAGATAATTGAGAAAATAAATGATAATGCATATAAACTTGAGTTGCCACCCGAGTTCGGGGTTAGTCCCACATTTAACATTGCAGATTTGAAGCCATACTTGGGAGAAGAAGATGAGCTTGAGTCGAGGACGACTCTACTTCAAGAGGGGGAGGATGATGAGGACATCACTCCTTCCGATGCAACCGCTGATCCTCCAACCGTTATGCAAGGTCCAATGACCCGAGCTCGCATGCGACAATTAAATCTAGAGGTGAGCTCGTTCTTAAGCGATCCTTTTTATAGTTTTGAGAATAGATTGCTACCTAATGATGTTATCTTGCTTAGGAACATTGGAGAGGGTCATGAAGTACATGGAGAGAGGTGTGGAGGCGGAGAAGACCAGCAAGGACGTCCAAGTCAAGCCGGAGGCCCAGTCCAACTCGAGTTCGAGTCTGCCTCTGCCTTCAGGACCAGCTTGCAGTAAAACGGACGCCCAGGACGCATACGGACTCCGTTTTGGACGTTCCACATATGTATGGAAAGCTGAGAACGAGACCTTTCCAGTGGCTCTAGTCCCATATCAAAATTCCTTCTGAGTCAACAGGAATCATCGAAACAAGTGGACGTTCAGAATGTATCAGGGTGCTGCGCCACCGTCTTTTGGGCCGTTTGGCTTTGTATCATGTTGAAGCCCATTAGGGCGCGTCCAAGGGTTTTGCACGCCCCTCACTCCTTTATATACAGCCGCCACCCCCACCATTAGGGTTGGGTTTTGCTTAGATTAATTCTGTCTTGAACAGTTTCGCCGTTCATCGGTTTGTGAGACCCCAACTTTCGAGTGCTAAACCAATACATCTGCAATTCCGTTGTGTTCTTGCTTGTGTTCTTCGATTCTCAGGCGAGGATTAGCCTTCTTGGCGAGGTCAACCGGGCAGCGCACGGTTGATAACCTGAGGAGACGTGGTGCTGCGATTGCGGGGTTCGGAACATGTTGTTCGGAAGCCAGATCGATTTGTGTCGCGCCTCCACCAAATCGAACATATCCAGAACCTGTTGGAAGATTGGGACCCCGTCCCCATCAGATTAGCAATAATCAATTCAGAAAATGCAAGCTGAAAAATCGCTCAACGCCGGTTGGTGCTGGTCCTAGGCTAGACCGTACTAGAGACGCGATCCTAAAACACAAACGAGTACACCGCACAGAAAGAATCTAGATGACATTGCCCATGGAGTTCAGAGGCTCAGAAAAGGATGCCGTCTTCACAGGACACCTTAAAATCACTTGTAGAAGGTCCCTGTAAATTTTGAGCGAATTCCAAGAAAGTTGATTTTCTTTGACTTTGCAGGCCCGTTTTGAGGCCCTAAGCAACCTTTCTTGGAGTCGAAGTCGCCGCACGTATGTGTGGAGGCTTACGCGGATCTAAAATCTCCAGATTTTCTATTTCCTTTCCAACGGATCAAGAAACACCTCAATCGGAGGTCGTATGCAAAAGTTAGGGTTTTCTCTCTCCTCTTCTCTTTTCTTTTTTTTTTTTTTTTACGCCGCGGCTCTTTCTATCTGCGGCTGCCTTTTCCTTCTCGTCTATCTGCTTTGCTCCCCGTGGATGACTCCAGATATGATTCGGCCTGCTATTCCGAGTCCAACTAGGGCAAATCCTCTGGGAACCGAGTCCCCCCTCTTTTCCTTCCCTCGACGTGGCAGTTCGAAACCAACCGTAACGGTGATACCAAAACGTGAACAGAACTCGAAACTCTAGAGGAAACTAGGCACTAAGACCAACAAAGGACACGACGATGCAACCAAAAGTTCAACAATGCAATGTACTGAAAAGAAAAATTGCGAGGCTAAGATTGGTTTGGACAGGTGATCTACTACTATTTTTTTGGCTTTTTTGTGTGCTGTAGGTAATAAAAAGCAATCTAATCTATGAATAATTGGAAATTCTCACCAAGTAACCTTGAGCTCTGATACTACTTGATGGAGGCGGGGTGCCCGATCTTTCGATGAAATTGATAACTATCGATTTTCGGTGGAGGTGACCCTGGCGATCCGACTACACGCGCACAACGTCGCTTGCACCTTAGCAATCGCTAAACCAACTTCGAGATGTTATTGATCTTGCTGGAAGCACGATCAACCTGAACACAAAGTTCAATTCCTGCAAACAATCGAAGAACTAGCAAAAATAAGATGAAAGGTAATTTGATATTGCGAATAACAAAGTTGGTATTGAAAATCAAAGGTGGGATCCCGAAGGTAGTCTTGACAGGTGGTCGTCTGACACAACTGAAGAACAAAAGTTTGCGCAAAGGCTAAACCTAAACTCAATGAAATCCCAGTCCTAGCATGGGGCGGCAGTTCCTATATATAGAGAAATGACCAGGGGTGGCGCCCTAGGGTTACAAGGCCCATGGGCCCAAGTGGTGGTGACGCAGCACCCTTTTTGACTCGGACTCAGAAACTAATGTGGATTATTTTGATGATTGCGGCCGGCTCGGATGGAATTTGAAGATTAGATCAGATCTGTTGGAAAGTAGACGTCATAAGCTTTCCATGAAGTACAAGAACGCCCCAAACGGAGTCCGTATGAAGAAGTTATGCCCATTTGAATGTGGTACCATCGCAGCAGTCCGACTTTGATTCCAGAACGTGTCCAACTTGAATTCTTGCTTGACTTGATCCCAAAGTGACGTGGTGACCTCCATGATTCTGTCCTTGCATGTCCATGACTCCATGTCCCTTTCTTCATCCTTTCTCAGGTTCTTAACCACGATTAAATCACTTGCATTAGGTAGCGGTCTATTCTCAGTAATATATGAACCTAGGAATGAATTCACCTAGTAATTAAGTTGACGAACACGAGCTCGAGTAAGTGGTCCTTGTTGTGGATGAGTTGTATCCATGGAAGAGATGTCCTCATCACGCCGACAATGGCCTGCAGTTCGACTCTACCCCATTCAAGGAGTTCTGCGACAACATGGGCATCACGCTTCGGTTCGCTTTGGTCGGGCACCCACAGTCCAACGGAGCAGTCGAGCGGGCGAACGGCGCCATCTCCGCCGGGGTCAAGAAGCGTCTTGTCGGGTTGCCAAAGGGCAAGTGGCCAAGCGAGCTCCACAGCGTCCTCTAGTGTCGGGACCCGGAACAACAACTCCGAGCCCCTCTGTGTAAGTCACACTATCCCAGGAAAAGCTAGTGCACACAGGTTTAACAGCAATGTATATCATGCAAAAATAACCACGAGATATTATTAAGCGAAAATACAGCCTTAAGGCTAAGTCTTACAATAAGGGCACAAGGCCAACAAAATAAACAAAAACAGCGGAAAGATAGTAAAGGTGGCAGCACAGCCCATCCAGCCTCCCACAGGCGAATGACTGTAAGACGCGTCCTACTCGCTGAAGTAGTCCTCACCGTCGTAGTCGCCGTCGAAGTCTGGCAACAGATTTAGCAAGGTGAGTACAAAGAGTACTCCCAAGGTAAGCATATAAAATGCTTACGCAAGTCACACCAAGAATATAACAGAGTTGTATGCATGCATATGGATATCAATAGAAGGCTTATTAAGTTAACTTTGAGCGAAAAGCAACACTTGAATTTAAATATAACAAGTAAGTATGAAAGCTAAATTTTAGTATGATAATTAAAACAACATTTTAATCAAAGTATTATCGTTAGTGTAGGCTCCGACCTACACTAACCTATCCACGGGAATCCACCCGGACCGTTACCAAATCCAACGTTTGTTTGCCAAAACCAAGTTTTATGAAATTCAAGTCTAATCTGTGAAGACTCTACTCAGCATGTCCATGACCGTGGACACGGCTATCCAGATAGTTTGTTACTCTGCAGAGGTGTACAACTTTACCCACAAGACATTCCCTCTCACTTGAGCCACGCGATCAACACACTGCCTTAGGTGTGCGGCGGAGAGTTCATGACAAGGCTGTTCCGATGATTCATAGCCAACATAATCACGCCGCCACTAAGGTTTCACCACAACTTGAATCCACGAGTTGGAGCCCCCTCTGGTGCCATGTGAGACTTCCCACAGCCTACGCTGCGCTCACATTCAGCCTATAGCGGGACTATAATTGGAACTTCACAAATTACTTGGCCAGGTCCGTCCCATACCGGACTTGTGGTAGTACGAAGTGACTTCGTAAAATGATTCACAGAAATGGTCCTTAAGTTGATTTAGGCTCAACCACATACCCCCGTGCACGATAATCAACCAGGTGTCACCAAACACGAGGCATACCGGCACCCACCACCTAACCATTAGCCTAAGTCCAAAACATATTTTCTATTTTCATTTTTAAATAAACTCCATGAACCACCCTTGACTCTCCGAAGTCAAAGTTTCATTTTCAAACTGACATTTCATGTGAAAGATTCATCCCACCTACAGTTATACTAAGCTAGGCTAAGCATTTCTACAAAATTTTCTAGTCAATACTATGGTACTAACTAGTTTTCAGCTAGGGTGACAAGGTGTATTAATCAAAAATTCAAATGGGCTATAATCAAAGGAATATGGGTATATCTAACATTTAAACTGAATTTTAAATTAAATTGAGTAGAAGTACGCAAGCATATACAGTAAAACAACATAAATATATTTAAAATACTGGGTTCAATTTAAGGCTTTTAAATTAAATTGAATTTTGGATGTGGACCAACAATTCTTGGAAAGGAATTGAGGCTTTTAAAAGAAATTGGAAATTTTAATTTAAATTTAAATCTTGGGATTACAAAATATATTCAAACAAAATTTAAATAAACTTCAAAAATTCAAAATTATTCCAGAAATGGATAGATCATGATTTTAGAAAAATTTAGAAATTTGAATGGGTTAATTTGGAGTTAAAATGCAAAAGTTATAGCCTTCCAAAGTTTAAATTCAAAATAAAAGAAAAAGGGTATTTTCTGGATTTATTTTTAAACCGAAAAGGATTTATGACGTCAGCATGAATTATTTTTCTAAAGAAAAATTATAGATTATGACGTCAGCCCTAGGATTAATATATTCGGGCAGAGGTTGACAGGTGGGGCCCGGGTGTCATGGACCGAGTCCATGGACCCGAGAGGTAGGTGAGGTGGCAGGCGGCCGCTCGGGGGAGAGGTGGCGCTGGCGTGGCTTCCACGTGGCTGCCACTTGGCACCACGTGGTCGCTACGTGGCTGCCACGTCACGGCTTTATGCCGACGTGGCTGCGTGCGCGCGAGGTGGCGAGGGGGCATGCGGGTGGCGCTGGCGTGGCGCCGACCGCCGCCACGGCTGCCACGCACTGCCAGTCGGCTCGACGGCCGGCGTGGCGACCGGCGGCGGCGGCGCTCGGGGCCCGATGGTCGCCGGAGCTCCGGTGAGCGGCGGCGCCGTCGCCGAGGGTATCAAAACGAAGAGGAGGACGCGGGGAGTGCATCGGTACCTTGCGCGGAGGCCGAGGATGACCGGAGGGGAGAATTGGCGGAGAGGCGGTGGTCGGAGAGGGCTTCACGCGGCGGAGTAGCTCGGTGGTGTACGTGCCCGGAGGTAGTCGCGGTGTTCGCTGGGCACCAGCAAGGTCGGGAGGCGCGGCGCGGCGAGGTGGCTCGGCCGTGGCGATTGCTCGCCGGAGTCGCTTGAAGCCGCGGAGGGGATTCGGGCACAGGGAGACCTTCGGGGCTTGCTCGCTGGGATTGAGGAGTGCAGGGGAGGCGGTGTGGGTAGACGGTGCCCGGGGAGGCCCTTTTATAGGCGGAGAGAGGTGGTAACCGTTGCACGAAACTCGCCGGATTCGGGAGATTTACGCGACGGTGAAAGAGGGCGTAATTGGGGGAATTTAAGCCTGCAACAGACGCGGTGGAGGATCAATTGCAATCTGCAATCGGCGCGGGGTAATAAACGGGAAGGAAACCGAAGCTTTAAAAGCTTCGGTTTTGGTATTCATGGCGGCAGCGGGGCGGGGATCGCGCGGAGAAGAAAGGAAAGCGGCGGGGACGAAGGGTCTGACGAGTGGGGCCCACCGATCAGCGAGAGAGAAAGAAAAGGAAAGAGCGAGGGGGACGGTCGGATGCTTGACGGGTGGCACGGGGGAGAGATCGGGACCGCTGGCGCGTTGTGAAGGGGTAAGTGAATGGGGACGGCCGAGATTCGATCCGACAACGAAGATCAGATCGGGGCCGATCGGTGCTTAAGTGGGAGGGGGCGGCTGCGATGAGGTACGGCAATAGGGGACGGCCCGGATGAGGCCACGTGCCGATCGGAGGGGAGAACGAAGCGAGCGAAGCGGTAAGTCGCGGGGAGCGGCGGGGATTGAACCGGGCGGGAGAGCGGACGGCTAGATACGCGACACGCGTCGCGAGCGGAGAGAGGGAAGGCGGGGAGAGGTTTAAATCGGTCGGACGGTGAGAAATCCGGCGGGCGGAGGGGACTCCGATGGCTGACACGCGTCGCCCGCGGGGAGGGTTTAATATTAAATTTCCTTTTTGATTTTCCAGAAAGGATAATAGGCTTTAGAAAATTCGGAAAAATACCAAATAAATTTTGAAAATTCTAGAAAAATTCAGAGAACCTTTTGGGACAAATTGAGACTTAATAAAAATAGTTTCCACTCATTTTAACAAGTATAATTTCCAAAGGCACAATTTGATTTTAAAAGGAAAGGTTTTAATTCTTTCTAAAATCTGGAAAAATTAATATAACCTCATATTTGACTTTAGGAAGTTGAAATGCATTTGTTTTAACTTTCAGTAATGCAATAAATTCATTTTTGACTTTTATAAATTAAAGTTTATAATTCTTCTCAAATCAGGATTTTGAGATAACTCTAGAAAATCAAATAAATTCCAGGTTTAATTTTAAATAAAGGGATAAAATTTTGGGATGTTACAAACCTACCCCCTTAAAGGAAATCTCGCCCTCAAGATTTGTCTTTAAATCTTCCTCTCGCTCCTAGATGGCCGTCTTGATGTGGTTGCTCCCTTGAACTTTGCAACTCGATGGTCTTCCTTTGGTAGCGGCTTGCTCTGTGGGTACTCGAGGCATATGAGACATGAAAGACATTGTGCACCTCTTCGATGCGATCGCACCTCTTCGATCCAGAATCTTGAAAGGGCCCACATATCGTGGTGCTAGCTTCCCTCTAACTTGAAATCTTTTCACACCTCTGAGTGGGGATACTCTAAGATAGACGTAGTCCCGACCTCGAAGGTCGAGTCTTGGCACGGTTATCCGCATAGCTCTTACGTCGAGGCTGGGCAATCTTTAGTCATCTCTCGATCTTCTTTACTTGATCTTCTGCGTCTTGCGGCGGAGTTTAGTCGACTTCTTGGGGTTCACCTTGCTGATCCCAAAGCAAGGGGTCTGCACTTCGACCATACAAGGCTTGAAGGGTGCCATCTGCAGATCGGCTTGGTAGCTGTTATTGTACGAGAACTCGCATAGGCGTTGAGCGGTCCCACTGTTCGAAATCCAGCGTACAAGCCCTTAGCATATCCTCGAGTATCGATTAACTCTTTCTGTTTGACCGTGCATGCAGGGATGGTAAGCGGTGCATCAAACCGAGCTTACTACCCAATTCTTCATGCACCTTTGCCAAAATCGAGAAGTGAATCGACTACCTCGATCGACACTATCTTCTTGGGTACGCCATATAGACACACAATTCGAGACATGTCTGGCTCACCAACTTGCTCCTGAATAAGTGGTTTTGGTGGTATGAAGTGAGCCACTTTAGTCAATCGGTCTATAATTACAGTTGAATCATAACCCGATTGTGTCCTTGGGAGTCGGTTATGAAATCCATACCGATTTCTTCCCACTTCCATTTGGAATCGGCAATGGTTGCAAGAGTCTCTTGGCCTCGATGTTGGCTTTGACTCGTTGATAGGTGTCGCAGGCTTCAATGAACTCTGCGATTTCCCTTTTCATACTAACCCACCAATATCTTTCCCTCAGATCCTGGTACATCTTGGTACGTCCTGGGTGGATTGAGTATGGGGTGTCATGAGCCTCCTTCAGAATCAGGGTTTTGATTTCCTGATTGTTCGGTACACAGATGCGGTTCTTGAACCAAACCGTGCCATGCTCATCTTCGCTGAATCCTGGTGCTTTGCCTCTTCTCATATTCTTTTTGATTTCTTGAATATCCTCATCCACATTATGAGCTTCCTTAATTTGTTCAGGCAAGCCAGGTTGTATTTCCAGTGTGGCGAGAGTGCTTGGTCCCATCGGGTTTAGACTTAGACGGGCGACTCCCTCCTAAAGTCGGGTCTGGTCTTCTTCTGATATAACCATGTTTGCATAAGACTTCCTGCTTAAGGCATCGGCTACCACATTCGCTTTTCCGGGGTGGTAATGTATACCGATGTCGTAGTCCTTCATCAACTCCAACCATCTTGTTTGCCTCGGGTTGAGTTACTGCACAGGTGAAGATATACTTCAAACTCTTATGGTCGTGTATACTTCAACAGTTACCGATAAGATAATGGCGCCAGATTTTTAAGGCGTGCACTACTGCGGCTAACTCTAAGTCATGAGTAGGATAGTTGCACTCAGGAGGCTTGAGTTGGCGGGATGCGTAGGCTACCACTTTGCCTTCTTGCATTAGGACACAGCCTAAGCCTAGGCGAGAGGTGTCACAGAAGACCTCGAAGCCTTTATGCACGTCCGGCAAGACAAGCACGGGTGCTGAGACTAGTCTCTTCTTAAGGGTTTGAAAACTCTGCTCACAAGCCTTCGTTCATTCGAACTTCTTTTCCTTTTTCAGCAACTGGGTCATCGGCTTGGCTGTCTCGGAGAACCCTGCTATGAACCGACGGTAATAACCCGTAAGTCCAAGAAAGCTCCTGACTTCTGTTACGGACTTTGGTGGCTTCCACTCCATTCTCGCTTCTACCTTGGAAGGATCTCTGCGATTCCTTGGTGTTACGATATGTCCGAGGAAGGTAACCTCTTTTAGCCAGAATTCACATTTGCTGAATTTGGCAAAGAGTTGATGCTCTCGAAGTTTTTCCAACGTTGTTCGGAGATGCTGCTCATGCTCTTCTTCATTCTTGGAGTAGATGAGGATGTCGTCGATGAAGATTACTACAAACTTGTCCAAGTACTTCATAAATACACTATTCATCATACTCATGAAGTAGGCTGGTGCATTAGTCAGTCCAAATGACATGACCGTGAACTCATAATGCCCATATCTGGTGGAGAAGGCAGTTTTGGGAATGTCTTCTTCATGAATCTTCAACTGATGATATCCTGATCGCAGATCAATCTTGGAGAAGACACCGGCTCCTTTCAACTGATCGAACAGGTCATCGATCACGGGGAGGGTATTTATTCTTGATGGTAGCGTCATTGAGTGCTCTGTAGTCCACATATAGCCTCAAACTCTCATCCTTTTTCTTGTGAGCAGGGCGGGTGCTCCCAAGGTGTGGCTGGGTCGGATGTACCCTTGTCCTCCAATTCCTTGAGTTGATTCTTCAATTCCGCTAATTCGTTAGCCGGCATCCGATATGGTCTCTTGGAAATTGGGGCGGTGCCTGGGACTAGGTCAATCACAAACTCGATTTCCCTATCCGGTGGCATTCCTGGCAGTTCCTCGGGAAAAACATCTGGGTATTCCCGCACTATCGGCACCTCTCCCAAGACTTGGAGATGGAAAAGGGCACATTCTTCTGCCTTCAGGATTTGAGGAGAGAAGATCACTTCTATGCCCTGGTCATTGGTGAGGGTGATGGATCTGGTAACACAATCGATCTGACCTTGGTTCTTGGCTAACCAATTCATTCTGAGGATGACATCTAATTCTTGCGATTCCAAGACCAAAAGGTCGGCTAGGAATCGGGTTCCATCTATGAGCAGTTCTACTTTCGGGCACAAGGTCCCTGATCTCATTTCTGCTCCCAGGGAGTGAATTATCATGGGGTTACTAAGAGTTACCATGCCCAACCTATGCTTATCCACAAAAGTTTTTGATACAAAGGAATGCGATGCTCCAGAATCGAAAAGAACTGATGCGGGTACTGAATTAACAAGGAACATACCCAGCACGACATCCGGTGCAGCCTGGGCTTACCTGCATGCCACGTGGTTCACTCGCCCCTTGATGAAGGTCTGCGGCTTCTGCTGGCCCTAGTTCTAACTTCCGGAGGCTCTTGAAGTTGCTGCCGCTTGAATCTTCTTGGGGCACGCCTTGGCAAAGTGCCCTGGTTCCTTGCAGTAGTAGTAGGTCAATCCGTCAGACGGCGGACTGCTCTTCTGCGTCTGGCCACCGGTTGCTGGGGTGCGGTTGCTTTGGGCTAGCTTGGCGGTTGGCCTGAAGCGGTGGCGGTGGTTGAGGACTTGAACTCGCTTGATCGTTCTTGAAGTTCTTTGCCCGGGTGCGAACTTGTTTGAGTGCGGGGGAGTACTGCGATTCTTGGAAGAACCTCCAGAGTTGTTCCTCTGGTCCGCCATTCTCTTCTTCCGTGTTTCCATTTCCATGTGTTTGCCCTCCTGGCGGATGGCCTTACTGACTAGCTGGTGGAAGTCAGTATAGTCACCGATATCGGTATCTTGATATGTTGTCATTCGAGCCCTCCATGAACCTTTCTTGCTTGGCTTCACCGAAAGCCACATCCTCTGGCGCATAGCGGGCCAGTTGGTTAAACTTCTGCACGTACTCATTGACTGTACGACTTCCTTGGCGCAGAGACCTGAACACCTTCTTCTTCAATGCCATGGTGCCGGTGGGGATGTGAGCTTTGCGAAAGCTTTGCTCGAACTCGTTCCACGTCACCGTCTGCGGGTTGGCGTGCGAAGCGGTGAAAATATCCCACCATTGAGACGCGGGCCCACTCAGCTGATGGGAGGCGAATAGGACTCGCTCCCGATCAGTGCACTGCAGTATGTCTAGCTTCTTGCCAATCGATCTGAGCCAGTCGTCGGCGTCCATTGGTTCAGCACTGCCGGCGAAGGTGGGTGGCTTGATCCTCAGGAACTCAGAAAGACGATTGGGAGGTACTTGGGCAGGTTGATGATGAGCCTGAGGGTTGTTGATCGTCTGAGCTAACAGTTGGATCAACTGGTTTTGATTGGCCATCAATTGTGCCCATCCGGTCCTCTTCTTTGGCGGGCGGTGGAATCGAGTGGACCGGCTTCCTTGTGCTCCGGGGTTGGCGTTGTCCATGCTGGAGTTCCTTCTTGTGTTCACCATCTATTGAGGCTTTCAAATTTAGAGAGAGAACTAAAGGAAAGGTTCTAGTAACAATCCCACCAAAATAACACACAAGAGCAAGGAAAACACGAATAAGAGCCAAACAAAACCTTTTTATTTTATTATAATAGTCTCGTGGCTGTTTACAAAGGATTACAGCTCACAGATAGCGTTCTAAGACTCGGGGTTGTCTACACACTAGCGCTGCGCTCGAGTCTCCTCGGAAAAGGCCCGGAATCAGTGGAACCTGCATCTTCAGCACGGAGCTCGGCAAGTTCTTCGCGTGCGCGGAGCTTCTGCTGTGCGGTGTGCAGCTCGTCCAGGGTGGTCTGATACATATGATCCATGGACTTGGTGAACTCCACCAGTCGTATGAGGCAGGGGTTGCTCTCATACTCCGTGAGCGAAGTCGGCAGCCACAGAGGGTCTTCATGGGAAGTAGCAAAAATCGGTGCGCAGCAAGTCTCGAGCGTAGATGTTCCGTAGCTGGCGAATGGCCTCTCGAGCTGCATCCTGCACTCCGTCGAAGAAGGTAGCTCGAGGTAGGGGTGCGTCGAATACGTAAATGGCTCCGTTTGCTCCGAAATCTTTGAAGATCTTCACTTCCACCCTCCAGCGTTCCTCGTCTCCATACATGCCAACATATCCTTGGTAGAGGGGGTACGGGCGGAAGTTGAGCTCTTGCATGAGGTTATACAGATCATCGTGAAGAGTCGGCAAGGGTTCCATGGGAGACGTAGGTGGGTTGCTCCATCTAAAATTTGGAAGGGGAGGGGAGTTAGTAATCAGTTTTGGTAAAGAGATTGAGAAAAGGAAGAGATAATTTAAAAGGGGCATTTCTTATTAAAATATATCCTTAAGGTTGGTCTCTAGCTAAGGTCACGTCTTAGAGTCATTGTTGCTCTGATACCATTTCTGTCGGGACCCGGAACAACAACTCCGAGCCCCTCTGTGTAAGTCGCACTATCCCAGGAAAAGCTAGTGCACACAGGTTTAACAGCAATGTATATCATGCAAAAATAACCACGAGATATTATTAAGCGAAAATACAGCCTTAAGGCTAAGTCTTACAATAAGGGCACAAGGCCAACAAAATAAACAAAAACAGCGGAAAGATAGTAAAGGTGGGAGCACAGCCCATCCAGCCTCCCACAGGCGAATGACTGTAAGACGCGTCCTACTCGCTGAAGTAGTCCTCACCGTCGTAGTCGCCGTCGAAGTTTGGCAACAGATTTAGCAAGGTGAGTACAAAGAGTACTCCCAAGGTAAGCATATAAAATGCTTACGCAAGTCACACCAGGAATATAACAGAGTTGTATGCATGCATATGGATATCAATAGAAGGCTTATTAAGTTAACTTTGCGCGAAAAGCAACACTTGAATTTAAATATAACAAGTAAGTATGAAAGCTGAATTTTAGTATGATAATTAAAACAACATTTTAATCAAAGTATTATCGTTAGTGTAGGCTCCGACCTACACTAACCTATCCTGAGAATCCACAGGACCATTACCAAATCCAACGTTTGTTTGCCAAAACCAAGTTTTATGAAATTCAAGTCTAATCTGTGAAGACTCTACTCAGCATGTCCATGACCGTGGACACGGCTATCCAGATAGTTTGTTACTCTGCAGAGGTGTACAACTTTACCCACAAGACATTCCCTCTCACTTGAGCCACGCGATCAACACACTGCCTTAGGTGTGCGGCGGAGAGTTCATGACAAGGCTGTTCCGATGATTCATAGCCAACATAATCACGCCGCCACTAAGGTTTCACCACAACTCGAATCCATGAGTTGGAGCCCCCTCTGGTGCCATGTGAGACTTCCCACAGCCTACGCTGCGCTCACATTCAGCCTATAGCGGGACTATAATTGAAACTTCACAAATTACTTGGCCAGGTCCGTCCCATACCGGACTTGTGGTAGTACAAAGTGACTTCGTAAAATGATTCACAGAAACGGTCCTTAAGTTGATTTAGGCTCAACCACATACCCCCGTGCACGATAATCAACCAGGTGTCACCAAACACGAGGCATACCGGCACCCACCACCTAACCATTAGCCTAAGTCCAAAACATATTTTCTATTTTCATTTTTAAATAAACTCCATGAACAACCCTTGACTCTCCGAAGTCAAAGTTTCATTTTCAAACTGACATTTCATGTGAAAGATTCATCCCACCTACAGTTATACTAAGCTAGGCTAAGCATTTCTACAAAATTTTCTAGTCAATACTATGGTACTAACTAGTTTTCAGCTAGGGTGACAAGGTGTATGAATCAAAAATTCAAATGGGCTATAATCAAAGGATTATGGGTATATCTAACATTTAAACTGAATTTTAAATTAAATTGAGTAGAAGTACGCATGCATATACAGTAAAACAACATAAATATATTTAAAATACTGGGTTCAATATGTTCAAAGGTGTAACTTGCCTTGATCGAAGTCTTGCTGCGATTCGTCGAATTCAAACTCTCCGGAATCGTCAATATCTAACGAAAGAGCCAATTCAAAGAAAAATTCAAACGAAATCCAAATAACTTCCAAAAATTATAAAATAAACTGGGAGACAGAATTTTGAATTTTGGATGTGGACCAACAATTCTTGGAAAGGAATTGAGGCTTTTAAAAGAAATTGGAAATTTTAATTTAAATTTAAATCTTGGGATTACAAAATATATTCAAACAAAATTTAAATAAACTTCAAAAATTCAAATTTATTCCAGAAATGGATAGATCATGATTTTAGAAAAATTTAGAAATTTGAATGGGTCAATTTGGAGTTAAAATGCAAAAGTTATAGCCTTCCAAAGTTTAAATTCAAAATAAAAGAAAAAGGGTATTTTCTGGATTTATTTTTAAACCGAAAAGGATTTATGACGTCAGCACGAATTATTTTTCTAAAGGAAAATTATAGATTATGACGTCAGCCCTAGGATTAATATATTCGGGCAGAGGCTGATAGGTGGGGCCCGGGTGTCATGGACCGAGTCCATGGACCCGAGAGGTGGGTGAGGTGGTAGGCGGCCGCTCGGGGGCGAGGTGGCGTTGGCGTGGCTTCCACGTGGCTGCCACTTGGCACCACGTGGTCGCTACGTGGCTGCCACGTCACGGCTTTATGCCGACGTGGCTGCGTGCGCGCGAGGTGGCGGCGGCGCGGGTGGCGCCGACATGGCGCCGTCGCCGCCACGGCCGCCACGCAGCTGCCGGTCGGCTCGACGTGGCCCGACCCGGCGGCGCGGCTTCGGGCCCGATGGTCGCCGGAGCTCCGGTGAGCGGCGGCGCCGGCCGAGGGTATCAAAACGAAGAGGAGGACGCGGGGAGTGCATCGGTACCTTGCGCGGAGGCCGAGGATGACCGGAGGGGAGAATTGGCGGAGAGGGGCGGCGGTCGGAGAGGGCTTCACGGCGGCGGAGTAGCTCCGGTGGTGTACGTGCCCGGGAGGTAGTCGCCGGTGTTCGCCTGGGCACCAGCAAGGTCGGGGAGGCGTCGGCGAGGGGCGAGGTGGCTCGAGCCGGCGGCGATTGCTCGCCGGAGTCGCTTGAAGCCGCGGAGGGGATTCGGGCATAGGGAGACCTTCGGGGCTTGCTCGCTGGGATTGAGGAGTGCAGGGGAGGCGGTGTGGGTAGAGGGTGCCCGGGGAGGCCCTTTTATAGGTGGAGAGAGGTGGTAACCGTTGCACGAAACTCGCCGGATTCGGGAGATTAACGCGACGGTGAAAGAGGGCATAATTGGGGGAATTTAAGCTTGCAACAGACGCGGTGGAGGATCAATTGCAATCTGCAATCGGCGCGGGGTAATAAACAGGAAGGAAACCGAAGCTTTAAAAGCTTCGGTTTTGGTATTCATGGCGGCAGTGGGGCGGGGATCGCGCGGAGAAGAAAGGAAAGCGGCGGGGCGAAGGGTCGGCGAGTGGGCCCACCGGTCGTGAGAGAAAGAAAAGGAAAGAGCGAGGGGGCGGTCGGATGCTTGACGGGTGCACGGGAGAGATCGGGACGGCGGCGCGTTGCGAAGGGTAAGTGAATGGGGGCGGCGAGATTCGATCCGACAACGAAGATCGGTCGGGCCGATCGGTGCTTAAGTGGGAGGCGGCTGCGATGAGGTACGGCAATAGGGGATGGCCGGATGAGGCCACGTGCCGTCGGAGGGGAGAACGGCGCGGCGGTAAGTCGCGGGGAGCGGCCGGGATTGAACCGGGCGGGAGAGCGGACGGCTAGATATGCGACACGCGTCGCGAGCGGAGAGAGGGAAGGCGGGGGAGAGGGTTTAAATCAGATCGGACGGTTGAGGGGAAATCCGGCGGGCGGAGGGGACTCTGATGGCTGACACGCGTCGCCCGCGGGGAGGGTTTGGGATTAAATTTCCTTTTTGATTTTCCAGAAAGGATAATAGGCTTTAGAAAATTCAGAAAAATACCAAATAAATTTTGAAAATTCTAGAAAAATTCAGAGAACCTTCTGGGACAAATTGAGACTTAATAAAAATAGTTTCCACTCATTTTAACAAGTATAATTTGCAAAAGGCACAATTTGATTTTAAAAGGAAAGGTTTTAATTCTTTCTAAAATCTGGAAAAATTAATATAACCTCATATTTGACTTTAGGAAGTTGAAATGCATTTGTTTTAACTTTCAATAATGCAATAAATTCATTTTTGACTTTTATAAATTAAAGTTTATAATTCTTCTCAAATCAGGATTTTGAGATAACTCCAGAAAATCAAATAAATTCCAGGTTTAATTTTAAATAAAGGGATAAAATTTTGGGATGTTACATCTGGTCTCTCCGCACAATGGCTACATGCCCGACGGGATTTACACCGTTCAAACACCTCTTCGGCGATGAGGCAATGACGCCCGAGGAAATCAAGACCGGTTCACGAAGGGTCCTCGCCCAAGCGCCAGAAGAAGAGCGCTAGTTGTCCCTGGATCTCGACGGAGAGCGAGTAAATGCTACCCAGCACGTCGCAAAGTACGCGCGGCAATTGGTGCGCATGCGTGGCCGCTCCATGTACCCGCGAGGATTCCAGCCGGGGGACCTCGTCCTCAAGATGGCACTCCGCGTAGACATGGTCGGCAAGCTGGAGTCCAAGTGGGAAGGCCCGTACATCGTTGTGGCAGCTTACAGCGAGGAGCTTATCGCCTTGCCACACTCGAAGGGCAGACGCTCCGCCACACATGGAATATGGACCGGTTGCGGAGGTATTATGTTTAGGACAGCAAAGGCCAACATGTGGCAGCAGCAGCACCCTGTCTATTATAAGACGCTTGCTCGTGCAAGCAGGAGATCAATAAAGCCGATCGTCCACCAACCTTCCGTCGAGGTCCGCCTTCGCACGCACTCTACGGAGTATAAATAAGATGTAGCGTCGAGGTCCGCCTCCGCACGCACTCTACGGAGTATAAATAAGACGTAGCGTCGAGGTCCACCTCCGCATGCACTCTACAGAGTATAAATAAGACGTAGCGTCGAGATCCGCCTCCGCACGCACTCTGTGGAGTATAAATAAGACGTAGCGTCGAGGTCCGCCTCCGCACGCACTCTACGGAGTATAAATAAGACGTAGCGTCGAGGCCTGCCTCCGCACGCACTCTACGGAGTATGAATAATACGTAGCGTCAAGGTCTGCCTCCACACGCACTGTACGGAGTATAAATAAGACGCAGATGTTATCCCTACGCACTCTACTGAGTATAAACAAGACGCGGATGTCCCGTGCGTTGGCGTACCCTCCGGAGCCTAGCTAAGTTGTGGTTGATAGTCCCACGCATTCTCCGGAGTACAAACAAGACGCAGATGTTGTCCCTGCGCACTCTACTGAGTATAAACAAGACGCGGATGTCCCGTGCGCGCTGGCGTACCCTCTTGAGCCTAGCTAAGTCGTGATTGATAGTCTCACGCATTCTCTGGAGTACAAACAAGACACGAATGTTGTCCCTGCGTACTCTACTGAGTATAAACAAGATGCGGATGTCTCGCGTACACGTTGGTGTGATCGCTACGCGTACTCTTTCCGAGTATAACCAAGACGTGGTTGATATTCCCACGCACTCTATGGAGTATAAACAAAGCACTGTAGAGGCTCGCCTCCGCACGCATTCGGCAGGACGCAGATACAGCGCACCAGAGGCTTGTCCCCGTGCATTTCTGCGGGGTGCAGATTAGGCGCCAGCTCCGCTGCCACCACTTCGAAGGGTAGGGGACAGAGCGCGATCGCGCCCACTCTGCTCGTGCATCTACTTCGACTAGGCGTCAGCTCCGCTGCTACCACTTCAAAGGGTAGGGGACGGAGCGCGATCACGCCCACTCCGCTCGTGCGTCTACTTCGACTAGGCGTCAGCTCCGCTGCCACCACTTCGAAGGATAGAGGATGGAGCGCGATCGCGCCTACTCCGCTCGCGCGTCTACTTCGACTAGACGCCAGCTCCGTTGCCACCACTTCGAAGGACTGCTTCAGAGGGCAGAACGTGGAGCGCGGAACCCTCGCATGTCTACTTTGCTTACAAGGTGCTATGACCGTCAAGGAAAGCGGAGATGGCTGGAAGTGGCTAGCCTCCGTCGTGTCAGCAACTAACTACACAAGTAGTATGCAACGATAGAGTACTCGGAGCAACAGTTGTTTCTTTCATAAAAAAACAACACAAAAAATTACATCGCACAACACACCGGGTCCTGACAGCATACCTGGGGGGCCGCGCCGCCTTCGTTACACCGACGGACCTCCTCCAGCTAATGGAGGAAATTACCCTCCCGGGGTAACTGTAACAGCCCAGCTGTTTATTTCAAAATATTGGATTAAATTTAAAATAAAACAATTACTTTTGGTTTCTTAAGTTTCTTTCTCAAAAAAAAAATTTTAATTGCCTGATTTTCGGCTTAAGAAAAAAAGGTTATGAAAAAGTGATTTGAGAAAAAAAATAAAAACAAAAAAAAGAATAAATAAATAAGGTATTAAATAAGTTAGTTTAAAACAAAAATCAAAGTTATTTAGTTTCTTGAAATTTTAAAATTTTTGGCTAACTTAATTTTCTGCTTTAAAGAAAAGAAGAAAAGCGCCTTTCTGCTAAACAAAAAAAATATTTTATAAATAAAAATATCCAAATTTTATTTGGAAATATTTTTATAAGTTCCAAATAGCCTAAGAAACGTCCATGAATTTTTCTAAGATTTTTAAGCTTTATTTGTTATTTATTGTATTATTTAAAGCTAGAAATAGAAAAACATTTTTAAAAATTAAACTAAACATCAAAAAATTTCGAAAATATTTTTTTTATTCTTTTCAGGTTCCAAGGATTCTAAAAATATTTTTTTGGAATTTTTCCAAATTTTCTTTTTCTTTTTCTTTTTTCTTTTTCTCTCTTTTCTCTCTCCTCCTTTTTCCTTTCTTCCCCATGAAGCCATCGTGCAGCAGCCTTGAACCAGCCATGAACGCCATTTTTAGAGCTCCTTCAAACCTCCATAACTCGTGATTTACTCAACAGTTTTCAATGAAATAAATTGCATTTAACTCCTCTCATCAAGCCTCTTCATTTCCTACCGTTTTCCCCCTCATTCATGAGCTATTTTTGCGAGATTTAAACCATACCATTCAAAGACATGCAACATTGATCTCTCTCCTCGGGCCTCCTCAACCCCTATAAAAGGGAGCCCCGTGAGCCTCTCCTCATCCTCACTCAACCCCGAAAATCTCAAGTCCCCTCTCCCACTCGTTTGGCCGCAATCGAAGTTTTAATTTTCTTGTACAAGCGGCGTTCTTCGGCATTTTGCGCCTCGTCCGGTGAAGCCCCGCCACGTTTGACCACACCGTTGGCTTCGCCTCGCCGCGTTCTACGCGGTGCTCACCTCGCCTTCGCCGGAACTTCGCCGGAGCACCGTCGCCACCGTGGGCCAAAACGGGTCGCCGTTCTTCGCGTCGCCACCGGCCGACTGTGCATGCCCAACCAAAACCAAGGTGAGCATCACGATCCCCACGCTCTACTCTTCGATTCGCCGCAACTCTCGCATGTTAATTCCTCTCCGTTTGCCCGGAACGCCGATGTCAGCCTGTAGGCCGCATAAAATCTTGTCCACCGTGTTTCGCTAGTCCGTTGGTTGAGCCATCTGCGACGTTGAGTTCGTCTCGACACGTTCTACGCCGTGCTCCCCTCCGTTTGTCCAAAAACCATTCACAACTATTCGCGCCTGATACCTCGCCATGGCCACAATTTGCACCGCGTGTCCCTGCCTGTCCGGGAATGCTCTCGACAATCCGTTCGCGTCAAAACATGCCAAACCATCCCAGGAGGCTACGTTTCAGACGGTTTTGGATTCACCGCACCGAGCGCGAAGATATTGAGTTTTTCCTATTTCGGTACCGACGTCGTTCAAACGACGATTGCGTCGCCTCCGGTGAGTTTCGGCTTAGCCAATATTTTTTTCTGGACTCACCTTACCGCGTTCTACGCCATGGTTACCTTACTTCATCATATTCTTTATCCGAAAATTATTCTTCTCTCCACACCCTATGTCATTGTCACCGTAGACGTCGTCATCGTGCTCCGTTTGACGTGCCGCCAATTCCTACTTGTGCCTCGGGTCATTAGCAACCCATTGGCTTCACCTTCCGTGTCTTTCCTCGCTGACGACACGGCCAAAAACAGTGAACAGGGCTGCTGCCCATTACTATTCATGCGGGAATATTCCTTCGGAATATTCCTGATTTTTCTTTTTCCAGAATTTTCTGATCCGACAATCTTCCAATCGCTCGTTCTCCTCTGTCCGAACTCTGAATCAGGTGATTCAAGTTTCTAAATTCATCTAAATTCATAATCTATTTTTCAGTATATATTTCATAATTTTTAGATTTTCTCGACCGCTCTTGGTTGAGTCTCCTCACCACCGGAACACCGTCGACACCACCGCCCGAGTTGCGCCACTGCTTCACCTCGCCGCCGACCACCTTTCAACCACTTCTGGTATTGCACGAGAGCACCAATGCACTCCTCGCAATCCCCTCTCTCTTTCCTTCACCTTGCCACCCCTCCGCCGAGCAATCCCTCGCCGGAGTGTCTGTTCCGCCGACGCCGACGCCACCACCGCCAAATCTTCGACGGGACCATGCGCACCTCCTTCACCCTTTTTTCCGAGCCAGAGCGTGACTGGAGTACCCCGCCGCCGGTAACATTTCTTAGGCCCGCGTGAACCTTCGACGCCCCTTCTCCGAGCAAGCCGTCGTCGAAGAGTCTCCGCCGTCGATAATCGTGTCCCGCCTTCGCTACGCCCTCGCCGCCAGCTAACTCTGTGCAGTCCAAACCTTGCGACAAGGTAAAATCGGACTCATACTCTTCTCCCTCTTTTGTACACCTCCCCGGTCTTCGCCGCCGTTGGATCGCTCGGATCTTGTCACGTGAAGCCGTCCGACTTTCCCAGCCCTCCGATTCTTAGACTCCGACATTCGGAGGCTCCTAAGACCCTGATGTCCAGAGGCTTTTTAGACTTCGCCGTCCAAAGGTTCTTTAGACTCCGACCGTCTGGAGGTTTCTTAGACTCCGTCTGCTTGAAGCCTCTATTTTCAATTTCGACCTTCGACCTCAAAGACTTAGACTTCGATCTTCAATCTCGGAACCTTCGACTTCAACCTCCGCCTTCAAACCGACCATGGTTGGTTGACCGTTTTAACCTCCGTACCCTCCAACCCATTCGATTCTTTCGATCACTCTGCATAAACTCCAATCCTTTCGACCACAATTGTTTTTCCGACTACAGTCACTCCCAACCACTGTCATCTCCGTCTACCTCCGACCATAGTCGCTTCCGACCACTGTCACTCTTCGCTCTAAATCTCCGAGTACCGTCGCTTTTTCAGCAAGGAGTAGTTGGAAGAATACTCGGTAGTCGAAGTCGTAGCTGACTCTGAGTACCTTCGCTTTCCACCACCGGCGTTCATTGTCGTCCCGACCACTCAACTTCGATTACCATTTGTTCTCGACTGTTATAGTGTTCTTCGACCACTATACAATTTCGAGTAAGTCTTCGACCGAATCTTAATCTTCGACTTCGACTGCACCTGCACTTGGAGTCTCTATCTTCGACTTTGACCTTCGCAACTTCAACCGCTGCTTCAACCATGCTTTCGACGATGTCTTCGACTACACCTTCGATCATGGTTTCAACCATACACAAATATTGTAGCTTCCAACCACTTTTCCTTCATAAAGAAAAGAATTCCAATAATTCCTTTTATTCATTTCTTTGGAATTCAAACTTCCAGAAGTCGTCCTCCTTCGCCCTAACTCCTTTTGGACCAATTCAAATTCCAAAATTCATATTCTATCTCCCGGCATTTATTTTATAAAATTTGGATTTTATTTGGATTTTATTTGAGTTTATTTTGTTCTTACTTTTCGCGTGTAGACTACGACTATTTCGGAGAGTATAACTTCAGCGAACCTCGGCAAACTTCAAAGAAAGGCAAGTTACACCTTTGACCATGTTGAACCTAATATTTCAAATGTATTTATATTGTTTTACTGTATATGCATGCGTATCTTTACTCAAATATAATTCAAATTTCTTTTAAATTTAGTTATACCCATAATCCTTTGATTATAGCCCAATTTGAATCTCGAATTCCTATACCTTGTCACCTTAGCTAAAAACTAGTCAGTACTATAGTATTGGCTAGAAATTTTTATAGCAATGCTTAGCCTAGCTTAGTATAACTTTAGGTGGGATCAAATCTTTCTCATGAAATGACGATTTGAAAATGAGTTCTTGACTTCGGTGAGTCAGGGATGGTTTGTGAAAAATGGTTTAAAAACAAAAATAGAAACTTATGATTTGGAGTTAGGCTAATGGATAGGTGGTGGGTGCCGGCATGCCTCGTGTTTGGTGACACCTGGTTGACTGTCGTGCATGTGGGTATGTGGATTGAGCCTAAGTCAAATTAAGGACCGGTTTGTGAGCTACTGTTGCAAAGCCACATCATACTACCACAAGACTGGTATGGGACAGTCCTGGCTGACTAATTTGTGAGGTCCCAACTTTGGTCTCGCTATAGGTTGAATGTGAGCGTGGCATAGGCCATGGGAAGTCTCACACGGCACAAGAGGGGGCTCCAACTTGTGGATTCAAGTTGTGGTAAAACCTTAGCGGCGGCGTGACCAAGTTGAAGGCTTAGCATTGTAAAGGCCTTGTTATGATTTTTTCAGTCGCACGCCTACGGAAGCGTGTAATGGCCGACAATATGAGATAATCATATCTTGTGGGTAAAGCTGTACAACCTCTGCAGAGTGTATAAACTATCCTGGATAGCCGTGCCCACGGTTATGAGCAAGCTAAGTAAAGTTTTTCATGGATTAGACTTTGGTTTTTAAAATGGTTTCTGAAAAAGCTTATGGATGGATGGATGGAATCCATGACCAGGTGGGATACCTGTGAATAAATTGGTGTTTGGTCGGAGCTTACACTAACAATATGAATCCATAAGAGATTTTTGAAAAGCATGTGGATAGATGGAATCCATGTGAAATCTTTTGAGAAAATGGTCCGGGTGGGATGCCCGTGGTTAGGTTAGTGTAGGTCGGAGCCTACACTAACGATAATACTTTGGTTAAAATATTGTTTCATATGATGTATTAAAAAATTCAGCTTTTGCACTTATGCTATTGTATTTAAATTCAGTATTGCTTTTCGCACAAATAAACTTAATAAGCCTTCCTTTGTTATCCATATGCATGCATTCACTCTGTTAAAACTCCTGGTGTAACTTACGTAAGTACTTTATGTGCTTACCTTGGGAGTACTTTATGTGCTCACCTTGCTAAAATCTGTTGCCAAAGGATGACGTCAACAACTTCGGTGAGGATGGTGACGACTAGGCCGCGTCTTACAGTCATTCGCCTGTGGGCAGGCAGGATGGGCTGCTACTTCATTGGTTTTCTTCTGCTGCTTATATTTAATTTTGGTTTATGAACCATTGATGTAAACTTTGGCCATCAGGCCCATATTTAGTTAATGAATAAATGTCATTGTGCATGATATGAATCTTTGTTATCCACTGTGTGCACTAGCTTGATCCTGGACTAGTGCGATTTACACAGAGGATCCAGGAGTCGTTGCTCCGGGGTCCGACAGTAACGTTCGCCGCAACAAGACTTTGGCGCGTCCTCCCCGAGGTAGCCCCAGATCCGGTCGTAGAAACATTGGACGGCAGGCAGAGTGGTGCGGGTGGCGCTGGACAATACCCCGGCTTCGACTGGCAGATCCAACTGGGGATCGACTAGCTTGTTCATATGCTCACACCCCCGGGCATGGAGCATGGCAAGGGCAAGATAGGCGCTGGCGAAGCCGCAATGATCGCCGAAGGCTTTGGCACCGCGGAGTGCCAGGCTTGAGCCCTCCTCGATCTGTGCCAGAGACTGTGCTACGTCCGTGGGGTTGTGCGTAAGGTCCGGCATGTCAATGGAAAGGTCTCGGAGGGCCTCCTCCAGTGACTCCATGGCCCTCCACGCCGCCACTGACGCGTCACCCAGGGTCCGGTTCCTCTCTTCCAAGGCCATGGTAAGCTGGGCCTTCTCTTCCTCCAGCGCGCTGATTTGCTCAAGCAAGCCGGTGTGTTCCTTTGCCGCGGCGCGCTGGGCCTCTTCCATGGTGCGTTGCGCCACCACTGCCAGCGCTCTCCGCGTTCGCCACAAGACTCCGCACGTCGGAAGTAGCCACGGTGATTTTTGCCTCCAACACACAGATGAGCTTGTCCTTGGCGGCGTGAGCCTCGTCGGCAGCGTAAAGCTGGTCCTCTAGCACCCTCCGCTCATGGGTGTGAGCCTCCTCCAGGGCCTGGCTGATGGCAACCGTCTAACAGCGGGAGGAGACGAGTGTTAAATATGTGCTCAGCAAGCGGTGTAAACCGTGGGCTCAGGTACTTACCCTCATCTCCGAGGCGCCCAGCGCGAGTGCCAGAAGATCCCCCCCCCCACACGACAACAACGCCTGCCGATCCAGGCTGCTGTCGGCGCACTCCGCGGCCCCGTCAAGGGCGCGAAGTGTCTCCGGACGAGGTATGAAGTCAGACACAACAAGCCTTGCGGCCCCTGCGACAGCACCAGGCGTCCACGTCGCGTCTTGCGCAACGAGGCTGGCGATTTCACGGACACCTCCACTACTCAATCCTTGGCCGCGTCCGGGAGACCTCGTCTCTCTTGATGTCAACGACGGCATGAGCGAGCAAATCGGAGAGAGTTTCGCGAAGTCGCGGGGGGAAAAGGAATTACACCTACCTTCGGCACCCTCCGCCAGGGCACGGGAAGGTGTCTGCTCAGGCTCTGGCTGGGTTGCCGACGCCCCACCAGCCTGGGAAGCGATGACTCCCTCCTCAGTCGGAGTGGCTTTCCGGTCGGACCCTAGGTCCTCGATGACCGCGCCCACCACATGGAATCGCCTTGCGGGCAAGGGCGATTGTACCCGAAGGCGCTTCGCCCACGGGGATTCAGGCGACGCGTCCTCGGCCGCTCTAGTAGCCGTAAGGGCTGAAGTAGGCGGCAGATCCGTGATGGCCGCCACAGGCGGCGACGACGCGCCCTCCGCCACTCTAGTCGCTGTAAGGGCTGGAGCAGGCGGACAGTTCGTGATGGCTGCCACAGGTGGCGAGGGCGCATCCCCGTCCGCTGGAGCAGGTAGAAGGCCCGCGGTGGCTGCCACGGGTGACGAGCACGCAGGAGGCACATCCTCGTTGGCCGGTACAGGCGACATGGCCTCCTCCCCGATGACATCGCTACCGAGGCCCGCTTCACCACCACCTAAGCCCTCCTCGCTGGGGTAGTGTGCCCCCCCGAGCTGGCGTGCTCAGACCCACAGCCCGACATGCCCTCCGATCCAACGGCGCCTGCCGGAAATACGGTTGGCGGGCTGGAGATGGCGGCTCTGGACCAAGCCCTCCGCCGACCGGGAGACGCCCCCACCTCACCGGCGCCATCGCGATGACGAGTCAGACTTTGCACCGGCACCAGGCGTACTGGTACGGGGAGGCCTAGGACCTCGCACACCCGATTTATCCGCCCTAGCTTCGCAGGCTCGATCGTGGCTTCGCGCAGCGCATGCTCCTTCGCCGTGTACGGCCTGAGGAAGGCCTCTACTGCACGCTCCGTGTCTTCCAATGAAGCACTGCATGCGAAGTGGTGCTTCGTTCACAAAATAGCTACATATGTATAGGCAGCATACGGCCGAAGTACTTACCACGATCGGAGGGTTACTGCAGAGAAGACACTGTGGGGTGGACGCCATCTCGCTAGTAGTGATCTCGCTCATACTTCCACCGGGCGGAGAGAGGAGACACCCCATACATTGTAAACTCCTCGGCGAGATCGCGCATGTTGAACCGGAGGGCGACACCGGTGAGCCTCCGCGCCTGCTGTCAATCATTGCACTTCGGCTTCACTCCCGGACAGTCGTTGAAAGCTATTGGCTGACCTCGGCACTGAAGATTGCTGCTACTCATCACGTGATAGTAGAACCACCACCGCATCCAGCCGGACTCTCACTTCTCTCGCGTCGCCAGAGCGGGGAAAAGCTTCGCACAACCCGACCTCACCACGAAGTGGACGCTGCCAAAATTGGACAGTGCCCACTCCCTCGACCTTCTTCGGCTGACAGCGCGTCATGAAGAAGGGCGAACAGGTTCGCGCTGGGATGAACACCTTCTACTCGGACCGCCCAGGCAAACACAGCCAAGCGAACTATCACATTTGGGGTCAGCTGCACCAACTCCAACTCGTAAGCCTGCAAGACCTCGCCGACAAAGAGCGTTGAGGGCATCCGGAGCCCAGCCTAAAAAAATGCGGCGAAGACAATCGCCTCCGACTCCTCTACGTGAGAATCCACTTCGTCGCAGGTGGGCAGGCGAGCTCCTGTGCGCTCCTCTATCTTCTTCTCTCGGAAGAGGGCCTCGATCGTCTCCTCGGTAGTACGACTCCGCCCTAGGACCTAGGAGCAGTGCCCTCGCAAGCTCCGCATGGCATCATACTGCTTGTCGACCCGCGACGGCTTGCGAGCCACGAGGGGAAATTCCGCTGGTGGTGGCGTCAAACCACGCTGGCTCGATGAGGCGCTGCCGCTAAGCCGGCAGCTAGGATCTCTACGGCATGCCATCCTACTTCCCAAGCGGAGGGCTGAAGGAACAGGAGCACGCGCAGGTTTCGGACAGCAGGAAAGAGCAAGCAGGCAATGGCTCACGGGCAAGAGATGCGTCCGCATGCAGGCAATGACGCTTTATAAAGACCCTTCACATCCCCACGATCGGGAACGCAACCGGCGGGAGCCCGTCGATTCGGCTCCCCACGATCGGGGAGGGCAGCCGCGGACAGACCGAGGCGCGCGTCGGAGACTGCCACGTGTCCCGCCTCTCTTGGGAAGGGACGCGGGCTCGCGTTCGTGCGACCGCTGACATCCCACGAAGCGCCAACCGCGTCGCACCACGTGTAACTCTCCCTCGGGGCGGTGCGTACAGCCGCAGCATCCCGCCCCTGTCTTTTCAGCACTCCGCGTGACTCATGCCAACAATTAAGATGTCATCTCTGAACCATGTAGCTGTCGGGATGTGACGACTCCGGACCAGGTGAAGACTCAACTCATCAACTCAGCGTTGCGCATGAAAGCCTGGTCCGCCCCGCGCCAAGCGGAGTCTCGGCGCCACGCCTCGCATGTTCGACACCTTCGGCTCCGCAAGGTGACTCCGCTGATAACTGTGGCACCGCGAGGGATGGCTCTAAACCAGGGACGACTTCGACGCCTCGCCGAAGCGCGTCTGCACTACGCGTCTGCATTTTTATCTACAGTAGGTCACAGGCCGTAGGGACAGAGAGGGCCAAAGGACTCGGCAACATGGCTTCGGCATGTGAAGCCCTTCATCATGAGAGACTCCTATTGTAGAGGTGGCCCCCACCTAAACCCAGCTGGCCTGTTAGAAAGACGTAAGCATCGAGTGAGGCATGTATAATGACGTGAATGCCCTCGAAGGGTATTCTTGTAAAGATACTCCTCGCAAGGAGATATATATGTGATACCAGCCATAGGGAGAGGGGACATCTCACCTAACTCCCCACTATACACTTTCTCTCTCTGTTTGGTCTGTAACCACAACAATTGGTTTATGGATTTCTATATTTCTATTGTGATTGGTAAGAGTGACCCTTAATGGCACTATCCTTATGGATTTTGTCGAGAAGGGCTGTAGACTCCCTAACTACAGGGTCCCTCATTGAAAACATAGCCTACAGATGGGAGCATTCTGGGGTGATGCGTAACCCAGGATGGGAGCAGTCACTATCGCCAATGTTGAGGACTCTACCCTATAGTGGCAATAAGCATCATAGCTAAGCATTAAAAAGCCTTGTTATGATTTTATCAGTTACACACCTACGGAATCATGTAGTGGCTAATATTATAAGTTAATCATATTTTATGAGTAAAGTTGTATAACCTCTACAAAGTGTCAAAAATCTATTCAAATAGCCATTCCCTCAGACATGGGCAAACGTGTACAAACGTTACTAAAGGACCATGTTAGAAGGTTCATGATAATATTGTGATAAACCATTGAAAGTTTTGTGGAGTGGTTATTTAATTTTGCAAAGATTGCATTTTGCGTGGATTGTTTTTTGAGTTTTCCTAGGAAAACTATAGTACCGTAGCATGGAGTCGGTCATACTAATGTGCGGTAGTACCGCAGTGTGGTGTCGGTCATACCCTGAGTGGTAGTTTTGATTTTTACTTAGCGGTAGCTATTTCATGTTTTGTGCTGTAATAAATAGTAGTAGAATTGAATATTTGTGCTTATTGTGGTTATGTTTTGATTTGTACTTAGCGGTAGCTATTTTATAAAGAGTTCCAATTGTGTGACGTGTGGTAGTACCAACCTGTGATGGGTGATAGTACCAGCTAAGCTAGAAATTCGGCGATTTTGGGAAATTGAATCATGGATTGAGTTGGGTTGATTTATGTCAGTGCATTAATGTTGCATAAAGCATGTTTTGACTAATGTGAGTCAAGTTGTGAAGAACATGTGTCTGAAAATAACTTTTTTGTTTTTAGATGTGTAGAGTTGTTTGGAGTCAACCATGGTCAACAGCGAGGATCAAAGCTATGCTCATAGGAGAGCCAAGGTCCAGAATTATCGAGGATGCAGGTAAGGTGGTTAGATCAAGCATGGCATAAGAAATGCAGGAAATATCGAAGGAAAGTTCGAATATCAGGGTTGCACCATGTGGCTTGGTTGGTCCAACTGAGACGTAGTCTAGTGGAACCGAAACATGAGAGACTTGCTGATGCGTGACAAGCCAATTGTGCACCTACACATGGCAAGTATGGCGATTGCTTACAATAGAAGATGAATACATGGTCAAGAAAGGGTATTTTCGTAATTTGGCTAAAATACTGAAAACTACCTTGTATCAAAACCACGATACTTGAGCGGCGCTTGGGAGAAAAGCTGCTTTGATCAAGATGGATCAAAAGTTAAGGACTTAGCAGATTCAGGCTTATGCGTTTTGAGAAATATACATAAGTGAACATGTGTGAGTAAAACCCGTGTGTAAGGGGTTATCGGGTTTCCCCAACTATGCTAAATAGATAGTATTCACTAAAGGTTAGATGTGGCTGCTAGCCCCTCTCTTGTGCTCTCTTGTTTAGAGTTAGGGTTAGAGAGTTGAGTGCTTCATGTGATCTCTGTCCTCCAATGTAGAGTGGTTATAAAACTTTTTCCTTCAAGTAGTAATAGAATTAATCTTTAATCATCTCTATGGCTATCCCTTGTATTGATTGATTACTTAATTTGGTTGGTTTTCCCTCTCCTCTTATCCGTTCTTGATCTTGCTGTGCCAAGGATGAGAGATGGAGATAACATCTGAAAATCATTCTCCACCTATGTAGGCACTTTAGTAGCAAGTTCATTAAGAAACATGGTTTTTGCATGTTTTGATCTTCCAAGTGAGTTCTTGATATGAGGGTTTTTGGAGTGATTTATTCAGTGTTCTTGCCTACTGTGTCATGTGGGAATATATCCAAAGCCATCTTAGCTATCCTCTACTCATGAGCATGTATTAATCATCGATTTTGGATTTTGATTGATTTTTGGGGGTAATTTGTCTTCGAACTAAAAATATCTCAACTTTGATAATGATTTTTATGATCGTTTATTGGAATGAGTTCATGATATCTTAGAGAAGATCTCTGCAAATTTTCATATCATTTGGATCTATGGATTAAAAGTTTCATCGATTTTGGTTTTTGAAATTGCTCTAATTTTAGTATTCCTGTGCTAGTTTTACTGTAGTAGCAGTACTAACAGGTACTATAGTGGCAATACCGATTTTTCTGTAGCAAGTGGTACTGCGAAAATTACTATTTATCCCTCGGATTTTTAGCTTGTTGATTTGCTAGGTTGTGTATTGGCTTTCCATCCTAATTTTCTTAGCTTTATAAGTATTGGAGTGAAGGATTAGTGAATACTTGGAGAAAAATTTTAGGGCACCATTCACCCCCTTTATTGCCATACACTTGTGTTGTTTTCATAAATAAATAATGAACTGGTAATGATTGTAATAACCAACTCTTAATGGAATTAAAAATAGAGAGATTTCGCTCTCACAATAATGAAAGTGAAAGCGAAGGGATTTTGCTCTCATAATAATAAAGTGAAAGTGAAGGGATTTCACTCTCACTATAATGTAAGTGAAAGCAGAGGAATTTCACTCTCAGAACAATGGACATGAAAGCAGAGTGATTTTGCTCTCATGATAAAATTTGACTCAAAAATGAATATTAGTTTTAATGTAAAAATGGCTAAGTCATAGGCTTGAAATCTAACTAAATTAGTATATTTTACAAATTGGCTTTATGTTAAAAGAGACATAAGACCTTCAGTTGGATAAGCCATGCATATAGGAGTAGTTATATATAGTTGCATTCTACTATAAGGAGTTACTAAGTACCTTTATACACATTGTTGCTTAATATATGATTCTAGATGACGGAAGCGATGACTCAGTGTCTCGATTTATCCATGCTACCGATATAGAAGACAAAGGCCAGGACTAGGTTTAGCCCCAGTTGATTGCTTGTGGCAAGATATGGACGCTCCTTTTGGTTTACGTACTATTTTCATGCTTTACTCTAGACTATACTATTTGGTCAATCGTCCCATTATATACAACTCAGTCATAAGACCTATTTACGATTGTCTATGTAATATAAAACACTCATTTTATTTACTCATATGTATGAATGTGATATTTGCTGATGTTATTGTGTGAGCTAGCTACTGATCCAGGGACTAGCTTGGAATACACAAGAGATTTGGATTATCAAATCTGGGTTCCCACAATGCATGTGATATCTTGTGGCAAACTTCCACACTCGGTTCCATACTAAAGACCTGATGAAGAAATTCAAAAAGTTCTACATGAAAAACTAGCGGTGCAAGTTCAAAGTGATATGGAAAGAACTTCATAACGTGACCTCGATGCATATAAGAGAATCACAACCAGTGCAACATGTAGAGGATGTGGGTGTGCAGACACATAAGGGTCCACTTATAATAGCCAATAATTGTTTGCAATTGATCAATTTGCATGCCCCTTAGCTAGAGCAATGGTCTCAGTTCTATGACACTGATAGTAAAGGAACACGCGTAGGCTACGGAAGCAGAAAACAAAACTCTTCTACCGCGCACCCAAGAACATCATGCTAAGGAAGGATCATGGATCGTTACCACTTAGATGCGCAGCGCAGCGGAAGAAGAGTTGGAAACCGATCCAATCACGCGCGTCGAGGTAGTAGTGGAAGTAGCCGATCGCTCCGAACAGATTGTCTCCTCTACGCACGCCGATCAACACTGCAACGAGCAGCGCCTCCACCAGTATCCACACGTCCGGGGCTGGAACGCCGATCGCGAGTGTACTAGCACTCGTGAGCAGCTAGGGTTTGGCTCGGGAGGTGGCGGCTAGGGTTTTTTTCAGATGTTAACAGGGACGAATCCCCTCAGCCCCTTGCCTCCATATATATAGACCTCCTCACATGGGCCTTGCGGACCGAGGCCCATTAGGAGTCTATTCGGATCTTTATCCGAATTGAACCCATATCCGAATCATATTCGAATCAGTGTTCCAACCCGTTAAGCGTGCGACCCTGTAGGTTCAGGTATACTTGGTCGTGACCCGGAAACGCCTTTCCGATCACCCTGTTAATAGCGGCCTCTAGTAAGACATATTAACCCCAAAGTATATGTAAAGATCATATCAATTGAACTCGTAATGTTCTCTCATGTACGAATCCCTTTGCCTCACGATATAGATTGAGCTCAAGGCGAGACCTGTGTCATCCTCTTAATAGCTCAATCACTCTCTCGATTCCGTGATGGATTATAAACTTGTAATTGACTTCTCAATCACCTTGGCATGCCATGCACTTTCATAATCCATTACATCGAGGGGCCCAGAGATATCTCTCCCATAAAGAGGGGCAAATTCTATCTTGATCATTCACATCCCACTACATGTTTCATGGCAAACCCGAAGACTACTTTTATGACTACCCAGTTACGGAGTAGTGTTTAGTAGTCCCAAAATAAGCTACTACTCATGTTGGGAACCATGATGATCTCAAGTCTAAGGATTCTACATAAACACTACTCGAGACCAACTGATGACACATGGAATCTCTGTAGTGTCTCATGGCAGGTCTATCAAACATATGTTCACTAACACATGTCCATATTATTGATTTGGTATCACCATACCATGATCCATGAGACATGATCATCAATCAATACATATGCTGATCTTTGTCTTTGAATCATATTTGTTCCTCATATGATATATGATCAGGGATCATTTAGAAATAGCAACATTTTAGTATTTAAGAGTCTCATGAATAAGTCACATACTCATTGATCAATAATGATGATGTCTATTCCAAGGAACAAAGTAATGTATCATAAACATAGTATGTGATATATACAACATCTCCATGTTGCCTCTAGGGCATATCACTAACAGACAGTGCTAGGCATGGAATAATGACCATGAACATGCCAGATGTGTACAATGGTGTGATGAAGGCTGTGCAGACCCTACCAATTACTATCATTATGGATAAAAATTGTAACCACATTGTTGGTTACTTTGTCAACAGACGGATGATGACCAAGAAGTATTTGGAGGAAGGAAAGCAATACTCAAAAGTTACATAGGTGTATAAGGACAAGAAAATAAGGAAGGATTGGTCGCACATTGCTTGGGTATGGATGGAATCAGGAAGAAGTTTGAGACCTGTCTTAGGGAGAACTATGTCAACAACCACAGAAGAGGTGATCAGAAACATATATGCAACATTAACGAAGTAGCGATATGCACATGCAATAAGCCGAAGCTCCTCTACAAACCGTGCTCAGATGAGTGCATAACTTGTGCTACATGGCGCCTTTCTTCCATGCAATACATCTCGGAGTACTTCGATAAACATCATTTGTTCTGGACATGGAGTGCTACGTTCAACTCATACATTGTGTGTAACATCCCAAAATTCAGGTAGCTCAAAAAAGTGAAAATTTTAAAACTTTTTTCTTGTATTTTTTGACTTCTAATTTCCTGGCTTTTGACTAAAGTTTTCCATAGAGAATAATTTATGAACACTAATTTGGGAAAAGAATGCACAATTGATGAAATTCAAATTAAATTAAAATTCAAATATGAAAACATGATCCATAAAGTAGCATAGGATGATTTATTGTAAAAACCAATTTGGATTTCAAAAACCCAAATATAAGTTCCTTATGCTAGAAACAAAAGTTGGAGCATTTTTGAGCATGTTTCTAAATTTTTTCAAATCAAAATGGTGCATTTTGAATAAAATAGTGAGCTTCAAAGAAATTTTGAGGAAAACTTAAAGCTAATAAAATCCTAGAAATATTACACAAGACTCTATACTATGTCATAAGTCTTTAAATTTTGTTTTATAATTTTTAGAGCTTGTTCACTATATCTAAAAATTCTCAAACCTCTTAGCCCACCTTATCTCTCGCCCTCCCACCGCCGAGTGGGGCCCACTTGCAGGTATCTTCTTTGACCTCTAGCAACCACACTAAAAACCATGGCAGTGGTTCCCCTAGGTTTTGATGCCACTGCCCCCCATTTTCCACTTCGCTACCTACCCCCCAACCTGTCTCATCTCCGTCATTTCCCACTCTACTCCACGTCGCATTCATGGGAGATAACCCGAGTAGCTCTGTCCAGCAGAGCTTGCAAAAAATCAGGAGTTACTCCTGGCCGTCTCGTGCCTACAAAGCTCATCGACCACATTGACTTTTTCCTCATATCACCTTTTGATGAGGATATCTCTGCTAGTCCTAGTTCGTCTAGTCCTATACAAAAAGCTCCAACTCCTCCAATTGAACCAACAGGGCCGATTACAGGAGCACGAGCAAAGAAGCTCCAACAATAGGTGAATTTGTTCTTTAAAGAGTATAATTTTGATAAGATTTTGCTACTACCTAATTCTAGTGTGTTGTGCGTGCTTAGGTATGAGGAGGAGCTCACTCAGAAAGGTCGATGCGGTCAAGAAGAAGGATTATACAGTCCGAAAACTTTAGAAGCCGTTTTGAGGGCCTAAACCACATTTTTTGGAGATGCATTGTTTTTCGGAGCCTTGCGAATGAATCAGATCCAGACTTATGGATTTTTGGATCAAACTCTTCGTTAGCTTCAAAAATATGTGCCCGGCCTGCGTGCCACTTGGGCTGACCGAAATCCAACTAATTTCGGTCATATATCTCGTTTTTATGAGTTGAGTCCGAACCATATCAAGTAATTGTGTCGAGTTGATTACGGATTGAGTAGTAGAGTTTGTTTCGGTCTCTTGGGCCAAAACCAACTAGAACTCGGCCTTAGGCCCAATTGTGTGCGTGCGTGAGGTTAGGGTTGGCCTTTAAGTAGCCGTCGCCCCCCTCCATTAGGGTTCAAGACCACTTTTCAGATTAAAATTAGAACAGCATATTGCTTGTTTCTTTTCACCAAAGTGTCCATGCGAGGATTACTTGAGTGGAATTGAGCGATCGTTCTTGAATCAAGGTCGTGTTTGCTTTTCCATTGGGGATTAAGGGCACGGCGTTTCTCCACTCGTGGTCTCGTGGAGAAAGCTCGGTGTATCTTGACGAATTTTCAAAGAGCTGTGAGTTCATGCATTGGCACGGGTGTATAGCTAGAGAGATTGGTTGAGAAGCATTAGTAATCGTGATCCTACGTCGAGAAGATCAGGGCTGCCCATATCACCTTTATTCCATTTTCATGACAAGTCGAGCCCCTTGCTCCTTGTTTCGTTGGGAACCCACACGTCTTCCTCAACATCGGTAGGCGTGTTTGCCACTGTCGCTGTGGTGACATCGCTGTTCGCAACTCTCCAGTGAACTTCTCACATTTTTGACCATGCCACATTGTGCTTCACATTCCCTATAGTATTTCCTACAAACAAATTGCTTGATTCATGCAGTAATTGGATGGGATCGAGTCATCTCATCCTACTCCAGCATACCACTGCTGCCACGCCATTGTCACCTCCTTAGTGAGTTGCGGTTCAATCCCTCTCCCTCAAAGCATCTTGGACCTCTCCTTGAGCTAATACACCTCTCATCCATAGCTACCCCTCACCGTGGAATTCCCTCACCGTGAGCATCCTCTCCACCACTATTGCTCCTCATCGGCTGGCCGCCTTAGTGCCCCTCCATCCCCAAGAATAGCACCGGTGAACTCCTATCATGGTTAGGGCTTGTGGGCTAGCTAGTTGCTTGTCTTGTGGATGTCCGCATCATTGGCCCCATAGTTGTCAATGGCGCTGCTACAAGAGTCACCGTCGACGTTCTCAGGTGATCGTATGGTCCCAACAGCCACTGCCCATAGTTTTGCCTAGCTTCCCTTGATCCATTTTACTGCATTCTAGAGCCTTGCAGTCATCGTGCCATCAGCGGCAAGCTCACCAGGAATAGCTGCCAAAGCTCTGCTCTATTTCTGAATCGATTATGTTCCACCTCCCTCTAATTCGTGGGGCCTTGGCCATTAGTCCTTTTGGGAGACAAATTGTGTTAGCTAAATCTTGTTTAATTTAATTAATCTCTAAATGAAAACAACATGCATGTTTTATAATTAAAATGTTGTTTTAAATATGAGAGGATGACATGCATGCCACACATGTAAGAGAAGTAATTAGCGCTAAGGCCAGTTTAAAACTAATGAGTCTATGACAAGTAGGTCCAAGCCAAGATTAATTAAGAAATTTTAATTAAACTAAAATTTAAAATATGTGTCACTAACATAAGGTACTCACTCAGTAATTTAATAAATAAAAGATGATTTATAACATGTTGGACTGACATGCATGGCCCACATGTAAGAAATTTTAGAAAAATAAATAAAATGGAAAAAAAATCTGCTTTTAGTTCTTCGAAAGTTCTCTTTCTCTTTTGGAAAGTGTATTTTGAGAAAATACACCTTCGACATCATCACTTTTATTACTTTTTAGGATTTATAAACTAGAGAAAATTCAAATGCATATAAATTTTGCATATGAACTCTAAATTAAGTGATTTTTATCTCTATTTTTTTTAAAAAAAATCATGCTATATCTGAATATGGAAAAAATATTTGAATTTGGTCTCTACTTGAATTTATTTAACACTTATTTGTGCTTATTTAGTTTTATTGATTAGATACCGTCGCGCCAAAATTCTATGAGAACCTTCCTAAGCAATTCTACCCTACCTATTACAACATAAAATATGAAATGATGTGTAATAGTGTTGTACCACTCTACCCTTCCCATGCATGCTCAAAGATCACCTGGAAGGGGGGAAAAATAAGAGTGAGATAAAAATTTCAGCAAGCAAACTATTTAACAAGCTAATTAAACTATAATAGTTTAAGCATCAATAATTATTTCCCATAATGACCGCATTTATAGACTTAACCATAATTACTACCAACAACAATAAAACATTAGCAAGTAAGTCTCATTTGCCTACTTCATAACCACAATCACCACTACTACCAATATCAGTAAAGCATATATATATATATTTCTCACTAACCTTATTATTTTTCATAACCATATCCGCTAACAACAGTTACCACAAGAGAATTACCTCATGTCACAATCACAACCCCTACCATACCACAAGAAGAGTGAACCCCACTCCACGACCACAGCCACATTCCTCATACCACAAGTGACTCTTATGAGCCAATTCCATATAAAAAACTAAGAAGTTGCATATGTATACAAATAATTCATCTAATTCGTCCACAACAAATTGCTTATGTATGCAAATGATTCACCCACAATAAAAATGCATATGTATGCATATGATCCACTGCACCCTTACCCAACAAGGTAAGAGTGTGCATCGTACTATGGTAATATATGATGCTGTACCGGTACGGTCGTGGCTATGTGCGGCGATATCCACGATGCAAATGACATATTACGATATTATGATATGATATCAATGAATCATAAGAATTTAACCACATGGACCTCAATCAATTCATAAAGAATACTACCCCATAACCATACTTGTTTCATTAAGATTAACATCACATAAACCACACTCGATTCATCATGATCATAAATAATCGATTCATAAAAAAAATATTACTACATAGACCACAATATATTCATAAATAATACTACCACATAGATCAAAATATCTTCGTAAAGAATACTACCCTATAACCACATTTGTTTCATTAAGTGTAATACCACATGAACCATATCCGATTCTTCAAGAATATAAACAATCGATTCATAAAAATGCTACCACATAGACCACATTAAAGAAAACATGTAGTAATGACAAAGCATCTCTAATGTGAATGTAGTAAAATTAACAAATTAAACAGTAGCAACAACCGCTATGTTTACTTGCCTCTACCGAAGAAGTGAAGCGCTCAAGCACAATCAGGAGCAAAGCCACCTGTCCAAAAACTATCTCTCAGCATAGGACTACAGCAAGGCATCCACATCTTAAGAAAATAAAATGCTGCTAAGCCCAAAACCCGACAATACCTTCTTAGTTCGTCGCTCCTACGCCCAGCCCACTGCAGCAGCGTTGCTTGTTTTTTTTCGTATCTTTTGATCTACTAGGCCAAGCACATCAAACAATAATATTTCTAGAAACTACAGAAAGAATACTACAACTTTTAAGTAGAGTAGACACCCGATTTTTATTCTGCTGCGAAAGGGATGTAAAATATCGCGAAAAACAGAGGACAGACTCTGCATCGGCGATCTGGTCAGCAAGCTTCTACTGAATCTCACCTTCTGTATAAAGATCTAAAAATTATGATTTTTTTACAAAAGATATTTTACATGATTTCCTACAACTTTCGTTATTGTGGGCAAAAACATAAAATTCGCTAGCCCCTCTGAAACTGCACCTGAATAGAAACTAGACTTTGACTACTCCTCTGCTACTCAGTAGAGTTCCAATCTCTGCTGTGCCTAAACCCCACGGTCAAAAATTCTAAAAAAAATTACAACAGCTAGTTTTGATGTTATCTACAACTTTCATGTTAATCAGATCTGTAGGAAAAATCGTCTTGATGTCCTAATTTAGACGAACAGATGATCTGCTTGAATCATGCATCATAGCATGTCATTTGTATCGTGGATGTCACTGCACCTAGCCGCGACCATACCGGTTCAGCATCATATATTACCGTAGTATGATGCACACTCTTACCTTATTGGGTAAGGGTGTAGTGGATCATATGCATACATATACATTTTCTTGTGGATGGATCATTTGCATACATGTGCAATTTGTTGTAGATGAATTATTTGCATATGTATGCAATTTCTTAGTTCTTATGTAGAATTAACTCATGAGAGTCCTTTGCGGTATGAGGTTTGATGATCTTTTTCTGAGATCTTATGTGGAATTGGTTCATGAGAGTCACCTGTGGTATGAGGGTTGTGGTTGTGGTTGTGAAGTGGGGTTCACCCTCTTGTGATATGGTTGTGGTTGCGGTTGTAGCTTGAGGTATTTCTTGTAATGCCCTGAACGTCGTTGCGGCGTCCCTAGGAAGGTTTTAGCGTAATCGTGGAGTCGCCCGATTTTCGGTAGATCGCGGGAGGTAAAATATTTTTTTTACGGAATAGTATAAAATGGAAAATAAATTAAAATTTTTTAAAAAACCTTTTAGTGGGCCACCTAGAGGGTGGGCTTACCACCTTGGGCCGCCAAGGGGTGGCCGCAACCCCTAACCCTAACCCTAAGTCATCCCCTCCCCCTATAAAACTCCTTGGCCGTAGCCCCCCTTTCCCCCCTTGGCCACCACCCCTCACCTCCCATTGTGCCTCCACCATCCCCCCTATTGCCCTGTCCATTGGTGCAAAGGAGAAAGCAAGGAAGAGGAAGGAGAAGAGAACGAAGAGAAGGGAGGGAGGAAGAGAAAGAGGAGAAGAGAGAGAGAGATCTCAAGGGATTACTTAGGTAACTTTTTTCCATACAAAATACTTTTGTTTTTGGAGTAATTAGAGTTCTTGGCATAGGATTAGAAGGGGATTAACAAAACGATTAACCGATTAGTGATTTTCTGCTGTCTGCGCGTAGTCTAATCTGTGCAGCATGGCTGTTTGTGCAGATTAGGCCATCGAAATGATTTTTTCTGCAAGTCTAGACAAAGGAAAGTTGTAGAGGATGAAGAGATCTATCTTTTGAAATTTTTCTAGATTTTTTGGCCGTGGGGTTTGGGCGCAGTAGAGTCGGGAACATTACTGTTTGGTAGAGGTGTAGTCCAAGACAGATTGCTGTTCGGGTGTAGATTCAGAGTAGTAGATGATTTTTATAATTTTGGACACAATTATGAAAGTTGTGGGAAATCTTGTAATCTAACTAATGTATAAAAATCATGAATTTTAGAGCTTTGTACAGAAGTTGGGGTGCGTTAGAAGATGACTGGTCAGATTGCCAGAACAGAGTACGTCCTCTGTTTTGTGCAATAATTTACACCCTTTTAACAACAAAATAAAAATAAGTTGTCTACTTGAAAATTGTAGGTATTTCATTGTAGTTTCCATAAATATCTCATTTGCTATAATCGGCTTAATAGCTTTAAAGATACAAAAATATTAAGCAGCACTGCCGCAGTGGGCTGGGTGAAGGATCAACGAGCGGAGAGGTTATTGTCGGGTTTGGGGTATAGCGGCATCTTTATTTTCTTAAGTCACAATTACCTTGCTGTAGTCGTGTGCTGAGAGGTAATTTTGGACTGGTGGCTTCGCTCCTGACCACGCGTGATCGCTTCGCTTCAACGGTAGAGCCAAGTAAACATAGCGGATGTGCTACCGATTAACTCGTTAATCATACTACCTTCACATTAAATATTTCTCTTAATATGAGATGATTTGCTATTACTACAAGATTTCTTAATGTGATCTATGTGATAGCAATTTAAGAATCATTTGTTTATTTCTTGATGGATTACTTGTGGTTAGTGGTGATGTTCTTGATGAAACATGTGTGGATGATGAGGTAGAATACTTGATGAATATATTATTGATCTTTGCGGTTATATTACTGTGGATCATGATAATCATATCATTCATATCATGACATGTCAATTTGCATTGTGGATGTCGACGCACATCGCCGCGACTGTACCGGTACAACATCGTACATTGCCGTAGTGTGATGTACACTCTTACCTTGTTGGGTAAGGGTGCAGTAGATCATATGTATGCACATGCATTTACTTGTGGATAGAATCAATGCATACATATGTTATTTGTTGAAACCTTTGAGGTTTGACTCGTGGGAGTCATTGGTGGATTGATAATTGTGGTAGAGGATTTAGTTGTGGTCATTGTGGTAATTAAATGTTGATGACTAAATATTTGTAGTTTAATTAGCTTGTTAATCAGTTTGTTTGCTGAGATTTTTATCTCACCCTTGTTTTTCTCCACTACAGGTGATCCTTGAACATGTGTGGGAAGGATAGAGCGGCACAACACAAATGTACTTCATTCTATGATTCATGCTGTAATAAATTGAGTAGACTCTAGCTAAACATCTGTCTACCTCGTTGATGGTTACTTCAAATTAATAATGCTATATTGTGAACTATTTGAACTGTTTTTCCTGGTTAATTTATTAGTGGTTGCTCTTAATTAATCTTTACTTTTTTTGTTTTGTTATGGTTCCGCTTAGGTTATCATGTTTTAAAATTTGTTGCTCATTTATTTTTATCTTGTAATTTGGCTAGATGTGGAGTGGTTTAGTGGCATCATAGGGTAATGTGGTTCCTAGAGTGTTACATTTCTCTTGTTATAATATGTTAATGTTTCTTGTGGTAGGTAGTAATTTTGGTTGTGGATATAAATGCCGCCATTAAGAAATTAATCGTTGATGCTTAATCAACCGTAGTTTAATTAACTTGTTAAACAGTTTACTTGCTGAGATTTCATCTCACTCTTGTTTTTTCCCCTTCCAGGTGATCCTTAAGCATGTATGGGAAAGGTAGAGGTGCACGACACTATTACACATCACTTCATGAATTTTGCTATAATTATTTAGACGAGTCTTTATTCATATTCTATCTCCTCATAGTTGATCACTATTATTTAATAATGCTAGATTGTCATTGGCTTTAATTGTTTATAATCTTAGCGGTTGTATCTTCTAAATATCTTCCATTACTTGTTGTATTGATATACTTCCACGTACTTTTTATTGTTTTGGGATGATGTTGTCAGACCTTTCTTGTATCCTAGCTAGTCGTGGTATAGTTTAGTAGCATTCCAAGGTAATATGGTTCCTAGGGTGTTACAGCGTTGTCCAATGTCATCGCTACTCGACTACCGTTCGATGCCACTTACCCGATCAGACTGGTCTAAACATCCTTGAAGAGAAACGCCGTCTGATGTTCATTGCAACTCGATAGTCATCTGATGCCACTTATATGATCAAACTGGTTCGAAACTACTCTCGTCAATCTCTCGTCGGAACAACGACGGTGCCGAATTTAAGCGAGGTGTTAAGGGAGAGGGGAGGCGAACGGAGGGGAATTGTTTGCCGAATTCATGTGATTCACAACTGGGCAAAGATTTTTTCCTTTTGCATGTGCGGCCGAAAATGGAGGAGGCGAAAAAATCGGGACTACTCAATGGCTATTGTGCCAGCACGGAGAAAGAAGAGAGGCAGGAGGAAGGAGATAACATACGGGGTCCCCTTGCACAGAGAAGGAGAGGGCTAACTGGGTGGGCCGTGCGTGGAGAAAAATGGTAGTGTAGTACCCCAAACTTAGCTCTCAAGGACTTGTGTGTAATTAATAAAGAAAAATTTAGGAAAAGGGAAAGCGTGCATTTTTAGTTGTTGGATTAGTTGTATGGAACAAGTCATAGGGAAGAGTTGCTTAGGCTTGCCAACATACATACATACATACATACATACATATATATATATATATATATATATACTATAATTAACTAGGATACCATGGTGCCTAGGCTCTATATTCGACTTTTCATCGATGATTGATTCAGCATATCAAATCAATAACTTCCTTTCTAAATCGATGCTTTTCTGAATTAATAAATGCTAACAGGTTTGTCTGACATATTATATACTATTGCAATTGCATGCATCTAAAAGCAATCAAAAGGCAGGGAGGCCTAGTGCCTAAACACCATGGTGCCCTATTTCAGTATCATATATATACATATATATAAGAAGCCTATTTTCTACACTTGGGTGTAATTACATCCTATGTCATATCTCACAACGTAAGGAGTATCTCGCGTAACAGAGAGTATGTACATGTAGTATACGAGTATTTAAGATCATCTAGGTGGTATGAACAATTTTTCAAAGGTAGCATATATATTTTTTAGACATACTCCTTTTTATGTGCGTATATGTAGGTATTTATAAAATACACTATAAACTATGGACTCCCTTACAATTTTTTTATGTGGTTTATATTAGAGTATCTTATATTTAGTATATAAGTGTACCTAGAATGATAAAATGAGTATTTCAAATTTGTTTATGTGGTATAATAGAGGTGGGTGTAATTACACCCGGGAGTACAAGGTATTTTTCCTATATAACCTTGTACTCCCCGGTGTAATTACACTCACCTCTATCATACCACCAAAACAAATTTGAAATACTCCTTTATCATCTTGGATATACTCGTATACTAATTATAAAATACTCCAACGTGAACCACATGAAAAAATTGCAAGGGAGTCCATAGTTTTTAGCGTATTTTGTAAATACCTTTATATACGCACATAAAAAGGAGTATATAAAAAATATACATACCACCTTTGAAAAATTGTTCATACCACCTAGATGATATTAAATACTCGTATACTACACGTACATACCCTCCGTTACATGAGATACTCCCTATATTGTGAGATACAACATAGGGTGTAATTACAGGCTTATATATATATATATATATATATATATATATATATATATATATATATATATATATATATATATATATATATATATATATATATATATATATATATATATATATATATATATATATATATATATATATATATATATATATATATATATATATATATATATCCTGGTCACCCTCGGTGGACGTGCGAGAAACGATGGCTCCTCAGAAGAGCAGCACCCAAAATAAAGCCAGGAGACAAGGGTCCACCGAGGATGACCAGTGTAGATCGCTGCCCACCCAGCGTCTTCCCACTCCAACACTCATTGCCCAACGCATTCGGGAGAACTGCTGATTTGGTGTCCTAGGTGGGTAGCCGTGTTACTGTGATGTCGGGTTGTTTGACCACTGTTTGGCACAAGGTAACAGTGTGCCTTTGCAATTCCCCGAGAGAGAGAATATTAGTGGCTGGTAACTGAAATTTTGTCTTTGTGCATGTTTATCTAGTTTTCAACAGTAGCTAAATTGGGCTTTGATTAGTGTTGCTTCCTACACATTTGTGATAGTTTTTGCATAGTGGCTAGATGGGAAAATTTGGCTAGTGATCATCAAGAACAATCAGGAAGTAGATGGTTTGGTCTGTGGTATTGTTGTACTATTTTTACACATAGAGTAGAGGCATAATTTGAGAACTTCATCTACTAGAGAGTTGTAGAGGATGTCAATATCTTTGTATAGAATTATTATTTGGGTTAATAGGATGAGTATATAGGGAGATATGTATTTTATAATTCTATTATTCGATAATTGTGTTGGGTTTTTACAGTTTGTAGTAAGTAATAGATTAAATATAGTAGAGGTACTAATCTAGGAATTTGGGCAACATGAACCTTGTAGGTAATTTTGTAAGTTTTCTAGAAAGTCTAAGAAAATAATTTTAGATGAGTAAACTAGAAGTTATGATTTTAGGAAGACTGCTATCCTGAGACCGGGTGCTGTTGGACACTATCATGGGAAAACATTAATTTGATTATCTTAATACCATAATTAAAATTTTAAAATAACCATAAAGTGATACAAAATTTTCTGTAGATTCTTAAAGTGCCATTGTTTAATATATTTGCATATTTAGATTAAAAGATATTAAATTATGAAGTGTTGCTGTCCAGAAGATGACAGATCTGTCTTTTGGGTTAAAATCGTGTATTTAGATGATTTAATCTATGTATTTGACCAACTAAGAAAATTTAGAGAATTTTGTGTAGATTCCAGAACTGATTTGGTTTTCTATTTTACGATGAGGGAATTTAGAATAATGAAAATTTGAATACCGTGACAGCAAGGGGATTACCCGGTAAAGGGAAAAAGGAGTGGTTTTGGGAAGCGTGTAGGAACGTTGTCGATTACTTGATGTGTTGTACTACTGTGGTATATATTGAGATTGGATATTTTTTGTAGGAGAATTAGCTTTGGCTTTGTTGTCATCTTCGAATATTTTTGCTAGGCGTAATTAAGAAAAAGGTAAGTGCATGGTAAAATGGTATTCAAATTTCTGAGCTTGTTGTTTGTTTATGTAATTACTTGCTATGATGATTCATATGAAGATACTTGTTCTTAAATTGCTCATATGTTTACGGTCACATTGATGAATATGGCAATGGATTAATGTTGTTGATTAACTAATGAAGAGGTATAATCATTGCATTGTATATTGAGCATTCATGTTACATAGCGTTGAGCTGAGACATGACCCTATATGAAAAAGGACAAGGCCAGACATATGATAAAGAGTTGACTTGAGATCTGTTGTAGGGGTGGTCCCCACCTAACCCGACCAGCCTGTAGAAAGGCATATATATTGAGTGAGGCAGTAGTAAGGCATGTGTAAGGACGTGAATGCCACGAAGGGCATCCTTGTAAAGACACTCCTCGTAAGGAGATGTATCTGGCGCTGGCCATAAGGAGAGGGGACATCTCACCTAACACCCCACTACACTTCTTTCTATTTGGTTTGTAACCACAACAGTTGGTGCCGTCTGTGGGGGACGACAGGAGCGAGCCTCAGGATCTAGGAAGGATGGCACCGACATCATCGGCGGCGAGGAGGAGAAGAGGGGTCGCAGCGAGGTCCCGCGCCGACACCGGGGCTCTGACATCGGCGGTCCCAGAGGTGAGCGACGCCGATGCAGCGGTCGACTCCAGCCTCGCCGACGCCGACGTAGCGGTCGACTCCAGCCCTGCCGATGCCGACGTAGTGGTCAACTCCAGCCCCACCAACGCCGACGGAGCGGTCAACTCCAGCCTCACCGACGCTGACGCAGCGGTCGACTCCAGCCCCGCCAACGCCGACGTAGCGGTCAACTCCAACCCCGCCGACACCGACGCAGCGGCCGACCCCGCCAACGCCGACGCAGCAGTCGACTCCCGCCCCGCCAACGCCGACACAGCGGTCGACTCGCCTCGTCAACGCCGACGCAATGGCCGACTCGGCCATCGACGCCGACGTAGCGGTTGACTCGGCCCGCTGGCCGGCGGCGGTCGACTCGGCCGCAAGCGCCAACATAGCGGTCGACTCCAGCCCCGCCGACGCTGACGCAGTGGCCGACCCCACCAACGCCGACGCAGCGGTCGACTCCCGCCCCGCCAATGCCGACGTAGCGGTCGACTCCAGCCCCACCGACGCCGACGCAACGGCCGACCCCGCCAACGTCGACGCAATGGTCGACTCCAGCCCCGCCGACGTCGATGCAGCGGTCGACTCCAGCCCCGCCGACACCGGCACAGCGGTCGACTCCAGCCCCACCGACGCCGGCACAGCGGTCGACTCCAGCCCCACCATCGCCGACACAACGACCGACTCCACCATCGCTGACATAGCGATCGACTCCGCCAACTACCACAGCACCGGCCGAGCGGCGCAGGGAGGTAGCGTCGGTGCCTATGGGGCATGGCCACCATCTTCACTCCCGGTACAGGAGCGCCGAGTGGCCTCGGCGATGTCACGGCGACCGATCGACGCGGAGTCCACCACACCGACATGGCGAGTAACTTGGCGGCGCAAGTAGTGGTCGCGGTGTCAGGCCAGCGCGATCGGGAGTGCCAATCGCTTTGACTACGCCGGTAGTGGAGAGCTCCCTGTTGGCAGCCCTCTATACGCTCCAGCGGGAGCTGGCGGATCTCCGCGAGACCGTGCGAGCCATGCAAGAGGCTTGGAGCCCGCAAGCCCTGACGGCCGTCGCACCAGGGACTCATCCGCAGCAGCCACAGTGAACGCCTCCGCAGGTTCAGATTATCAACGTCATCTCCGGAGGTTCCTCGTCGGGAGCCTCGCAGCAGCCAAGGCTAGGAGTAGCCCAGGGCGAAGTCACCTTCGCGCCTGCCGACGCCCGGGGCGTGGAGTTTCCCCACCAAGACCCTCTTCTCATCCGACCCGACATTGCAGGATGTGACGTCAGGCGCGTCCTTGTTGACGGAGGTAGTTCGGCGAACGTGCTTTTTGCGGAGGCCCTCGACTGCATGGGAATTCGTCGGTGTCGACTGCAGCCATCGAGGACCCCGCTGCACGGTTTTGGGGGCCAATCGCTAAGTACATTGGGCCAGGTATGTCTCCAAGTCTCCTTTTGTCAGGGTGATAACGTCAGGAGCGAGAACGTCATCTTCGATGTCGCGGACACCCCAAGCCCATACAATGCCATTTTGGGCTGCCCTGTCCTCGTCTCCTTCGGGGCGGTCTCGCATCATGACTTCTTGTGTCTGAAGCTCCCGGGCTCGCGGGGCGTCATCACTATCTTTGGCAACCAGGACCTTGCCCGACGCGTGGAGCTCAGGAGCCCCGCCACAGGGTACACACCCTCGCAGGCAAGCTCAAGGCGGACACACCATCAGACCCGGGGTGGACTCCCAAGCCCCGACCGGAGGGCGGAGTCAAGAGGGTACCTCTTCGGGCCGATGGCCAAGTCGTCTCCATCGGTGAAGGCTTCCTCCCAGAGGTGGAGCAAGAGCTACTCTAGGTTCTCCGCAACAACGCAGACGTCTTTGCATGGTCCCCGGAAGACATCAAGGGCGTGGACCGCTTCCTCATCGAGCACACCTAGTGGTCCGCTAGGATGCTAAGCCGGTCAAGCAAAGGCTTCGGCGTATGTCCGTCGACCGGCAGCAAGCAGCCAAGGTGGAAGTAGCAAAGCTCCTGCAGGCTGCAGTCATCCGCGAGGTCCAACACCCAGATTGGTTGGCCAACCCGGTGCTGGTGAAGAAAGCTAACGGTGCCTGGCGTATGTGCATCGACTTCACTGCCCTCAACAAGGCATGCCCAAAGGATGACTACCCTTTACCACGCGTAGACCAACTGGTCGACGCCACCGCCAGCTGCGACCTCATGAGCTTCTTGGACGCTTACTCTGGCTACCACTAGATCTACATGGCCAAGGACGACGAAGACAAGATCAGCTTTATCACTCCGATAGGGACATACTGCTTTGTCAGAATGCCCTTCGGCCTGAACAATGCCGGCGCAACCTTCACCCACCTCATTGCGCTAGCGCTGACCTCCCTAAATGGGGAGGAATGTGGAGGCCAACGTCGACGATGTAGTCGTCAAAACCAAACAATTGGCCGCTCACGGCCAAGATCTCCAAGAGACATTTGACAACCTCAGGAAGGCGGGCATCAAGCTCAACCCAAACAAGTGTGTATTCGGTGTGCAGGCGGGTAAGCTCTTGGGCTTCCTGGTGTCGGGGTGTGTAACATCTTGATTTTTGGGATTTTTAAAACCTTGAATTCAAAAATAAATTTTTTGAAATTTTCTGAAATTAATTCAAGCTTCAAATGAATTTTAGAAATTAACTTGATTTAATATGATTAAAATATACTTTAACATAAGTTGTAAATATTTTATTTGAGTTACTCAGGTCTCAAGGAATTTTTGTATTTTTGGTGAATTTTTGGGATTTATTTGCTATTTTCTGGAGCTCATTTAGTTTTATTTGAATTTGTCAAAGAGAAAACCGGGGAAAAATCCTAAAATCCCTTGTGGGCCAAACCCTTCTCGGCCCACCTCTACCCGGCCGCACCCCGCCTCCCCAGCGGGCCGAACCCTTGGCCCAACCGGTCGTTGATCCCTCTGCTCGCCCGTTCCCTCGTTTCATCCGCACCGTCCGCTCTTTTTTCCTCTATCCAACCGCTGCAAGTGGGACCCCCCTACGCAGACCGTCTCCTACCCGAATCCTCCCCCTTCCCGTGTTCGACCGGGACTGATCCCGCCGGCGCCGCCATAGGGAGTCCCCTCCTTTGCGATCTCGCCCCCGAGACTTTAAAGGCCACTGAGCAGGCCGCCGCTCACCTCCAAGGCGCCGCCCTGTTTTGCCCTAACTTGCGCCCGAGGACACCTTCCCTAGCCGCTGAGGAGCTCCAAGACTCGCCGCCGCCGATTCGACCTCCGGCGAGAAATTGCACGTGGTTTGGTGAGTCATCCCCGCCGCCGATGCCTCCTACTACTTCCTTCCTCGAGCTCTTCCTCCGGGTCACCTCACCGAATCCCCTTCACAACCGGTCGCCGACTTCACCATGCGCCCAACTTCCCCGCCGCCAAAGGCTTACCACCAGCCGTCCTGGTGGGCCTCCATACCTCGCGCCCGCACCAATGGCATCGTCGCATTCTTGGGGAGCCTGTGCGCAGTTCACCGACGCCCCTCTTCGCCTCTCCGCTGTTCGCCCCCACCAACGGAGCCCCGCTACCATGGCCGCCGATGAGAGCCCCGCACCGACCCCCTTTGCTAAAATCCGAGCCGTTGATGCGCTTCCTCTCCGTCCACTGCTGCCGAAACCGACCTCGCTAGAGCCCAGCTCGCCACTGCTTGCTCTGCCGGTGCCGACCATCCTAGGCCGCTGATCCCGCTGACGTCAGCATCTTCGGTGGCAGACACCTCAGCGCGGGATGTGCACAAGTGCGTCACCTGGATGTCAGCCAAGACCTATCTCGCCACCTCACCCTATACCCTTTGACCACATCACCCGAATTAACGCCCCGTTATCACCACGCAACCTCACCGAAAACTGCCACGTGTCGGCCGAACACACCGCCATGTCAGCCCAGCCGGCCACCTAAGCACTCCTCACACTACTCCAAGGACCAAGTCCACCGTAGACCCTCTAAACCCTTGCACCGAGTCCATGAAATAGTGACCCCTCCGATTTTCAGTATTTTCCCAGTAGATCTGATTTTCCGAGAGCCCGTTCTCCTCCGTCCTAGTTCCGATTGAGCCCGTTCTTTTTTAATTCATCTAAAATCAAGCTCTAGCTTTTGCTTCTAGTTTCATAATTTTTGGAGTTCATTTGCTTATCATTTTATGTATTTTTCTTGTTTCAGTCGTTTTCTCTCCCGTTAGATTCGGATTCCGGAGAAGCAGGATCTACGCCCGAAGACCAAGAGTACCTCATTGAGCATAACCAAGGCAACTCATGTTAAGGACTTAACTTTGTGCGCCATTGATTTGAGCTTTACCGTGCAAACCACATGTCTAGTATGGGATAGACCTAGCTGATTAATTTGGGATGTTTCAACTTTAATCTTGCCATTGAGATGAACATGGTTGCTGATTTCCATGTGGCGCAAGGGGGGTGTGATGCGAAACCCTAGCGGGCGGATTGAGTTGTAACTGAACTTTGTAAAGGCCTTGTTGTGATTTTCTTTAACGTGAGGATTATCACATCGTGTGGGTACAGTTGTGCAACCTCTGCATAGTGTAAAACTATTCGAATAGCCGTGTCCTCAGTCATGGACAATGCTCGGTGATTTCACACGAGGTATAGTTATTTCTGAAAACTTGTGGATTGTGGTTGGACAGTGGATGGTTAATTCACTGTTGGTTTAGCTTATGAATGGGAGGTCCATAAACGGTTGGTTTAACTTGTGGATGGGAGGTTCACAAGTGGTTTATGTTCATTTCTTTGATTATTTATTATTATTGTTTTCAATTAAAGTTCGCTTTCAATCTATTTATCATATTTACTGTGAAATGCCTTTTATGCAAATTAATCTTTCAGCATTCCTTTGGTAAGCCTTGCATACTATATTGCATTCATTTGTTACAAACGACTTGCTGAGTACCAATGTACTCACGGCTTTATGCCTATGTTGCTCAGTTGAGGGCGAGGAGTATTATCAGCAGGAGGTTCCAAAAGGAGAGTACTACGACGACTTCACGGATTAGGCTTCGTTCTCCACTCGATAGCCTGTGGGCTTGTCGATTGGCCGCTACGCTTTATTTTGGATTTCCGCTGCTAGTTTTAAAGCCCTTCCGGCTAGAGATATTGTAAGCTTGGCCATAAGGTCGTATCTTTAAGATTTATTGATATTTGAGTTTTCCCTTTATTATATCGTGTGTATGGTTGTGATTACATCTATGTTTGACTGTGTGCACTAGCGTGATTCTGGACTAGTGCAGGTTACACAGAGAGTCCGAATTTGCATATTCGGGTCTCGACAGAGATGGTATCAGAGCTATATCGACTGTAGGACGAAGCCCTAGTTAGAGTTGTTGTCTTAGATAAATTCAAAATCTATTTTCTAAATCAAATCAACAAAATCAATATTTAGTGATCCTTTATTCTTCTCTTATTCTTAGGATTCTTGATCTTCGCTTTTTCTGCAATATTGTTTTCAAAACTTAATTTGACTTCTCATCCCCATAAAATCTATAGATGTCCCGAGTGTCCCAAAATCAAGAGAAGGTTGGCCAGATTTCTTCGAGCTTTGCGGTGAAGATTGGATCAAGCAAACAGCCAATTTGTTCAAAGACAAGATTGAAGATTATCGTGAAGATTAGGAGCTGTCAGATTAAACCCTATTATAGTTTTAGCATCATGTAGACCGATTTGCTTTTTCTTGCTGTTGTGTGTGATGTGAGCTGCAAATATTGCCCTTAAAAGCATTATATTTCAATCATGTCAACTTTTTATTGGAGTTATTTTCCTCGGTTTTGTTGTTAGCCTTTTCGGCTAAGTGCATGTTCAGTTTAGGTTGCCATTAGAAAATCCCTCTTAGACGAATTTACCTCTCGTCTATGCTATTTCCCTCTCATCTTTAAAACCCGGCAAAGACAGTCAGAAGTTGTTTTCCTTTTCAGAGCAGCAGCAAAATGGTTGACACTAGGACCACAGCAGGCCGTAGCCAGGCGAACCAGGACCCAGAGAGCAGTACCGCACAGCCAGTTAAACCAAGCCTGGACCCCGCCCTCAGTCAGTTTTTGGTGGCCCAGACTTAGATGATGCAGACGATGATGCAGAATATGCAGGCTATGATGCAGCGACAGCACCAGGAGTCAGTACCACCTCAGGCACCACGACACCAGTCCAGCTATGCAGAGTTCATGAGGAAAAGACCACCCACCTACTCCAGTTCTTCAAAGCCTTTGGAGGCCGATGATTGGGTCCGGTCGATTGAAAAGAAGCTGAACTTGGCCCAGTGTTCAGACAGGGAAAAAGTGCTATATGCAACACACCAGCTTGAGGGAGCAGCAGCAGAGTGGTGGAAGAACTATTGTGCCGCCCATGAGGACCAGAACAGCATCACATGGAAGGAGTTCGCCAAAGCCTTCCATAACGCCCACGTCTTAGATGGAGTGGTTGAGATGAAGAAGGACGAGCTCCATGAGTTGCAGCAGGGGAACATGTCAGTGAGTGAATACCTCAATAAATTCATTCAGCTAGCTCGCTACGCGCCAGAGGATGTAGCCACAGATTCAGCTCGTCAGAAGAGGTTCAAGAAGGGCTTGAACCCAGCTCTGAAAGTGCAGGTTGTGGGTAACGACTATGCCAGTTTTCAGCAGATGGTGGATAAGACCATACTGACTGAAGAATCCCGCCGCGAGTTGGGAGAATTTCACAAGAGGAAGTTGAGTCAACAGGGAGTTCACTCACAGCAGTCTCAAAGAGCAAGATTCAACACCTATCAGCCGGCACGAGTGCCTCAGCAGTAGCAGCAGTAGCCAGTTTTCAAGACCCCAGCTCCAGTGAATTGTCATGATAATTCGGGACCACGCCCTATCAATGTCAGCAATCAACTCCAGAAGGGCGCAAACCCTGCAGGATCATCCAATTGTTTCAACTGCAAAGAGCCAGGCCATTTCGCTCGCAATTGTCCGCAGAAGCGTCAAGCAATCACACCAATTCCATTCAATTTGAGAGTACGCCTGTAACATCCCAAAATTTTGTTCCTTTATTGAAAATTTAATCTGGAGTTTATTGGATTTTCTGGAGTTATGTTAAAGTCCTGATTTGAGAAAAATTATAAACTTTAATTTATAAAAGTCAAAAATAAATTTATTGCATTACTAAAAGTTAAAACAAATGTATTTCAGCTTCCTTAAGTCAAATATGAGATTATATTAAATTTTCTAGATTTTTAGGAGGATTTAAAACCTTCCCTTTAAAATCAAATTGTACCTTTGCAAATTATGCTTGTTAAAATGAGTGGGACATATTTTTATTAAGTCTAGAATAGCTCCAGATAGTTCTCTGAATTTTTCTAGATTTTTCAAAATTTATTTGGTATTTTTTCGAGTTTTCTAAAGCCTATTAGCATTTCTGGAAATCAAAAAAGAAAACAAATCCCAAACCCTCCCCGCGGGCGACGCGTGTCAGCCATCGGAGCCACCTCCACCCCGCCGGATCTAATCTCGGCCGCCCGTCGTCACTTACCGGTTCAATCCCGCCTTTCCCCATCCGCGGATCGACGCGTGGCAAGCATCGGGCCGTCCACCTCTCCGCCCGGTTCAATCCCCGCCGCTTCCCGCGACTTACCGCTTCACCGCTCCCCTCTCCGCTCCTGCCGCCACGTGGTTTGATCGGGGCCGTTCGCCGTTGTCGGATGACATCCCGCCCCGTCCGCATCACTTAATCCTCGCCAAGACCGAGCGGCCCGGATGTTTCCCCATTGCCGGATTGAATCGTGGCCTTCCTCCCACTTACCGGTTTGCTCGGATCCAACGCACCGCCGCCTCCCTTTGCCAATTGCCGCTCATCCGACCATCGCCTCGCCCTTTCCGTTTTTCTTCTCACGACGCGTGTTCCCACTGTCGTGCCCTTCGCCCCCGCCCCTTTCCTTTCTTCCTCTCGCGATCGCCGCCGCGCCGCCGCTTATTGATTGAAAACCGAAGCTTTGAAAGCTTCGGTTTCTTGCCAATTCATTCCCCACATTACCGCAGATTCAAATTAACCCTCCCCGATCCGCAGGCATAAACCCCCAATTACGCCCCATTCGCGGCGCATTCAACCTCCCCGTCCGTTTCAAAACCGGCGGATTGTACGCGGCCGTTACCCCCTTCCCGACCTATAAAACCCGCACCCGAGGTTCCTCCCACACCGCCACCCCCCGAGCCTCCAAAGCACATAATCCAGCCCCGAGGGTCCCCCTGCGCCCGATTTCCCTCCACCGGCTCCAGCTACTCCGGCGAGCGATTCCGGCCAGCTCAAGCCCCCTCGCTCCTCGCTGGTGCCTCCCCGACCTCGCTGGTGCCCAGGCGATCCTCGGCGACCACTTCCCGAAGCTGCTGCGTCACCGAGCTGCCCGCCGCCGTGAACCCTTCTCGACCGCCGCCTCTCCGCCGATTTCCCTCTCCGGTCATCTCGGCCTCCGCGCAAGGTACCGATGCACTCCCGCGTTCTCTCGTCATTTTGGTACCTCGGCCGGCGCCGCTCACCGAGCTCCGCGACCATCGGGCCCGAGCGCGCGCGCGGCCGCCACGCACGCCACCGTCGGCCGAAGTTGGCGAGTTGGCGCGGCGTGGCAGCGTGTGGCGCGATCGGCGCCACGCTAGCGCCACCCGCACGCCGCCACCGCGCAGCCGCCACGTCGGCATAAAGCCGTGACGTGGCAGCCACGTGGCGACCACGCGGCAGCCCCGTGGCGCCACGTCAGCGCCACCCCGCGCCCGCCTGCCACCTCACCCTTCCCTCGGGTCCATGGACTCGGTCCATGACACCCGGGCCCCACCTGTCAGCCTCTGCCCGATTATATTAATCCTAGGGCTGACGTCATAATCTATAATTTCCTTTAGAAAAATAATTCGTGCTGACGTCATAAATCCTTTTCGGTTTAAAAATAAATCCAGAAAATACCCTTTTTCTTTTATTTTGAATTCAAACTTTGGAAGGCTATAACTTTTGCATTTTAACTCCAAATTGACCCATTCAAATTTCTAAATTTTTCTAAAATCATGATCTATCCATTTCTGGAATAATTTTGAAATTTTGAAATTTATTTAAATTTGATTTGGATATATTTTGTGATTCCAAGGTTTAAATTTAATTAAAAATTCCAACTTCTTTTAAAAGCCTCAATTCCTTTTTAAAAAAATTGTTGACCCACATCCAAAATTCAAAATTCTGTCTCCCAGTTTATTTTATAATTTTTGGAAGTTATTTGGATTTCGTTTGAATTTTTGTTTTGAATTTGCTTTGAATTGATTCTTTCGTTAGATATTGACGATTCCGGAGAGTTTGAATTCGACGAATCACAGCAGGACTTCGATCAAGGCAAGTTACACCTTTGACCATGTTGAACCTAATATTTTAAATTACTTATATTGCTTTACTGTATATGCATGCGTATCTTTATTCAAATGTAATTCAAATTTGATTTGAATTTTAGATATACCCATGATCCTTTGTATATGGCCAATTTGAATCTTGAATTCATATACCTTGTCACCCTAGCTGAAAACTAGTTAGTACTATAGTATTAGCTAGAAATTTTTGTAGCAATGCTTAGCCTGGCTTAGTATAATTTTAGGTGGGATCAATCTTTCACATGAAATGACGGACTTTGAAAGTTGATATCTTGACTTCGGTAAGTCAAGGGTGGTTTACGAAAATTATTTAAAAATGAAAATAGAAAACTTGTTTTGGACTTAGGCTAATGGTTAGGTGGTGGGTGCCGGTATGCCTCGTGTTTGGTGACACCTGGTTGATTATCGTGCACGGGGGTATGTGGTTGAGCCTAAATCAACTTAAGGACCGTTTCTGTGAATTATTTTACGAAGTCACTTCGTACTACCACAAGTCCGGTATGGGACGGACCTGGCTAAGTAATTTGTGAAGTTCCAACTATAGTCTCGCTATAGGCTGAATGTGAGCGCGGCGTAGGCTGTGGGAAGTCTCACATGGCACCAGAGGGGGCTCCAACTCGTGGATTCGAGTTGTGGTGAAACCTTAGTGGCGGCGTGATTATGTTGGCTATGAATCATCGGAACAGCCTTGTCATGAACTCTCCGCCGCACACCTAAGGCAGTGTGTTGATCGCGTGGCTCAAGTGAGAGGGAATGTCTTGTGGGTAAAGCTGTACACCTCTGCAGAGTAACAAACTATCTGGATAGCCGTGTCCATGGTCATGGACATGCTGAGTAGAGTCTTCACAGATTAGACTTGAATTTTCATAAAACTTGGTTTTGGCAAACAAACGTTGGATTTGGTAATGGTCCGGGTGGATTCCCGTGGATAGGTTAGTGTGGGTTGGAGCCTACACTAATGGTATTACTTGTTAAAAACAATGTTTCATATACTGTATTAAAATTCAGCTTTTCCTATTCATGTTATTGTATTTAAATTCAAATATTGCTTTCCGCACATTACCCTATTAAGCTTCCTTTGAAATCCCTTATGCATGCATCAACTCTGTTATATTTCCTGGTGTAACTTGCGTAAGCATTTACTTGCTTACCTTGGGAGTACTTCAGACTCACCTTGCTAAATCTGTTGCCGGACTTGAGGGCGACTACGACGGTGAGGACTACTTCAGCGAGTAGGATGCGTCTTACAGTCATTCGCCTGTGGGAGGCTGGATGGGCTGTGCTGCCACCCTTACTTTCTTTCCGCTGTTTTTGTTTATTTTGTTGGCCTGGTGCCTTATTGTAAGACTTGGCCTTAAGGCCGTATTTTCGTTTAATAATATCTCGTGGTTATTTTTGCATGATATACATTGCTGTTAAACCTGTGTGCACTAGCTTTTCCTGGGATAGTGCGATTTACACAGAGGGGCTCGGAGTTGTTGTTCCGGGTCCCGACAACGCTCGCTAAGACCTTTTTTTCCTCAGAGCAAGCCGTGGCAGCCAAGAATCCCAGAGCTGCATAAGGAAGTCTCAACCACGCGCCGTCTGCACACACGGTAAACCCATTTCTCTTAGTAGGCCTGGATCTCGGGGTCGAGATCCTGTTTAATGGGGTAAGGTTTGTAACATCCCGATTTTCTGGGATTTTTAAAACCCTGAATTGAAAAATAAATTTTCTGGAATTTTCTAAAATTTATTCAAGCTTCAAATGAATTTTAGAAATTAACTTGATTTAATATGATTAAAATATACTTTAACATAAGTTGTAAAAATTTTATTTGAGTTCCTCCGGTCTCAAGGAATTTTTTGGTATTTTTGGAGAATTTTTGGGATTTATTTGCTATTTTTTGGAGCTCATTTAGTTTTATTTGAATTTGTCAAAGAGAAAAACCAGGGGAAAAATCCTAAAATCCCTGGTGGGCCAAACCCTGCTTGGCCCACCTCTACCCGGCCGCACCCCGCCTCCCCAGCGGGCCGAACCCTTGGCCCAACCACCACAAACCGTAGCCCTACCGCCGCCTCAACCCACTACTCCGCCAACCGCCCGCATGTGCCAGGTGTCGCTGATCCCTGTGCTCACCCGTTCCCTCGTTTCATCCACACCATCCGCTCTTTTTTTCCTCTATCCACCCGCTGCAGGTGGGACTCCCCTACGCAGACCGTCTCCTACCCGAATCCTCCCCCTTCCTGTGTTCGACCGGGACTGATCCCGCCGGCGCCGCCATAGGGAGTCCCCTCCTTTGCGACCTCGCCCCGAGACTTTAAAGGCCGCCGAGCAGGCCGCCACTCACCTCCAAGGCGTCGCGCTGTTCTGCCCTAACTTGCGCCCGAGGACACCTTCCTAGCCACCGAGGAGCTCCAAGATTCGCCGCCGCCGATTCGACCTCCGGCGAGAAATTGCACGTGGTTCGGTGAGTCATCCCCGTCGCCGGCGCCTCCTACTGCTTCCCTCGCCGAGCTCTTCCTCCGGGTCACCTCGCCGAATCCCCTTCACAACCGGTCGCCGACTTCACCATGCGCCCAACTTCCCCGCCGCCAAAGGCTTACCGCCACCGCCCCGTGGGCCTCGCACTCGTGGCCCGCACCAATGGCATCGTCGCATTCTTGGGGAGCCTGTGCGTGGTTCACCGACGCCCCTCTTTGCCTCTCCGCCGTTCGCCCCCACCAACGGAGCCCCGCCGCCATGGCCACCGATGAGAGCCCCGCACCGACCCCCTTTGCTAAAATCCGAGCCACTGATGCGCTTCCTCTCCGTCCACTGCTGCCGAAACCGACCTCGCTGGAGCCTACCACCGCCGCTTGCTCACGGCACAACCATCCTAGGTCGATGATCCCGCCTAACGCCGCATCTTCGTGGCGTACACCTCGCCGCTGGATGGGCACGAGTGCGTTACCTGGATGCCAGCCGAGACCCATCTCGCCACCTCACCCTATACCCTTTGACCACATCACCCGAATTAACCCCCCATTGTCACCACGCCACCTCACCGAAAACTGCCACGTGTCGGCCGAACCCACTGCCATGTCAGCCCAGCCGGCCACCTAAGCACTCCTCACACTGCTCCAAGGACCAAGTCCACCGTAGACCCTCCAAACCCTTGCACCGAGTCCATAAAATAGTGACCCCTCCGATTTTCAATATTTCCCAGTAGATCTGATTTTTCGAGAGCCTGTTCTCCTCCGTCTTAGCTCCGATTAAACCCGTTCTTTTTTCTAAATTCATCTAAAATCGAGCTCTAGCTTTGGTTCTGGTTTCATGATTTTTGGAGTTCATTTGTTTATCATTTTATGTGTTTTTCTTATTTCGGTCGTTTTCTCTCTCTTTAGATTCGGATTCTGGAGGAGCAGGATCTACGCCCGAAGACCAAGAGTACCTCACTGAGCATAACCAAGGTAAGTCATGTCCTTTGATTATGTTGAACCCAGTTTGCAATCTATTATTTAATTATTTCGTTTTAAACTATCATGCATCGCTATTTTTATTCAAACCCTTGTAGCGGTAGTTATCGTCCCAATTGAATTCATCCCTCCTTGATACTTTGAAATGTCATGATGCCATTGTCACCATAGGTTGGGAAACATACTAGTGATGCTAGGTTATTTGTCACCTAGGTTGTACGATTAGATTCTTAGCCTTGCTTAATTTACGATTGGTTCGTCATCACATCTGAATTAATAATTTGACTTAATGAGATATGGAACTGTGGTAGGTGCCACGTTTATTAAAATTTGGGCTATGGCATTGGTGTGTCATTGGCGTGGTTATACAAAATTGGTTTCCACTGGGCAGTGATCGTGGCAAGAAAGGGGAAGTGTTGGTGCACTTCAAGGATCTCGCCTCGAATTGTTAAGGACTTAACTTTGTGCGCTATTGATCTGAGCTTTATCGTGCAAACCACATGTCTAGTATGGGATGGATCTGGCTGATTAATTTGGGATGTTTCAACTTTAATCTTGCCATTGAGATGAACATGGTTGCTGATTTCCATGTGGCGCAAGGGGGTGTGATAAACTTAGCGCGGATTGAGTTGTAACTGAACTTTGTAAAGTCCTTTGTTGTGATTTTCTTTAACGTGAGGATTATCACATCGTGTGGGTACAGTTGTGCAACCTCTGTAGAGTGTAAAACTATTCGAATAGCCGCATCCTCGATCATGGACAATGCTCGGTGATTTCACACAAGGTATAATTATTTCTGAAAACTTATGGATTGTGGTTGGACAGTGGATGGTTAATTCACTGTTGGTTTAGCTTATGAATGTGAGGTCTATAAACGGTTGGTTTAACTTGTGGATGGGAGGTTCACAAGTGGTTTATGTTCATTCCTTTGATTATTTATTATTATTGTTTTTAATTAAAGTTCGCTTTCAATCTATTTATCATATTTACTGTGAAATGCCTTTTATGCAAATTAACCTTTCAGCATTCTTTTGGTAAGCCTTACATACTTTATTGCATTCATTTGTTACAAACGACTTACTGAGTACCAATGTACTCACGGCTTTACGCCTATGTTGCTTAGTTGAGGGCGAGGAGTATTATCAGCAAGAGGTTCCAGAAGGAGAGTACTACGACGACTTCACGGATTAGGCTTCGTTCTCCACTCGATAGCCTGTGGGCTTGTCGATTGGTCACTACACTTTATTTTGAATTTTCGCTGCTAGTTTTAAAACCCTTCTGGTTAGAGATATTGTAAGCTTGGCCATAAGGTCGTACCTTTGAGATTTATTGATATTTGAGTTTTCCCTTTATTATATCGTGTGTATGGTTGTGATTACATCTATGTTTGACTGTGTGCACTAGCGTGATCCTGGACTAGTGCAGGTTATATAGAGAGTCCAAATTTGCATATTCGGTCTTGACACAGGCGTGGCATCCAAGCCAACCCCGACAAGGTCGACGCGATCCTCGCTATGGAGCCGCCCAAAACGAGAAGGGAAGTCCAAAGACTCGCTGGCCGTATGGCTGCATTGAGTCGCTTTTTGTCCAGGGCAGCGGAGCGGGGTCTGCCCTTTTTCAAGACCCTTCGCGGCTGTGACGGGTTTCGTTGGAACGACGATTGCGCCAATGCCTTCGACGACCTCAAGAGGCACCTCGCAAGCCTACCCACTCTGGTCGCCCCAAAGACCTGCAGGCTCCTCTTACTTACTCGCCGCCGACAAATGATCACGCCGCCCCTCGCTCGAGGAGGGCGTTTCTTCGCGCCTTAGTCTACTTCATCTCCGGTCTCCAAGGCGCCAAGACGCAGTACACGGAGCTTGAGAAGTTGGCTTACGCGCTGGTCATGGCCTCGAGAAAGCTCCGACACTATTTCCTGGCCCATCCAATCACCGTGCCGTCCTTGTTCCCTCTGGCGGAGATGTTGCACAATAAAGAGGCCGCAGGACACATCGGTAAGTGGGCAACCGAACTAGCCCCTTTTTCTCTGACATATGACTCGTGTACAGCAATCAAGTCCTGTGATTCTGCGACTTCCTCGCAAGTGAACCTCCTGACCCAAAGACGCCCAAGAGCCTAGAGGACCCGGTGGACACTGACACCGACGGGCTCATCAAGGCCGCGCGGGCGGGTGTAGTGATCACTACGTCGGAGCGACACCACCTGTTGTACTCGGCTCGCCTCGCATTTCCCGCCACCAACAACACCGCCGAATACGAGGCGCTACTCTTCACCGCTGGCTCAAAGCTCGGGCGCTGTGGCGAAGTTCTTGTCCGCACGGACTCACGGCCGGTGGTGGGCCAGTGGACAAGTCATATCGTGCCAAGGACCCCGAAGCCGCTGGCACTCGCAGCCGCGGCGAGCCAAGGAGCGGTATTTCCTAGGTGTCACCGTCAAGGCCATCCCCCGAGCGGAGGATGAGCAGGCCGACATTCTCGCAAAGGCTGCCAGCCAATAGTTCCCCACTCCCGAAGGAGCATTCTACGAGGTCCTGCCCATGGCGGCCATCGCATAGGACAACCGTGACGCGCCTCGCCCACCGTGATCACTCGTAGGTGATTGGCGACACCATTTACACTTTCTGCAGGCATCGCCGAGCCTCGACGACCCATCGAGCTCCACCGCCTAAAGTGCCGCGCTAGATCCTTCTAGGTGCTCGAGCTACACCGCTTCTACGATGTCTCTCGCGCGAGGAAGGAAAGCACCTTCTCGCGAAATTCACGCAGACTCGCGCCGATCCGCGCCGAGGTCGCCGCCGGCAAGGCGCTTAGGTAGGGCTTCATCGCCAACCGCCATTGCCGATGCCCAAGACTCGTGGCGCCGATGTCAAGGTCGCCAATGGATGGGCTGGTCATTCACAAACCCCGACCGACCTTAACCCCATTCCCCGCATACGCCGCACGTAGGGCATTGACGATGTGGGACCTCTACCGGGCCCAGGAGACTTGCGCTCATTGTGGTCGCTGGAGTATTTCAGGTGGCCGAGGCTCGTGGCGTTAGCCAAGGTTACCTCGCCGCGGCCGCAGCGCTCCGCGTAACATCATATGCCGCTTCGGGGTGCCCAAGGAGATCATCGCCGACAATGGCCTGTAATTCGATTCTGCCCCATTCAAGGAGTTTTGCGACAAAGATGGGCATCACGCCCTGCTCACTTTTGGCCGACACCCACACCCAACAGAGCGGTCGAGCGAGCGAACAGCCGCCATCTCCGCCGGAGTCAAGAAGCACCTTGTCGGGCTACCAAAGGGCAAATGGCTGCGAGCCCACACAGCCCTTGGTCTCTTCAGACAATCAGAATAAATTTCAAATTGCTTATTTCAAAACATTTAATTTAATTTAAAATAAAATATTTACTTTTGGTTGTTTAAGTTTATTTGCCTGATTTTCTGCTTTTAAAAAGGGTTTTACGTGAGAAAAGTAATTTAAATAAATAAAAAACATAAAAATAAAAATAAAAATCAAAGTTATTTTGTCGCTTGAATTTTTTAAAATTTTAGTTAAACAAAAAAATATTTTTATAAATAAAAATATCTAAATTTTATTTGGAAATATTTTTATAAGTTCAAAATACCCTTAGAAACTTCTATGAATTTTTCTAAGATTTTTAGCCTTTATTTATTATTTATTGTATTATTTAAAGCTAGAAAAGGAAAGATATTTTTAAAAATTAAAATAATGTTCAAAAAATTCCGAAATTATTTTTTTTAATCTTTTCAGGTTCCAAGGATCTTTAGAAAATTTTCTTGAAATTTTTCCGATTTTTCTTTTTCTTTTTTTCTTTTTCTCTCTTTTCTCTCTCCTCCTTTTCCTTTCTTCTTCTTCCCTGGGATTCCTCCTGCATGCGCCCAGACCAAAGGGCAGCCACCATTAACACGTTTTGGGAGCTTTTTCAAACTCCAATAACTTTTGATTCCCTCAACGGTTTTAAGCGAAATCAATTGCATTTAACTCCCTCATCAAGCTCTTTCATTCCCTACCGCTTTCTCCTCCCATTGATGAGCATTTTTATGGATTTAACCCATGCCATTCAAAGACATGCCCCATTGATCTCCCTCCTCAGTCCACTCCCGCCCTATAAAAGGGAGCCCCGTGAGCTCTCCTCATCCTCACTCAACCCTGAAAATCTCAAGTCCCAACTCTCTCTATTGGCCGCAATCGAATTTTACTTTTGTAGTTCAAGCGTGTTCTTCGACCTTTGTGCCTCGTCCGTGGAGCGCCGTGTTTGACCACATCGCTGGCTTCGCCGCGCTTTACGCTGTGCTCACTCGCTTCGCCGAACATCGCCGAGCATCGCCGCACCGTAGGCCAAATCGGGTCCGCTTTCGCCGCCACCGCCGACTGCGCATGCCCGATCAAAACTAAGGTGAGCATCACGATCCCCACGCCTACTCTTCGATTCGCCGCAACTCGCATGTTAAATCCTCTCCGCTTGCCCGAACGCCGGCGTCACCGTAGGCTGCATAAAGTCTTGTCCATCGCTTCGCTAGTCCGCTGGCCGAGGCGCTCGCGGCGCTGGAGTTCGCCTCGACACGCTCTACGCCATGCTCCTCCGCTTGTCCAAAACCTTTCACAACTATTCGCGCCGACACCTCGCCATGGCCACAATTTGCACCGCGTGTCCCCGCCTGTCCGGAATGCTCTCGACAATCCGCTCACGCCAAAACGCGCCAAACCATCCCGTGAGGCTACGCTTCGACGGTTTTGGATTCACCGCACCGAGCGCCAAGATATTGAGTTTTTCCTATTTCGCATCGACGCTGCTCAAATGACGATTGTGTCGCCTCCGTGAGTTTTCGCTTAGCCGATATTTTTTAGACTCGCCGCCGCATTCTAGGCCGTGCTCACCTTCCTTCTCCATGTTCTATTCCTGAAAATTATTCTTCTCCACACCCTATGCCGTTGTCGTTGTCCGCCGCCACTATGTCCGCTTGACATGCCGCCACTTTCTACATGTGCCTCGATCATTAGCAACCCATTGGCTTCACCTCCCGCGGCCTTTTCTCTCCGATGACACGCCAAAAATAGTGAAAATGACTGCTGTCCATTAAGGAATATTCCTGATTTTTCTTTTTTCAGAATTTTCTGATCCGCCAATCTTCCAATCACTCGCTTCTTCCGCTCAACTCCGAATCAGGTGATTCAAGCTTCTAAATTTATCTAAATTCATAATCTATTTTTCAGTATATATTTCATAATTTTGGATTTTTCAACCGCTCTTGGTTGAGTCTCTCACCGCCGGAACACCATCGACACCGCCGCCCGAGTTGTGCCACCGCTTCACCTTGCCACCGACCACCTTCTAACCACTTTGGGTAATATATTTGAGCTCATAATAATCCCCTCTCTTTTTTCTTTTCCTTGCCACCCTCCGCTAAGCAATCCCGATGCCGAGTGTCTCTTTCACGACACCGACGCCACCACCGCCAAATCTTCGCCGACCGCACGCACTCCTTCACTCCTTTTTTCGAGCCAAAGAATGACCGAGTACCCCACCACCGTAACCTTCCTTAGGCCCCGTGAACCTTTGAAACCCCTTCTCCGAGCAAGCCATCATCTGACGCTTCCACCGCCGATAATTGTACCCCGCTTCACGCTACACCCGCCGCCACCAACTCAGGCGGGCTCGAACCTTGCGCCAAGGTAAAACCAGCATCATACTCTTCTCCTTCTTTGTGCATCTCACTAGTCTTCGCCGCCATTGATCATCGGATCTTATCACGCAAAGTCGTCCGACTTCTCCCATTTCTCCACTTAGACTGACCGCCGAGCCTTCAACTTCGACTTCGATCTTTATCTCTAGAGACTTTGACCTTCGGAAACTTCGACTCTAGCCTTTGACCTTCGACTTAAAACTTAGACTTTGGTCTTCAATCTCGAGCCTTCGACTTCAACCTCCGTCTTCGAACCGACCATGGTTGTTTGACCATTTTAACCTCCGCACTCCGACCTCTCTCAACCCTTCGATCTTCTCCGCCCACTGCCGCCTGATCTCTCTAACCCATTCGATTCTTTCGATCACTCGCATAAACTCCAATCCTTTCGACCATAATTATTTTTCCGACTACGCCGCTCCTAACCACCGCTGCCTCCGCTTCACTCCGACCATAGTCGCCTAACCACCGCCACTCTTCGCTCTAAATCTCCGAGTACCTTCGCCAGCGAGGAGAAGTTGAAGAATACTGTAGTCGGGTCGAGCCGACTCTGAGTACCTTCGCTTCACCACCGGCGCTCATTGTCGCCCACCACTCGACCGATTACCATTTGTTCTCGATCGCTATAGTGTTCTTCGACCATCGCATAGCTTTCGACTAGGTCTACAACTCAATCTTCGACTACACCTTCGATTATGGTTTTGACCATACACAAATATTGTAGCTTCCAACCACTTTTCTCTCATAAAGAAAAGAATTCCAAGAATTCCATTTATTCATTTCTTTGAATCCAAACTACCGTAAGTCCTTCTTCGCTCTAACTCCGATTGACACATCCAAATTTCTAAATTCATATTCCATCTCCCAGCATTTATTTTATAATTTTTGGATTTTATTTGGATTTTGTTTGAGTTTGGTTTGTTCTGTTTTTCACGTAGACTACTTAACTATTTCGAGAGTATAACTTCAACGAATCTCAAAGAAACTTCAAAACAAGGCAAGTTACACATTTGATCATGTTGTTCTAGTAATTTAAATTATTTATGTTGATTTTAAATTATTATGCATGCGCATTTTTATTCAAACCTAGTTTAAATTCATTTAAATTTAGTTATACCCAAATCCTTTGTGTATGGCCAAATTTGATATTGTATTTCCTTATGCCTTGTCACCTTAGATGAAAACCTAGTTGGTACAATAGTATTGACTAGAAGTTTTATAGAATTGCTTAGCCATGCTTAAAATGATTTAAGTGGGAATACTTGTTTCACTTGAAAACAATGGTTTTAGAACTCTACTCTTGACTTCGTGAGTCAAGAAGGTATACGAATATTTCAAATGAAAATATAAAACTTGGTTTTGACCTAGGCTAATGGTTAGGTGGTGGGTGCTGCATGCATTGTTGTTCGTGACACATTGTTGATTGTCGTGCACAAGGGGATATGTGGTTTGAGCCTAAGTCAAGTTAAGGACCGGTCTGTGAGCTATCAGGCAAAGCCATATCGCATACCACAAGACTAGTATGGGACAGTCCTAGCCGACTAATTTGTGAGGTCCCAACTTTGGTCTCGCTATAGGTTGAATGTGAGCGTGGCGAGGCCATGAGAAGTCTCACACGCACAAGAGGGGCTCCAACTTGTGGATTCAAGTTGTGGTGAAACCTTAGTGGCAGCGTGACTAGGTTGAAGGCTTAGCATTGTAAAGGCCTTGTTATGATTTTTCACGCACGCCTACGGAAGCGTGTAATGGCCGACAATATGAGATAATCATATCTTGTGGGTAAAGCTGCACAACCTCTCGCAGAGTGTATAACCTATCCTAGATAGCCGTGCCCACTGTTATGGGCAACCTGTAAAGTTTTTCATGGATTAGACTTTTGGTTTTAAAACGGTTTCTGAAAAAGGCTCATGGATGGATGGATGGAATCCATGACTAGATGGGATACCTGTGAATAAGTTGGTGTTTAGTCGGAGCCTGCACTAACAAAATGAATCCATAAGAGATTTTGAAAAGCATATGGATAGATGGAATCCATGTGAAACCTTTTGAAAAGATAGACCAGGTGGGATACCTGTGACTAGGTTAGTGTTTGGTCGTAGCCTGCACTAACGATATTATTTTGTTAAATTATTATTTCTATCTACTGTATAAAATTCAGCTTTTGCACTTATGTTATTGTATTTAAATTCAAGATCGCTTTTCGCACAAATAAACTTAATAAGCCTTCCTTTGTTATCCCTATGCATGCATTCACTCATAAAACTCCCGTGTAACTTGCGTAAGTACTTTATGTGTTTACCTTGGGAGTACTTTATGTGCTCACCTTGCTAAAATCTGTTGCCGAGGATGACGCCAACAACTTCGTGAGGATGGTGACGACTAGGCCGCATTCACGCTCATTCGCCTCGTGGGCAGTGGCAGATGGACTATCGCTTCATTGGTTTTATTCCGCTGCTTATATTTAATTTTGGTTTATGAACCATTGATGTAAACTTTGGCCATCAAGCCCATATTTAGTTAATGAATAAATGTCATTGTGCATGATATGAATCTTTGTTATCCACTGTGTGCACTAGCTTGATCCTGGACTAGTGCGATTTACACAGAGGATCCAGGAGTCGCTGTTCGGTCCGACAACAACGACGACACGCCGACGGATTCACGCCGTTCAAGCTCCTCTTCGGCGATGAGGTGATGACGCCCGAGGAGATCCAGGCCGGCTCACGCAGGGTCCTCACCCAGGCACCAGAAGAAGAGCGCCAATTGTCCTTGGACCTCCTTGACAGGGAGCGAGTCAATGCCACCCAACACGTCGCCAAGTACGCACGGCAAATGGTGTGCATGCATGGCTGCTCCATGTACCCGCGAGCATTCCAGCCAGGGGACCTCGTCCTCAACATGGCCCTCCGCGCGGACACAGTCGGCAAGTTGGAATCTAAGTGGGAAGGCCCATACATCATTGCGACAAACTTTACAAAAGCAGAGCTTATCGCCGCCACACTTGAAGGGCGACATTTCGCCACACTTGGAATGCGGACAAGGCGGAGGTACTATGTTTAGACCAGCAAAGCTAACGGAGGCGGCACCCATATCCTATCTATTACAAGACGCCTCGCAAGTGGGAGATTAATACACCACCATTCAACAACCTCTCGCCGGGTCCGCTCCGCATGCACTCTACGGAGTATAATAAGACGTAGGCCGAGGTTCGCTCCGCACACACTTCATCGAAGTCTAAACAAGACGCTGAGTTCGCAAGACGCATCGTGCCACCACCACCACGCCGCATTCCCTGAGTATAAAGACGGGTCGACGCTCCCACACACTACACGGAGATCCACCTCCGCACATGCATCGCACGGAGATCCACTCTCACATGCACTACATGGAGGTCCGCCCCACACATGCACGGCACGGAGATCCACTCGCACATGCACCGCATGGAAGTCCACCTCCACACACGCACTTCATGGAGGTCCGCTCCGCACACATTTCTACGGAGTATAAATAAGATGTAGCGCCAAGGTCCGCCCGCACGCACTTCCACGGAGTATAAATAAGACGAAGCGCCGAGGTCCGCTTTGCACGCACTTCACGGAGTATAAATAAGACGAAGGCCGAGGTCCGCCCGCACGCACTCTACGGAGTATAAATAAGACGCAACGGGGACACTCGCGCACTCACGGAGTATAAATAAGACGCGAATGTTTTCCCTACGCACTCCATCGAGTATAAACAAGATGCGATGTCCGCGCAGCGCATGGCGCATTCTCCGAGCCTAACTAAGTCGTGGTTGATAGTCCCACGCACGCCCAGAGTATAAACTAGACGTGATGTTTTCCCGCGCACTATACCGAGTATAAATAAGACGCGATGTCCTCGCTGCTGCATGCACTCCTCCGAGCCTAACTAAGTCATCATTGATAGTCCCACGCACGCTCTGGAGTATAAACTAGATGTGGATATTTTCCCTGCGCACTCAACTGAGTATAAACAAGACGCGGATGTCCCGCGCATGCGCTGGTGTCATCACCACGCGTACATCTTTCCGAGTATAACTAAGACGCGGTTGATCCTCCCACGCACCGTATGGAGGATAAACAAAATGCTGCCGGCTTGCCTCACGCCGCTTAGCAAAATACAAGGCACCACAGCTTGTCCTCGCGCATTCCCGCGGGATATAGACAAGAGCGCCGCGATCTATTTCGACTCAGGCGCCACTCCACCGCCACCACTTCGAGGGGTAGGGACGGAGTGCTCGCGCGCCTACTTCGCCACAAGGTGTTATTACCGTAGCATGCGAAGACGATCGAAGACGCTTAGCCTCCGCCATATTAACAATCAATCAGATAAGTACCACGCAGCGATGGAATACTGGCAAGAAAGGTTCTTTCTTTCATAAGAAAAAGAAAGAAAACAACAACAAAAGCAAAAATTACATCACAACCACCTGTGTCCTCGCACCACACCTAGGGGCTGCGCTGCTCTGCTGTAATCGATGAACCTCCTCCAACCATCAAGGAAATTACCTTCCCGTGTAACGCCCGCCGCAACAGACTTTGGCCGCTTCTCCCAAGGCAGCCCTGCATCCGCTCAGAGGCTTGGACGGCGGGCAGGGTGGTGCAGCCGCGCCTGACAATACCTCGCCCGGCCGGCACACCTGCATTGGGAGCGACCAGCTGTTTCACGTGCTCACACCCCCAGCGTGGAGCGTGGCAAAGGAGAGGGTGCGCCGCGGCCGCAGCGATCACCGAAGGCTTTGGCACCGCAGAGCGCCGTGCTCGAGCCCTCCTCAACTGCGCTAACGATCGTGCCACATCCGCGCGCTGTGGGTAAGGTCCGACACGACGACGAAAGCGTCCCGGAGGGCCTCTCCTGACCCCATGGCCTCCACGCCGCCGCAGACGCCGCCAGAGTCTTCTCCTCCAACACCGCCGCCACCGGGTTTTCTTCCTCCAGCCCAAATCTGCCAAGCAGCCGGCGCCGCGCCTTCCTCGCCGTGTCGCGACCGGGCCTCTTCGCGTGCAGATTTTCGCCCAATATACATATACGCCATCCTTGGCGGTGTGAGCTGCTGGCAGCACGGAGCTGGTCATCCAACACCTCCGCCGCGGATGCGAGCCCTCCAAACGCCGTTGATGGCAATCGCTCAACAACCGAACGACATGAGTGTTTGTACGCCGCGAGGTGGTCTCAATCGTGGGCTCGTGTACTTACCTCATTTCCGACGCGCTTAGCGCGAGGGCAGAAGATCCTCGCATGACGACAATGCCCGCCAATCCACCATGGTCACCATACTCCGCGCCCCGCGGCGACGCCAAGCATCTCTCGATACGGATGAAGTCGACACGGCAAACCTCGAGGCCCGCACAAGACTGGCGCCATGACGATCTTGCGCAATGGGGCCGACGGCTTCGCGAACACCTCCGCCGCCGATCCTTGGGCGCCCGAGACCTCGCTTCTCCCGATGTTGACGACGCATGAGCGAGCAAATCGGAGGAGCTTCGCAAGTCTCGCGAGATAGGGAATTACGCCTACTCCGCCACCTCCGCCAGACGGGGAGACGCCGGCCACCGCTTGGGAAGCGAGGACTTCTGGCCGGGTGGCTTCCTGGCCGACCTAGTTCCCCGACGATCGCGTTCGCCACATGAAATCGCCCCACGCGCGAGGGCGATCCCACCGCGCGCGCCGCCTCTTGGGATTCAGCAACGCACCGCCACACCAATAGCCGTGTGGGCTAGAGCAGCGGCAAACTGGCCACAACTACAAAGAAGCGACGACGACGAGCCTCCACTCGTCCAATCGCTGTAGGAGCCGGAGCAGGTGGAAGGTCCGCGGCGGCCGCCATGGGCGATGACGGCGCGGAGGCAGTCCTCATCGGCCGGTGCAGCGACACGACTCGCCTCGACGACCGCCGCCACCAAGGCCCGCCCCACCACCAACTAAGTCCTCGCTGGGCGCAGACCGAATGGGCATGATCGACTCGCCACCGACACGCCCCCAAACTAATGGTGCCTACCACCAACTGGGCGAGCGGTTAGAGACGGCGGTTCTAGAACGAGCCCTTCATCGCCGGAGATGCCTTTGCCTCGCCGACGCCATCGCGGGCGACGGAGCGATCGCGACCGCAAGACGCTGCTGCAAGACGCGAGGCCTAGGACTCGCGACACCCGATTTATCCGCCTCTAGCTTTGCCGGCTTGTCGCGGTTTCACGCAGGCGTGTTTCTTTCGCGCGGTACGCCCTAGGAAGACTCTCGACGGCGCGCTCCGCCTTCCAATGAGAGCACTGCACGCGAAGTGTTGCCCCACTCATGTAACATCTCAAAATTTTGTTCCTTTATTGAAAATTTAATCTGGAGTTTATTGGATTTTCTGGAGTTATGTTAAAGTCCTGATTTGAGAAAAATTATAAACTTTAATTTATAAAAGTCAAAAATAAATTTATTGCATTACTAAAAGTTAAAACAAATGTATTTCAGCTTCCTTAAGTCAAATATGAGATTATATTAAATTTTCTAGATTTTTAGGAGGAATTAAAACCTTCCCTTTAAAATCAAATTGTACCTTTGCAAATTATGCTTGTTAAAATGAGTGGGACATATTTTTATTAAGTCTAGAATAGCTCCAGATAGTTCTCTGAATTTTTCTGGATTTTTCAAAATTTATTTGGTATTTTTCCGAGTTTTCTAAAGCCTATTAGCATTTCTGGAAATCAAAAAAGAAAACAAATCCCAAACCCTCTCACGGCGACGCTGTGGTCAGCCATCGAGCCACTCCACCCCCCGGATCTAATCTCGCCGCTGGCCGTCACTTACCGCTCAATCCCGCTTTTTCCCATCCGCTGATCGACGACGCTGGCAAGCATCGGGCCGCCCACCTCCGCCTGCTCAATCCCCGCCGCTTCTCGCGACTTACCGCTTCACCGCCTCTCTCCTCCGCCTCGCCGCCACGTGGTTTGATCGGGCCGCTCGCCGTTGTCGATGACATCCCGCCCGCTCGCAGCCACTTAATCTCGCCAAGACCCACTGCCCAGATGTTTCATTGCCGGATTGAATCGTGGCCTTCCTCCCACTTACCGTTCGCCGATCCAACGACCGCCGCCTCCTTTGCCAATTGCCGCCATCCGACCATCGCCCCATCCTTTCCGCTTTTTCTTCTCTCGACGCATGGCTCCCACCGCCGTGCCCTTCGCCCCCGCCTTTCCTTTCTTCTCTCGCGCGACGCTGCCACCGCCATTGATTGAAAACCTGCTTTGAAAGCTTCGTTTCTTGCCAATTCATTCCCCACATTACCGCAGATTCAAATTAACCCATTCCCGATCCGCTGGCATAAACCCCCAATTACGCCCCATTCGCGGCAAGATTCAACCTCCCGTCCGCTTTCAAAACCGCGGATTGTACGCCGCGCATTCTCCCGACCTATAAAACCCGCACCCGAGGTTCCTCCCACACCGCCACCCCGAGCCTCCAAAGCACATAATCCACCCCGAGGGTCCCCTCGCGCCCGATTTCTCCGCTGCTCCAGCATACTCCGGCGAGCGAGCCCGCCAGCCTGCCCCCGCCTCGCTGGTGCTCTCCTCGACCGCTGGTGCCCAGCGATCTCTCGCGACCACTTCGAGCCGCACACACGAGCCGCTCGCCGCCGGAACCCTTCTCCGACCGCGCCTCCGCCGATTTCCTCTCCGGTCATCTCGGCTCCGCGCAAGGTACCGATGCACTCTCGCGTTCTCTCGCTATTTTGGTACACCTCGCCGGCGCCGCTCACCGAGCTCGCGACCATCGCCTCGAGCGCCGCTGGCTGCCAGCCACGCACCGCCGGCCGAAGTTGGCAGCGGCGTGGCAGCTGTGTGCGCCGACGGCGCCACGCCACGCCACCGCGCACGCCGCCACTCGCTGCGCTGCAGCCGCCACGCCGCATAAAGCCGTGACGCGGCGCACACGCGCACCACGCGGCAGCCCCGCGGCGCCACGCCGCCACCTCGCGCCCGCCGCCACTCACCTTCCTGTCCATGGACTCGGTCCATGACACCTGGCCCCACCTGCCACCGCCCGATTATATTAATCTTAGGGCTGACGTCATAATCTATAATTTCCTTTAGAAAATAATTGTGCTGACGTCATAAATCCTTTTCGGTTTAAAAATAAATCCAGAAAATACCTTTTTCTTTTATTTTGATTTCAAACTTTGGAAGGCTATAACTTTTGCATTTTAACTCCAAATTGACCCATTCAAATTTCTAAATTTTTCTAAAATCATGATCTATCCATTTCTGGAATAATTTTGAAATTTTGAAATTTATTTAAATTTGATTTGATATATTTTGTGATTCCAAGGTTTAAATTTAATTAAAATTCCAACTTCTTTTAAAAGCCTCAATTCCTTTTAAAAATTGTTGACTCCACATCCAAAATTCAAAATTCTGTCTCCCAGTTTATTTTATAATTTTTGGAAGTTATTTGATTTCGCTTTGAATTTTTGTTTTGAATTTGCTTTGAATTGATTCTTTCGTTAGATATTGACGATTCCGAGAGTTTGAATTATTTAATCACAGCAGACTTCGATCAAGGCAAGTTACACTTTGACCATGTTGAACCTAATATTTTAAATTACTTATATTGTTTTATCAGATATGCATGCGTATCTTTATTCAAATGTAATTCAAATTTGATTTGAATTTTAGATATACCCATGATCCTTTGTATATGGCCAATTTGAATCTTGAATTCATATACCTTGTCACCCTAGCTGAAAACTAGTTAGTACTATAGTATTAGCTAGAAATTTTTGTAGCAATGCTTAGCCTGGCTTAGTATAATTTTAGGTGGGATCAATCTTTCACATGAAATGACGGACTTTGAAAATTGATATCTTGACTTCGGTAAGTCAAGGGTGGTTTACGGAAATTATTTAAAAATGAAAATAGAAAACTTGTTTTGGACTTAGGCTAATGGTTAGGTGGTGGGTGCCTGTATGCCTCGTGTTTGGTGACACCGTTGATTATCGCACGGGGTATGTGGTTGAGCCTAAATCAACTTAAGGACCGCTTCGTGAATTATTTTACGGTCACTTCAGACTACCACAAGTCCGGTATGGGACGGACTGGCTAAGTAATTTGTGAAGTTCCAACTATAGTCTCGCTATAGGCTGAATGTGAGCGCGCGAGGTCAGTGGGAAGTCTCACATGGCACAGAGGGGCTCCAACTCGTGGATTCGAGTTGTGGTGAAACCTTAGTGGCGGCGTGATTATGTTGGCTATGAATCATCTGAACAGCCTTGTCATGAACTCTCCGCCGCACACCTAAGGCAAGGTGTTGATCGCGTGGCTCAAGTGAGAGGGAATGTCTTGTGGGTAAAGCTGTACACCTCGCAGAGTAACAAACTATCTGATAGCCGTGTCCACGGTCATGGACATGCCGAGTAGAGTCTTCACAGATTAGACTTGAATTTTCATAAAACTT
>JAYEVJ010000095.1:0-112650 GCA_036346265.1 Melocanna baccifera
AAACAAAACTTTTCTACCGCGCGCAAGAACATCATGCTAAGGAAGGATCATGGATCGTTACCACTTAGGCCCTGGCTGTGAAGAAGAATTGAAACCGATCCAATCACGCGCGTCGAGGTAGTAGTGGAAGTAGCCGATCGTCCCGAACAGATCGTCTCTCTCCACGCACGCCGATCGAGCAACGCAACGAGCAGCGCCTCCACCGGTATCCACACGTCCGGGCTGGGCGCCCGATCGCGAGTGTACTAGCACTCGTGAGCGGCTAGGGTTTGGCTCGGGAGGTGGCGGCTAGGGTTTTGCTAGATGTTTCGGGGGCGAAACCCTCAGCCCCTCGCCTCCATATATATAGACCTCCTCACGTGGGCCTTGCGGACCAAGGCCCATTAGGAGTCTATTCGGATCTTTATCCGAATTGAGCCCATATCCGAATCATATTCGAATTAGTGTTCCAACCCGTTAAGCGTGCGACCACAGCAGGTTCACGTATACTTGGTCGTGACCCGAAACGCCTTTCCGGTCACCATGTTAATAGCGGCCTCTAGTAAGACATATTAACCCCAAAGTATATGTAAAGATCATATCATTTGAACTGTAATGTTCTCTCTTATACGAATCCCTTTGCCTCACGATATAGATTGAGCTCAAGGCGAGACTGTGTCATCCTCTTAATAGCTCAATCACTCTCTCGATTCCGTGATGGATTATAAACTCGTGATTGACTCCTCAATCACCTTGGCATGGCCATGCACTTTCATAATCCATTACATCGAGGGCCTGAGATATCTCTCCCATAAGGAGGGCAAATTCTATCTTGATCATTCACATCCCACTACATGTTTCATGGCAAACCCGAAGACTACTTTTATGACTACCGATTCACGGAGTAGTGTTTAGTAGTCCCAAAATAAGCTACTACTCATGTTGGGAACCATGATGATCTCAAGTCTAAGGACTCTACATAAACACTACTTGAGACCAGCGATGACACATGGAATCTCTGCGATGTCTCATGGCGAGTCTATCAACATATGTTCACTAACACATGTCCATATTATTGATTTGGTATCACCATACCATGATCCATGAGACATGATCATCAATCAATACATATCTTGATCTTTGTCTTTGAATCATATTTGTTCCTCATATGATATCGATCGGGGATCATTTAGAAATAGCAACATCTTAGTATTTAAGAGTCTCATGAATAAGTCACATACTCATTGATCAATAATGATGATGTCTATTCCAAGGAACAAAGTAATGTATCATAAACATAGTATGTGATATATACAACATCTCCATGTTGCCTCTAGGGCATATCACTATGAGTCTCCCACTTGCACTAGAGTCAACCATGTAGGTATCTAATACCCATTGCCTAGTGTGAGCCTCATGCTTTGGTGGGAAGCGGCTTTGTCAACGGATCTGCAATGTTCAAATCCGTTTGTACTTTGCATATCTTCACATCGCCTCTCTCCACTATCTCGCGAATGAGATGAAATCGCGTAAAATGTGCTTGGACTTACAGTGCGATCTAGGCTCCTTGGCTTGCGCAATGGCCCCACTATTGTCACGATGAGGTCCATTGGGCTGGAGGCACTAGCCATCACACCAAGCTCGAAATAAATTTCTTGATCCAAACGACCTCTTTGGCGGCTTGGAAGGCGCTATGTACTCGGCTTCATTGTAGAATCAGCAACCGTCTGCTGCTTGGAACTCTTCGACTTACCGCACCGCCATTCGAGTGAACACAAATCCAGATTGCGATCTAAAATCATCTTTGTCGGTTTGGAAGCTAGCATCGGTGTAACCATTTACAACGAGCTCTTCCTCACCTCCATAGACAAGGAACACATCTTTAGTTCTTCTCAAGTACTTCAAGATGTTCTTTCACGACAATCCGGTGACTTTCACTGGATCGGTAGTATCTACTCGTAGCACTTAAAGCATCTGAAACATGCGGGCGTGTACAAAGCATGGCATACATAATGGACCCAATAGCGAAGCATATGGAATCGCATTCATTTTATCCGCTCATCGGTGTACTAGGACCGATTCTTGCTAAGATTTATACCATGTGACATAGGTAGAAAACCTTTCTTGGAATCATGCATATTGAACCTTTTCAACACCTTGTCAATGTCGTATCTTGGCTTAATCCAATTAGCCTTTTGATCTATCTCTATAGATCTTGATGCCCAGAATATATCTGCCTCTCCTAAGTCTTTCATAGAGAAACTATTTTTAATGAAGACTTAGATTCGAGCAAAGGAATGTCATTTCCGATCGGTAATATGTCATCCACATATAAGACCAGAAATACGAGTGCGCTCCCACTAGCCTTTTGTAAACACAAGGCTCTTCTTCGTTCTTGATGAAACCAAACCCTTTGATTACTTCATCAAAGCGAATGTTCCAACTCGAGATGCTGCTTTAATCCATAAATGGATCTTTGGAGCTTGCATATCTTTCCAAGCGATTGCGGATCGACAAAACCTGTGGGCTGTGTCATGTACACATCCTCACTCAGATTTCCATTAAGGAAAGCTGTTTTGACATCCATTTGCCATATTTCATAGTCGAAATATGCAGCAATCGCTAGAATGATCGAATAGACTTTAGCATTGCGACAGGCGAAAAAGTTTCATCATAATCAATACCTTGAATTTGTTTGAAACCTTTGGCCTGTCGCGCTTTATAGATGTGAACATTTCCATCTATGTCTATCTTTTCTTGAAAACCCATTTGCATTCAATGGTTTTAACACCATCAGTGGATCAACCAAGTTCCAAACTTGATTCTTGTGCATGGATTCAATTTGGATCTCATGGCTTCAAGCCATTTCTCGAGTCTGGTCCCACCATTGCTTCTTCATAGGTCTTAGGCTCATCGTTGTCTAACAACAATATGTCCCGTTGTTGAGTAGTCAAGAACATGTACCTCTCGGTGCACGCGTGACCTTCGACCTACGTGGTGCTGGTGTGTCCACAACGGTTCTTCAACGGTTTGTTCATCTGTTGTGGTTACTGTAGGAGCTGAAACGTTATCAGTGTTTCTTGAATTTCTTCAAGTTGCCTTTGTGCTCCCACTATCCCTTCTTGAGAGAAACTCTTTCTCTAAGAAGACACCATCTTGAGGCGACAAACACTTTGCCTTCTCCTCGATTATAAAAGTAATATCCTTTTGTTTCCTTAGGATACCCGATAAAGAAGCATTTATCGATTTAGGAGTGAGCTTATCAGATTGTAAACGTTTTACATAAGCCTCACATCCCCAAATCTTAAGAAAAGACAAGCTAGGGCGTTGTCTGTCACATCTCATATGGTGTCTTTTCTCACGATTTTGATGGAACCACATTTAGTGTGAGCACGTTTGTTTCAGAGCGTACCCCAAAAGACAACGGAAGATCACTTTGGCTCATCATGGGCGCACCATATCTAATAAGGTGCGATTTCTCGTTCGAATACCCCATTCCATTGAGGTGTTCTGGCGAGTCAATTGTGGAACAATTCCACAATCCTTTAGATGATTGCCAAACTCATGGCTCAAATACTCGCCTCCACGATCGGATCGTAGAAACTTGATTGTCTTGCCTAAATGATTTTGCACTTCATTTTGGAATTCCTTGAACTTTTCAAAGGATTCGGACTTATGCTTCATCGGTAGATATACCCATATCTACTAAAGTCATCGATAAAAGTTATGAATCACGAAAACCACCTCTGTTTGTTAAGCTCATTGGTCCACATACATCGGTATGTACGAGTGCCAATAAGTCATTTGCCCGTTCACCTTGACCGGTGAAAGGTGCCTTTGTCATCTTGCCAAGTAAACAAGATTCGCATGTCTCTAATGATTCAAAATCAAATGAGTGCAGAATACCATCTCTATGGAGCTTACGCATGCGTTTCTCATTTATGTGACCTAGCGGCGATGCCAAATAAGCGTGGGATTCAAATCATTGGACGTTGCCTCTTTGCATTAATGTTATAGACCGGTGACCCTTCAAGAGTAAGAGCGTATAACCCATTCACCAATGGAGTATGACAATAGAACATATCTTTGAAATAAAGAGAACAACCATTGTCCATAGATTTAAAGTCATAACCTTTCGCTTGCAAACATGAAGCGAAATAATGTTCTTTGAAAGAGATGGAACACAATAACAATTATTCAATTCCAAAACTAATCACGAAGGTAAAGACAATGGCATGGTGCCAACAGCTACGCGGCAACTTTTGCTCCATTGCCAGCCAAGATCCACTTCGCTCCTCCTCAAACTTCTACTTTTATTAGCCCGCAGCGATTTGCAAATGTGAGCAACCGATCCGGTATCAAATACCCAAGAATTAGTGGAAGAAGTAGCAAGATTGATTTCTATAACATTTATACCGGAGTGGAAGTCATACTTCCCTTCTTCTTCTCAAGATCCTCCAAGTACTTTGGGCGGTTCCTTTTCAATGTCACGATTGCTTACAGAGTAACAATGCATCGAGATGAGCATCGCCCTTCTTGTCTTTCTTGGCCTTAGAACTGCTCGCGATCGCATCGGGAGCTTTCTTTCTTTTGACGCGCTTCTCTTGACATAGGGCTTGCCCTTGCCTTTCTGCATCATCATCACATGATTGCTGCTTTTCTTAATGCTTTCTCGGCAGATTTTAGCATCCCATGCAACTCGGCCAAGGTCTTGTCCAGTTGTTCATGTTAAAGTTCATTATGAATGGCTCAAAGCTCGGGGAGCGATGGAGAATCACATCGATAGCCAACTCTTGGCTAAGGGAAACCAAGCTTTTCCAAACTCTCAATGTAGCCAATCATCTTAATCACATGAGGGTCGACGGATTCCTTCTGCAAGCCTCGCACGCAAATAAGGACTTTGAAGTATTGAACCTCTCACCCTTGCTTGGTTCTCAAACATACCACGTAGCCCCACAATGATATTGTAGGCATCTGTGTTCTCATATTGCTTCAAGCTCGAGAGGACATTGTGGCAAGCATGAGACAGCTCACATCAAGGCAATCATTCGTTTGCTTCTCATAAGCTCTCCGTGCAGCCACGGTAGCATTATCGAGGCAAGTCTTTGGGTAAGGAGACTCAGGACATACTCCTGCGCTCTTGCTTGAGAACAATTCTCAAGTTACGATACCAATCCAAAAAGTTTGTTCCATTGAGTTTTCTTTCTCAAGAACAGATCGCAAATTAAAAATCTTGGATGCGGCGTTAGTGACATGATCTACAACACAAGAATATGCAAAGTTTAGCACTATGTTTATGTTCATCTTTTATTAAACTATTTAGCAAAAGACTCCCACTATGAGTTTTGCAACAAAAACTCCTCTAAGTTACATAGTGGGTAAAGATCCTCATTTCACTAATTCCTAGTGAGCTTTGGCATCACGGCTAGAAAACTAGTGACATGGGTAAGCAACACTTTGCTAATCACATCCCTATGTGACTCTACTTTGGGTGACATTAGTATGCCTCGGCCCCAATCTATGCCCCAAGGTCCAAAACTATTTTGATAACCTTGTTAAGTAAACCAAATGCTTCCGCATGTAGATGTCCGACATCTACCCCAAATGATGATGATAACCGATGGCACTCTACTTTGGTAGACCTACCATGCGGTGATCATTATCTTTAGTGCAGCATATGGAAGGGCATTAACACCTAATTTTAAGAGGATTCTATCCTACCAAAGCAACATATCACATATATCATTGCATAAGAATAAGATAGATAACATCATAGATAAACACATTTAAGCGTGAAGTAGTATGGCCCAAAAATGGTGATATCCATCTCCAAGTAGGTGTAGACGATCTCCATCCTCCACATCACTCCTTTAGGCCACCATGCTTAAAAGCTTGTAATCTCAAAACTAGGCTACTACCTATAATAGCTAGAAATTGAAGATTACAAAGATAGATTCAAGTATTAAGGTCGACACGCAGTCGTTAAATACAATATATACAGCTAACAATAGCTGAAATAATCATGACACGCAGACCATGAGCAGATGTTACATGCATCACATACATCTCATACATTCAAATAAGCTATAGGGCCATACTATTCACATCATTCTCTGCAAAAACAAGTTAGACGTAGAATCGCATTCTACCTAACGATGTGAACCCAAGACGCTATACAAGGGGGGATACCTCACAGAATTACATAGATCGCATCTATGAAATCGCTATGAAAATCTTATCGAGCCGATCAAATCAACCCAAATCCGAGCCATTCAAAATGTCTCAATTTTCATTAGATCAATCATATTGATCATCGCGATCGGTATACTTGAGGAGACCACAACACAAGACCTCGATCTGTTGGCTCGATCTACTGATTGTGCGCGCAGTTAGCCCCGATGGTGATTCCAGCCGGTAGGGGTAAGTCGCGCGTACATCAAAGAAGGAGCACGAACTAATCTTTTTGGCCTTATGATGCTATCAACTCATACATATTTCAACCCCTTATGACCGATTGATCTCATCAACCCGTGCTACGATTTAGGCGTAGTAGATCAATCTACTACTATCGCATATCAACATATCGCTGATCCGGATTGCAAACTAAGCAAGATGGCTCGATACCACTAAAGGAATACGCGAGGCTACGGAAGCGAGAAAACAAAACTTTTCTACCGCGCACTCCAAGAACATCATGCTAAGGAAGGATCATGGATCGTTACCACTTAGACGCCTTGCAGCGTGAAGAAGAATTGAAACCGATCCAATCACGCGCGTCGAGGTAGTAGTGGAAGTAGCCGATCGTCCCGAACAGATCGTCTCCTCCACGCACGCCGATCAGCCTTCGCAACGAGCAGCGCCTCCACCGTATCCACACGTCCGGGGTGGGCGCCGATCGCGAGTGTACTAGCACTCGTGAGCGGCTAGGGTTTGGCTCGGGAGGTGGCGGCTAGGGTTTTGCTAGATGTTACGGGGACGAAACCCTCAGCCCCTCGCCTCCATATATATAGACCTCCTCACGTGGGCCTTGCGGACCAAGGCCCATTAGGAGTCTATTCGGATCTTTATCCGAATTGAGCCCATATCCGAATCATATTCGAATTAGTGTTCCAACCCGTTAAGCGTGCGACCACAGCAGGTTCACGTATACTTGGTCGTGACCGGAAACGCCTTTCGGTCACCATGTTAATAGCGGCCTCTAGTAAGACATATTAACCCCAAAGTATATGTAAAGATCATATCATTTGAACTGTAATGTTCTCTCATGTACGAATCCCTTTGCCTCACGATATAGATTGAGCTCAAGGTGAGACTGTGTCATCCTCTTAATAGCTCAATCACTCTCTCGATTCCGTGATGGATTATAAACTCGTGATTGACTCCTCAATCACCTTGGCATGGCCATGCACTTTCATAATCCATTACATCGAGGGCCGAGAGATATCTCTCCCATAAGGAGGGCAAATTCTATCTTGATCATTCACATCCCACTACATGTTTCATGGCAAACCCGAAGACTACTTTTTGACTACCCGATTCACGGAGTAGTGTTTAGTAGTCCCAAAATAAGCTACTACTCATGTTGGGGACCATGATGATCTCAAGTCTAAGGACTCTACATAAACACTACTTGAGACCAAGCGATGACACATGGAATCTCTGCAGTGTCTCATGGCAGGTCTATCCAACATATGTTCACTAACACATGTCCATATTATTGATTTGGTATCACCATACCATGATCCATAAGACATGATCATCAATCAATACATATGCTGATATTTGTCTTTGAATCATATTTGTTCCTCATATGATATACGATCAGGGATCATTTAGAAATAGCAACATCTTAGTATTTAAGAGTCTCATGAATAAGTCACATACTCATTGATCAATAATGATGATGTCTATTCCAAGGAACAAAGTAATGTATCATAAACATAGTATGTGATATATACAACATCTCCATGTTGCCTCTAGGGCATATCACTAACACGATCCGCCCGTCGCCCGCGCCCGCGCCGCGCAATCCCCGCCGTCGCCCTAGATCTGGACCGAAGGTCCAGATCGTGCCGCGTGCCCGCGTCCCCGCCGTCGGATCAAGCCGTCGCCGCCTGCGCCCGAGCCGCCAGCTCAGCCTAGCCACGTGGCAGCACCAGCGCGTGCCACGTCAGCCCTAGTCCACGTGGCATGACACGTGGCATGCCACGTCAGCGCCACGTCAGCCCCGAGCCGTCCCCCGAGCCACGTGGCAGCCACGTCAGCTGCCACGTCAGCCGGGTGACACGTGGCAGCATATGCGCGCGCCACGTCGGCTGACCATTTCCCGCGTCGGCACCCTCTCTCCCCGTGCTTTATTCGTGGACCGAGTCCACGGTGGACTCGGAATTTCGTGGATCGGGTCCACAGCACAGTAATTTTTCTGATTTTCCCGAATTAATTTTAGAATTAATTTTCCGGGAGCCCGTTCTCCTCCGTCCTAGCTCCGATTGACCCCGTTCTTTTTTCTAAATTCATCTAAAATCGAGCTCTAGCTGTTGGTTCTGGTTTTGTGAATTTTGGAGTTCATTTGCTTGTCATTTTATGTGTTTCTTTGTTTTGGTCGTTTTCTCTCGTTAGATTCGGATTCGGAGGAGCAGGGTTTCGCGCTTGAAGACCGGAGTACGCTGAGCATAACGAAGGCAAGTCGTGTCCCTTGATCATGTTGAACCCAATTTTGCAAACTATTATTTAATTATTTTGCTTTAAATTACATTGCATTGCTATTTTTATTCAAACCTTTGCACAGGTAGTTATTGTCCCAATTGAAATTATACCTCCTTGACACTTTGGAATACCATGATGCCATTGTCACCATAGGTTGGGAAATTTATTAGTGATGCTAGTTTATTTATCACATGGGTTGGTACGATTAGATTGCTTAGCCGGTTTATATTTACGTTTGATCTCATCGCACATGTTAAATTATTAATTTGACTTAATGACTTATGGAACTGTGGTTGGTGCCACGTGTATTAAAATTTGTGCCACGTCATTGGTGTGACGTTGGCTTGGTTATACAAATTGGTTTTGCACTCGGACGAGTGATCGTGTAGTAAAGGGGGAAGTACAATTGTACTTTGGGGGATGTGGTAGTCTCGCCCGGGTAATGTTAAGGACTTAACTTTGTGCGCCATTGATCTGAGCTTAATCGTGCAAACCACATGTCTATTATGGGATGGACCTGGCTGATTAATTTGTAATATTTCAATTCAATTCTGCCATTGTGATGGGCATGGTTGCTGATTTCCATGTGGCGCAAGGGGGGGTGTGATGCGAAACCCTAGCGGGCAGGATTGCATTGAGATAGAGCATTGTAAAGGCCTTGTTGTGATTTCCTTAGGCCTAAGCTAATCACATCGTGTGGGTACAGTTGTGCAACCTCTGCAGAGTGTAAAACTATTCGAATAGCCGCGTCCTCGGTCATGGACAGTGCTCGGGGATTTCACACGAGGGTTAGTGTTATAACTTGGTGGTTCATGTTGGGAGTGGACGGGCAGTTCACTGTTAGTTTAGCTTGTGAATTGGTGTTCACAAGTGGTTTATGTTTATTCCTTTGATGATCTATTGTTACTGTTTTCAGTTAACTTCCGCTTTCAAGTTATTTAATATATTTACTCAATAAATGCCTTTATGCAAACTAACCTTTCAGCCTTCCTTTGGTAAGCCTTGCATATTATATTGCACTTATTGTTACAAACGACTTGTTGAGTACCAATGTACTCACGGCTTTACGCCTATGTTGCTCAGTTGAGGGAGAGGAGTACTATCAGCAGGAGGTGCCAGAAGGAGAGTACTACGACGACTTCATGGATTAGGCTTCGTTCAACACTCGATAGCCTGTGGCTTATCGATTGGTCGCAACGCTTTATTTTGGATTTCCACTGCTATTTTGTTAAGCCCTTCCGGCTAGAGATATTGTAAGCTTGGCCATAAGGTCGTACCCTTGATATTTTATCGATATTCGAGTTTTCCTTTATTATTATCGTGTGTATGACTATGATGACATCTATGTTTGACTGTGTGCGCTAGCGTGATCCTGGACTAGTGCAGTTTACACAGAGAGACCGAATTTGCATATTCGGGTCTCGACAACAGGGAGGAATATGCGCATTTGTGCGGGCGGAGATGGCGGAAGAAACCGAAGCTTTAAAGCTTCGGTTTCCAAGTTTTAATGGAGGCGGTGGCATTTGCGGGAGGAAGGAGAGGGCGGGGAAGAAGGACCCGACAGGTGGGTCCCACTGTCGGCGAGGGAGAGGTGGAGAAGGTGGCGGTCCGATTTGTGACAAGTGGCGAAGGGGAAGCGAGCGGGCCGTTAGATCTCGTGCGAAGCGGTAAGTGAAGAAGAACGACCGTGATTGGATCTGGCAAACGAGATCAGATCGAGGCCGTCCGGGAGATGGGCGAAGGGGTAAGTGGCTGCGGACGAGCGGGATTGAATCCGACAACGGCGAACGGCTTAGATGCCTGACACGTGTCGGCCAGAGAGGAGTGGAAAGCGGCTGAAGGGGTAAGTGACTCTGTGCGGTTAGGATTTGATCCAACGGCTGGTGATTAAATCGGGACCGTCGGAAGAGGATGGAGGGGTAAGTGAAGGCGAACGGTGAGGATTAGACCGGGCGGGCGGGAGCTGCTCCGATGCGCGACACGCGTCAGCCGAGGGGAGAGGGAAGGCGGGGAAGAGGGCGGACGGCTGGGATCAGACCGGGCAGCGGGGATTTGATCCGGGGTGACAAGTGTCAGCCGAGGGGGATTTGGGTATAAATTTTCTTTTTGGTTTTACAGAAATACTTAGGAGGCTTCAAAATACTCGGAAAAATACCAAATAAATTTTAAAAATTCCAGAAAAATTCAGAGAATCATCTGGCATGATTTTTGATTTAATAAAAATATTTTCAACCCATTTTGGTAATTAGGTTTTGCAGAAACACAATTTAACTTTAACAGTGTGTTTTTAATTTCTAGGAAATCCTGAAAATTTTTATGAACACAGGAATGACTTTGGAGAAAGAAATAAACTTATTTTTGACTTTGAACAAAGAAATAACTTTATTTTGGCTTTATAAAATGAAAATTTTAAATTTTCTCATTTCAAAGCTAGGACATAAAACCCAGGAAATCCAATTAAATTTCAGTAATTCAATTACTTAATTTGGATTGGTTTTTATACAGAATTTCAAAGTACCCTTTTATTGAAAATGTTTTTTTGTAAATTATTTTCACAATAAAACCCTCTTTTAAAACAGAAGTTTAAACAATTAAGTTTTTATAGATTTAAGCAATCAAAGCAAAAGTTTTATTTTTAAATTAAATCAAATAATAATAATAATTTTTTTGAAGTACACAGCTGGGCTGTTACAGGCGGTGACGGAGAGAGTAGGGGGTTCGTGCTCCTGCATCTTGGGCTCGACGCTGGTGACGGAAGAGACGATTCGTGGCCTGCTGCGCGAAGGGAAGCTGTCGGACCGTCAGGAGGTGCGACTGCCCGCCGGCGACGAGACCAAACCGCACCCTGAAACATCAGAGGCGATCGTGTTCGTCGCCTACTTCGAGGCTGGGTTACGCATTCTGGCGGCCAGACTTGTCGGGGACGTCCTACGGGCCTTTGGGCTTGAGCTGGCGCAGATAACGCTGAATGTGATAGCTCGTCTTGCCGTGTACAGCTGGGCGCTGCACACAGAGGCGTGCTGGCCGACCGTGTCACTGTTCGCGTTTCTCCACGATGTCTGGTGCACGGTGGAGGATCAGGGGGACGGGGCGCTGCCCGTCTTCGGCGGCGTTGATCTCGCGCTGCGCCCGCAGTGCGAGAAGATATTTCCCGCGGAGTCGAGTCGGGCAGAGTGGGAGCCGAACTGGACGAGGCGGTGGTTTTACCACCGCGTGGCGAGCGGTAGCGGCCTTGAGTGCTCGGGGCGGCCGGTGGTGGTTAACGCCACGCCCGGCGCGCCCATAGACGATGATGATGAGTGGGTAGCATGGAGGCTTGTGGGGATCACCGCCCGCTTCAATATACGCGACCTCGCTGAGGAGTTCGTCATGTATGGCGTGGTGCCGCTTGCCGCGGAGTGGCATGTTACTCCTGGGAAGCTTCGGCGCGATAATGTCCGCCCTTCCGTGTCTTCGCTGCCGAGACCCTCCAGTCCGCGTAAGTTGTCCTGGAGTTTGCTTTCATGTGCTATTCGTCGGGGATGTTGTTTTCACAACGCGCCCCCGTGCCCTTCGCAGGTGCTTCCCTAGAGGACGTGGAGCGTGCGATGGGTGCGTTCCTTGGACCGCATACGGCCGAGGAGCACGCGCTTGCTGCATGTGTGCGATCGCGAGGCGGTGCAGGGCGGCTGAACCGCGTGTGCGAAGCCTTGAGTATTAGGGTGCTAGAGCGCGTTGTTCCGGCCCCAAGCCCACGTCGCCGCGACTCCACGGGGGAGGGGGTACTAGCGGACGCGGGTTCTGACTCGGTGGAGCATGCGGACTTGGAGGTAGGGGCGAGTGCTGCCTCGCCGCCAGCCGGCGTTGGGGTGGAGCCATCGCTCGCGGAGGATGCTGGGGCGGAGCCATCGCTCGTGGAGTTCGTTCCCGCGACCGTGGGACCTCCTTCTGCGGCGGTTTCCGAGGCGGGGCCGCCGTCCTATTCCCCAAAGGCGAAGTGACCCCGCATACGATCGCCCCTTCGCTCGTCAGGGGGGTTCGTTGTAGCGAGCCAGGTCGGAGCCCTATGGGACTCCAACTCAGACACCGAGTGTCTCGGTGCCCCCACGGTCCCGATCAGGTCTGCGGCTGCCGGGGGCGAGGGCTTTGTGGAGCTAAGCTCTAACACCGAAGTTCCCCTGCTTGGCGAGGTGGGTGGGGATGCGGAGGTCCTTTCGGATTCGGGCGGGGCTGAAGGTAAACATTTCTTGATGTGACCTGCTAGGTATTCGCAGGGCTAACCGTCGTGTCCCCTTGCTGCGCGCCGTCGAAGGAGCTCTTCGCGCGTCGGAGGAGGCGCATTCCGCTAAGGATGACCGCATGCGGCTCTTGGAAGTGGAACGCGCGGGGGCTATCTCATATGCCACGGAGCATGTGGCATCAACTCAGCAGGCAGCGGGGGTGGAGCGTGACGGGCTGCTCCAGCAGGTTGCCGTACTGGAGGAAGAGAACGGTCGCCTCGCTGCGTCTCTGAGGGAGCGAGATGAGGCGCTGGGTGCCGCCTCGGTGACCTCGTGGGAGGCTATGCTGGCCCTGGAGAGTACCCTTGAAAATCTCGTTGCCGTGGTGTCGCCCCGCTCCTTCAGACCGAGGAGCTTTCACAGACACTTGGACGGATTGCGGAAGCGACCGATCTTGCTCAGGCGGCCGCGACGTCCTTTGGCAATCACTGCTCTTACGTGACTGCATGCCTGGCGTGTGCCCTTCTCCGACACTGGGGTTGCCAGCATGTTGATGAATTGGGCGATCCGCAGCTGGAGATGCCTGCTGGGGCCGGGGTGATGTCTGGTGTCGTGCGGGCCGTTCGTCCCGCCGTTCGGTTTTTCCACGAACGGATTTGGGAGTACATCGGGGAGGCCGCGGCAAAGGTGGAGCTGCGGCGGAACATGTACGGCGAGGGAAACCTTGGCGAGTGGCTGGATGGAGTTGCCCGGCGCAACGATGATGGGGCCGACGGCTCAAAGCAGGTGTGACCCCGGGTTCTTGTACGCCGGTGTGTGTTTTAACCTGATGTACTCCATGCTGCAAATGAAGTGAAAATTGCTTCCCTTCTTTGATCCCCCGTGCCACTTTATTCCGAGCAGCTGCCCGATATGGACCTGCTGCTGATATCTGACGCCGTAACCTGGCGCCGTTTACGTCGCTGGTGGCGGGCCGAAGACTCGCTCAACTTCTGGGCGAATCAACCCTCGACGAGTGAGGCTTCGATGCGGAAGGTCGTCCAAGCGAAGCCAGACGAGTAGTGTTGGTCTGGCAGGTTTTGTAAGAACTTTGTAGCGGCGTGGTGGTTAAGCCGGAACGTTCGTCCCCGCCGTCGTTTTTTGGATGTGTCCGCTTTGTGCCTTTCTTGCGGGGTTTGTTGGTTAGTTGGGGTAGACGCTTGGGGTAGGAGTGGATCTGGTGCCTAGCCGCGGTAGACACGCGAGCGCTCCGTCCCCTACCCTCCGAAGTGGTGACAGCGGAGTTGGCGCCTAGTCGAAGTAGACGCACGAGCGCTCCGTCCCCTACGCTCCGAAGTGATGGCAGCGGAGTTGGCGCCTAGTCGAAGTAGACGCGCGAGCGCTCCGTCCCCTACGCTCCGAAGTGGTGGCAGCGGAGCTGGCGCCTAGTCGAAGTAGACGCGCGAGCGCTCCGTCTCCTACCCTCCGAAGTGGTGGAAGCGGAGCTGGCGCCCAGTCGAAGTACACGCGCGAGCGCTCCGTCCCCTACCCTCCGAAGTGGTGGTAGCGGAGCTTGCGCTTAGTCGAAGTAGACGCGCGAGCGCTCCGTCCCCTACCCTCCGAGTGGTGGCAGCGAGGTGGCGCCTGGTCGGGCGAGACGCGCGCGGCGCTCTGTCCCCTACCCTCGAAGTGGTAGCGGCGAGTGGCGCCTGGCGAAGTAGGCAGCGAGCGCCGTCCCATACCCTCCGAGTGGTGGCAGCGGGCTGGCGCCTAGTCAAAAGCAGATCGCGAGCGCTCCGTCCCCTACCCTCCGAAGTGGTGGCAGCGGAGCTGGCACCTAGTCGAAGTAGACACGCAAGCGCTCCGTCCCCTACCCTCCGAAGTGGTGGCAGCGGAGCTGGCGCCAAGTCAAAGTAGACGCGCGAGCGCTCCGTCCCCTACCCTCCGAAGTGGTGGCAGCGAAGCTAGCGCCTAGGCGAAGTAGACACGCGAGCGCTCCATCCCCTACCCTCCGAAGTGGTGGCAGCGGAGCTGGCGCCTAGTCGAAGTAGACGCGCGAGCGCTCCGTCCCCTACTGCTGAGCAGGATAAGATAAGCTTGGGGAGGGACTGGGACCTAGCCTCGTAGGTCCTGTCCATGGCAGTCAATGGGGGACCTCACGGGCACTACTGTTTCACTGCATTCCCAGACGCCGACGGGACAGGTGAGGCGGGATCAACGGTGGTCTGCACATGGCGCTGTACGGCTGGGAGGGAGGTGTCCCGTGCCCCCCTTCCGTTGCTTCAGGACCCCCAGGATATGGGGTCGCGTGGAGTGTAGTTGGCGGAGCCCTGTGACTGGAATGGGGCAACAGTACTGCACCACATGTCCCTTGGGTAGACGATGGGACTCTTGAGACGTAATGTCCATGGTCGTGCTTCCGGGACTCTTTAAAAGGGGCGAGTGGCCAAGTGAAGCGGCACTCGCCTTGCTAGACATTGCATCCCCGGAACTTCTCCTACCGAAATTGTCGTTCCCAGTGCACCCCAGCTTCGCCCAGTAGCGTGGAGGGCGTCGGAATGCGGCTGACGCCGCCGCCTGGGCGATCGCTGGGTTGGACATCCCGCCCATGTGGGGGGATGCGACGCCGCGATGTGTTGTCCCCTCGCCGGCTGGTGTGGGGGGTGGGAAATTCACTTGTACTTCACCAAGGCCACTCCTAACTTTGGGAGTAGACTTATATGTCGCGCCAGAGAGGCTGCATCCGACCACGCTGTCCCGTGCAGGCGCCTATTTGGATGCTTGAGATGAGGAGGGGTCTTGCGCTTGCGGTGCTACAGGGAGCCGTGCTGCTCCAGGGGCGGACTCCGACTCCTCCAGCTCAGGGCGGCACGCCCTAGGGGCCTTGGGCACTCTTCGTCTTGTGCCGCCTTATTGGGGCGATGCTGCGCCCCGAGCTCGAACGTCAATGGGCGTTCGCTGGGGCACCTCCCCGCGCCAGGAGACCGCGCCCGTGTGGTTTGGTTTCTCGGCTCTTTTGCAGAGGCGCAGACCATTGAGCTCGTGCACCTCGCCCCTGTACTCGTAGCTGCCCATCCATGCGACGCACGCGGTTTGCTGGGAGCGCGAGAAGCCTCTAGAGTCCGTGCGCCGTTGTATGTGGACTCCGGTGAGTGCATGGGAATACCGTTCACATCTTATTTATACTCCGGAGAGTACGCGTGGTGATAACACCAGCGCGTACGCGGGACATCCGCGTCTTGTTTAGACTCAGTAGAGTGCGCAGAAAAATATCCGCGTCTTTGTTTGTACTCCGGAGAATGCGTGGGACTATCAACCACGACTTACTTAAGCTCCGGAGGGTACGCCAACGCGCACACGGGACATCCGCGTCTTGTTTATACTCAGTAGAGTGCGCAGGAAAACATCCGCGTCTTATTTATACTCCGCAGAGTGCGCGCGAAGGCGTCCCCCCGCTGCGTCTTATTTATACTCCGTAGAGTGCGTGCGGAGGCGGACCTCGACGCTACGTCTTATTTATACTCCGTAGAGTGCGTGCGGAGGCGAACCTCGTCGCTACAACTTATTTATACTCCGTAGAGTGCGTGCGGAGGCGGACCTCGTCGCTACATCTTATTTATAGTAGAGTGCGTGCGGAGGTGGACCTCGACGCTACGTCTTATTTATACTCCGTAGAGTGCGTGCGAAGGCGGACCTCGTCGCTACGTCTTATTTATACTCCGTAGAGTGCGTGCGGAGGCGGACCTCGACGCTATGTCTTATTTATACTCCGTAGAGTGCGTGCGGAGGCGGATCTTGTCGCTACGTCTTATTTATACTCCGTAGAGTGCGCAGGGAAAACATTCGCGTCTTATTTATACTCCAGGGAGTACGTGCAGGAGAAAGCCTCCGCACGTTTGTGGTAGGGAGCACGAATAGCTTCGCAAACGGTGAACTTTATTAAATTCCCATTTGCGCGGGTGAGCGAGTACAAGAGGTCAGGGACTAACCATGGGACCCGTTGTCGTGACGGTGAGATGCGGAGCCTCTGGTGCTGGGCTACCGTAGGGCGTGTACGGGCGCGCCTGACCTAAGGGCCTCACTGGGCTCCTAGGGATGGGCCTCGGGTTCCATGCTCCAGGTGCCGGGCCATGTGCTGGTCGCCAAGGACGGTGATGATACCTCGCGGGCCCGGCAGCTTCACACATAGAAAGCCATGGTGTGGTACCGCCCCAAAGGAATTGAGGGTCGGTCTCCCCAAAATGGCGTTGTAGGGGTACTGGATATCAACGACGTCAAAGGTGGCGCCCCTGCTTGCCACGTTGTCATCCTGGCCGAAGGAGATCTGCAAACATATTTGGCCCAGCGCGAGTAGCGGCTGACCTCCGAAGCCCTGCAGCGAAGTTGTTAAGGGGCCTAAGCGACTTCGAGGGATCGCCATCTAGTCGAAGGCCTATGCGAACAAAATGTTCGCGGAGCTACCCCATCGACCAGGACACGCCGGACGTTACACCCGGCAACCGCGACCTGGATAACTAGGGGATCCTGATGGGGGAACTCCACGCCGTCGGCGTCGGCGGGCGTGAAGGCAATCTCATGCTTCGCCCAATCTGGCGGCGCATGAGCCGTGTACGCCGCCACGTGGTGTAGCCTTCGCACGTAAGCCTTGCGCTGTCGCTCCGAGGCGAACTCCAAGGAGGAGCCTCCGGAGATTACGTTGATGACCCTACGCGGAGCGCCCTCAAGGGCATGGATCCGCAGGGGCTCTCCTGGGGCTTTAGCACCTGGGCTTGCATTCACCGGAGACCCTCCTGAGGCTGCGGCTCCTGATCTCGAATCCTTAGGGGACCGTCCGATGGCTGCTGAACGTGCGCCACAACGGGCGGGCGCGCCTCGAGATCCCTATCTTTGGCGACGTTTTGCCGAAGCGCCGTGATGGTGGTGCAGGAGCGGGTGTCGTGATTGCCTTGGCCGTGCACCTCGCACCACTGTGGGCGGTGTTGGTTGCCATATTCCGCACAGGCCCAACCGTTGCGGCCCCGGCCTCTACCTCGCCCCCGACCTCGTCGAGCCCTGGCCCCGCGGTTGGCGGGGGCATTGTCTTCCGAGCCACCCTCGACGTCGAAGATGTAGTGAGGTCACCGAGACGTCTGACGGCCGCGCTGAGGCTTGTCAGCCGGCGCGTCCTTGTGCTGGGAGGCGTCCCTCGACGACTCCTGCCTATGCTTGCTCCGCGAGGAACTTGCTTTCAACGGGTCGACGCTCTTCGCGGCACCTTCCGCTGGGTTGGCGTCGACTTTGTTGTCTTGGCACCGACTCACGTCTTCTTCCGCCTGGGCGTACTCCTCCATCTTGTCGAAGAGCTTCACCACTGTCTTGATTGGCTTCCGCGCGTTGTACTCGGCTAGCGGCCCTGGGCGCAGGCCCTGTACCGCTGCGTTGATGATTGTTGTCTCATTGACATGTTTGACCTGGCAGTGGACCTTTGCGAAGCATTTGAAGTACTCGCGGAGCCTTTCCGATGGTTTTTGCTTGACCACAAAGAGCTGATCCGCGTCGACACGCTCAACGTAGTTCCTCTGGAAGTTGTTGTAGAGGCGGTCGCGAACCTGCTCCCATGCATATATGGAGTTCGGCTCTATGGTGAAGAACCATGAGAGCACCACTCCGTGCAACGCGAGCGGGAGCCCCTTCGCCTTGGTGGTATCGTCCCCGCCTGCCGCCTTGATGGTGGTCTCGTACACGCGTACGAACTCTCGGGGATCCGTGTCACCCTTGTACGGCGTGACGGAGCTGGGGAATTTAAAATCCTCCGGCCACACCGCCTGCTGTAGGCCCGCCGATAGCGGGGACTCCGGGTCCACGCGTCGCAGCGAAGTGCGACTGGATGTGGGGGCGTCCCGGCTGTCCGCACGCTCGGGCGTGGGCTCCGGTGCGACCACCGGCGGGGTCGGCTGACTCCGAGCCTCTTGCATTCTCCGCACGGCCCCCCGGAGGTCCGCCAGCTCCTGCTAGAGCGTGCCGAGGGCTGCCAGCAGGGCGTTCTCCACTGCGGGCGTGGATGGGGCCATGGACGCGTCCGGACGCATGGTCGAGGTAGTCGCAACCACCCCCTGGGGCCTTGGGTTGCTCATCACATTCGCATGGTGGACTCCGGCGCCGACGGCAGGGCCCATGTCACCGGCGGGGCCGCTTGGTGCTCCCGCACTGGGTGTAAGGATGGTGGTTGCGCCTCGACAGGCGTCGGGGCTACCGCTCCCTAGCACCCGGTCGGTATCGTCGGGGTTGACTGTCGCATCGGTGGCGGCGAGGTCGATGGCATCGGTGGTGGCGCGGCCAATAGCCGCACGATGAGCGTCATCATTCGCACCACCGACCACCAACACTGAAGCCCTGGTATTGACGCAGGGCCTCGCCACGACCGCCTCCTTCTACTTCGCCGTCGATGATGAAGCTTTCTTCGGTGCCATCCTTCCTGCGATCTTGAGGCTTGCTTCCGTCGTCCCCACGGACGGCGCCAACTGTTGTGGCTACAGACCAAACAGAGAGAGAGGTATGGTAGTGGAGAGTTAGGTGAGCAAATGACCTCTTGGGCCTTTCCCAAGAGCTGGTCATGATATATATGCATTCCCTCGTAAGGAGGGTCTTTACCATCGTAACCTTACACCGAGCCTCCCTTCGAGGACAAGCTACGTCATTTACATGTTTATAACCTTCTCAACAGGCTAGCTGGGTTTAGGTGGGGGCCACCCCTACAACAATATGCATATATATATTGTTATGTGTGTATATATATATATTGATATATATGCTACATTGTCATATTGATATGTATATATATATATATATATTGTTATGTGTGTGTGTGTATATATATATATTTACACATGCTGGATTGATGAATATGTTAAATTCATATGTCATTTGTATTTGGATGTGTGTTATATTTCAAATGGTATGTTCAATTCATATGATTACATACATGTTATGACATTTGTATTTGGATTCATGTCATCTTTGTGCTTACATAATCATACTAGAATTATATTACTATATATGAATTATTAGCAACTATAGCTAGAGATATACCACACCTCACTGCGTCCACGTAATCATACTAGAATTATATTGCTATTTATGAATTATTAGCAGCTATAGCTAGATATATACCACACCTCACTGCGTCCACATAGTCGTCCAAAAATTTTTAATATATGCCACATAGACCTTTAAAGGGCATGAAGCAAGTGACACACTCCAGTGTATCCGATTCAATGAAGTTGATACACTGGTTTGTGTCATTTGCTTCATAGAACTTTGTTTAGGCCCACACCTCACTGCGTCCACACAGTCGTCCCAAATTTTTTAATATATGCCACATAGACCTTCAAAGGACATGAAGTTAGTGACACACTCTAGTGTATCCGCTTCAATGAACTTGATACACTAGATATGCTGCACTTGTTAGCTACAAGGTCTATTTGGAAGGCCCATAGCTCACCGCAGTTAATTTTTTCTTAGAAGAGAGATGGCGTCCACATAGTCTTCATCGTCGTCATCTGGGTGTCACGCTACCAAGATTGGGACAACTAAGTGTGGGCGAGGAGTGTCGAAAAGGCCAGATGGCTGAATGACCATCACGATGGTCTCTCCGGATAGGGTCCCTCAGGAGGATCGAGCTCCTTATGACTTTTGAAACATAGGAGAATCATCGCACAGAAGCCGTCAGATTTGATATCATGGACATTGAGTCCCCATTCAATGCTATAATGGGGCGAGTAACTCTCAACCGCTTCTATGCATTAGTTCATCAAAACTGTCTATGCTTAAAAATACCAGGCTCCTATGGGGTCATCTTCATCAAGAGTGATCAAGACTTGGCTCGCTGTCTATACCACAAAGCAGTAACCAACTCAGGTGACATCAACTTCTTCAAACTTAAGGAGGTGGAACAAGGAATTTAAAGGAAGTGGCACTCTTCGGCCCAAACGACCCACGATTCGTCAAAATCGGGGTTGATCTCTCGGAAAGAATGGAGAGGGAGCTCGTAGAACTCCTAAAGTCTAATATTGACGTGTTTGCTTGGACACCGTCAGACAGGACTGGCATCCCATGGGAGGTGATCTAGCACCACCTTGTGGTGAGACCCAAGCGTTCTCTAGTAAAGCAAAAACTTTGAAAGCAATTCTCAGAACGGTGCCAGACCATGAAGGATGAAATTGACAAGCTCATGAAGGTTGGCCTTGTTCAGGAAGTCTGGCATCCAGAATGGTTGGCAAACCCTATTTTGGTCAAGATTCCAATGGCAAGTGGCGCATGTACATCGACTTCACCGATCTCAACAAGACATGCCCGAAGGACGATTACCCTCTCCCGCACATTGACCAACTCATTGACTCCACCGCTGGGTGTAAGTTGATGAGTTTCTTGGACACATATTTAAGATATCATCAAGTCCACATGGCAAAAGAGGACAAAGAGAAGACCAGCTTCATCACCCCCATAGGCACCTTCTGCTATCTATGCATGCCCTTTGGATTGAAGAATGCTAGAGCCACTTTTCAATGTCTCATTTGCCTTGTCCTTAGAGATCAATTGGGCCATAATGTAGAGGTTTATGTCGATGACACCATCATAAAAATCATTTTGGCCTTATCACATATTGAAGATCTTTGCGAAACATTCGAGAACCTCCATTGGTTTGACGTCAAGCTGAACCTTGAAAAATGTGTTTTTGATGTTAAAGAAGGGAAGCTTCTAGGATTTCTGGTGTCACAAAGGGGCATTGAGGTGAACCACGAGAGATTCACTCAATCTTGGACATGGAACCTCCTCGGTCCACCAAGGATGTCCAGCGCATCATGGGGTGCATGCCCGCGCTTGGGCGTTTTGTATCATGATCAGCAGAAAATGGCCTCCCCTTCTTCAAGGTGCTCTAAAGGGTTGAAAGTTTTCAATGGACTCCGAAGCCTAGAAAGCTTTTGAAGAGCTAAAAGCCTACCTAGTAGCCCCTCCACTCCTCGCAAGTCCAAAACCAGGATACACACTTCTCCTATATCTTATTGCAACTCCAGTTGCAGTAAACGCCATACTGCTAAGGAAAAGGATGGAGTTCAATACCCAGTATATTATGTTAGTGAGGCTCTCATTGATGCCACGACAAGGTACATAGAGATAGAGAAAATATACTATGCCTTGCTCATGGTATCAAGGAAGCTTCGCTACAACTTCTTGGGATATGCTATCACCATCCCATCAAGTCACTCTCTCAATGAGGTAATAGGGAATAAAAAGGCCACAGGAAGAATAGCAAAATAGGCGGTAGAACTGGCACCTTTCTCCCTCAAGCTTGTCAGAAGAACCTCTATCAAATCACAGGCCATCACTAACTTTGTGGCCAAGTGGACCGCACCCCCAACCAACCAAGAAGCATCAACAGATGGCCAAAATACACTCAGCAAGTATTGGACTCTATACTTTGATGGATCGAAGCATTTGGTAGGAGAGGGTGTAGGGGTCATCTTAGTAAGCCCAGAAGGGAAATACTAGAGTACACGACTCATTTATCCTTCAACACCACAAACAATATGGTTGAATATGAAGCTCTACTCTTGGGCATGCGTCTTGCCAAGGCCATGGGGGTCAGATGCCTCCTCATCTTGGGGGATTCCCAGCTGGTCATCAATTAGATGATAAAATATATCAATGCCTCAACCCAGTAATGGTTAAATACTTGGACAAGGTGAGGAAGATGGAACACCACTTCACCGGGCTTGAAGCTCATCACATCACCCATGGAGACAATCAACATGCGGATTGCTTGCTCGTACCATGGGCTCAAAGGGGCCCCTTCCTTCGGAAGTTTTCTTTGAAGTTCTGAATACACTAGTGATGGAAGAAATATCTAGTCATAAACTACCACTAGAGGTCAACGAGACCTTAGCCCTACTGCCTTCTTGGATGACTCCTATCATCAAATGCATACAAGAAGGTGAGGAGCCTGAGGACGCGGTAATGGCGCACAGACTACTCTCAAAGGCCATGTCATATGTGATCATCGAGGGAAAACTTTACAAGCACAAGGCATTTGCCCTTCTCAAGTGCATCATGAGAGAGGAAGGTATTTCACTTCTCCTTACTGTGCATAAAGGCCTCTATGGCTCTCATATTGCTCCAAGAGACACTACAACAAAGGTCCTTCGCCAAGGCTTCTATTGGCTTACAATGATGCAGGATGCCCTCAATGTCCTTAGGTCATGCGAAGGATGCCAAAGGATGGCGAACAATCACAACTCCCCTGCTAATACCCTACACACAATATCAATCACCTGGCCTTTTGACCGATAGGGAATGGATCTACTCAAACCATTCCCACTGGCCAAGAGAGGCTATACATGTGGATTAGTTTACCAAGTGGGTAGAGGTCGAACCCCTAGCCTCCATCATGTCCCGCTTCGTGCAGAAGTTCTTCTGGAAGAATATCGTGTGTCACTTTGGGGTTCTCAAGGAGCTCACAATAGACAATGGCACCCAGTTTGATGCATCCTCGTTCAGGGATTTTTGTGACTCCATCAGGAGCATCCTTTGCTTCTCATCGATAGCTCATCTAAAAACCAATGTGCCAGTGGAAAGAGCTAATGGGCTAGTCTTACAAGACAAGTGCCCTTAAGCGGGGAACTTGGGTGGAGGAGCTCCTCAACGTCCTGTGGGGATTGCTCACGACCCCCAGCTGTTCCACTGGGAGGACTCTATTCTTGCTCATGTACGGGGCAGAAGTGGTCCTCCCACTGAGATTCATCACTGCTCCCTCCGAGTGAAAATGCTCTCAAGGCCCCTACCACTGACTTTGCTCAAAACAGGGACAATCACAAGATTGAGGTGGACTTCGCTAAGAAAATCCGTGACCGAGCTCTCCTTAAGCACACCACTTACGAATGGGAGGCCACCCGATTCTACAATGACAGAGTGAAGGAATGTGCTTTCCTCCTCAGTGACTGATGTGATCACGCCAAAAACACACACGACCATAGCTCGCAAGAATAGACAAAAGGTGAATTCATTTCTTCAGTTCCAATTTGTTTCAAATGGAATATGATGCTATCTAAAGATGAAAATATATATTTATGCAGCTATACAAGGAGGATTGTATCAATGCTATGCACTCGTGGTTGGGGTCCACCTAAAGGAAAGCCGACCAATATATCAAGACCAAGTCAATGCCTTCCCCAACTCTTGCTCAAGATCACCACGTTACTTTTGGATTAATTGATGAGGGTGGCCCGATCTTCCGATGAGAAGGATAACTTTGATTGTTGATATAACATTGTTGATGAGGCTACTTGACCGAGACAATGAAGTCCATCCTGCAATCGCTACACCACACCCTAGTCGATATCAACTATGCCAAGAACGCAGTTGACCTGAACACGAGGTTCAATTCATGCGAGCAATCCAAAAACAAACAAGAACAAGATAAAGAGCAATCTGAATATTACAAATATGAATGAGGTACACAAAGGGGTGAGGCCTGCAATCGCAGTTGTTCATCTAGTCGACACAAGAATACACGATGAAGTTTCACGGTAGAAAACTAATCTACACAATCCTGAGTTATATGACCAATTGAGTCTCTATTTATAGGGGTACGTAGACCCTTGCTTATAGAAAGTTTTTAACACATGGAGAGTAATCAAATCATAGCTGATTCTATCTCTGTTTTCAAATCAGAAAGATTGTTTTGATGATTCTGTCGCACATAGAAGAAATTTTGGGATGGAGCCAGATCCGTTGGAAAGAGGATGAGATAAGCTTTTCATGCTATACTCACACATTCCAAATGGACTCTTGATGCAAAATCTATGAGCATTTAAAGTTGGTCTTGTTAGGCTGAGTCAGCATCGGATTGTTTTGATGATTGTGGTGCACACAAAAGGAAGTTGGACCGGTCAGGCTAAACCCGAATCGATCTGGAGGCCAAATTGAATTCCAAAATGTGTCCAACTATTCTTATTTGAATTGATCCAAAAGTGATGTGGTGACCTTGAACAAGAGTTGGGGAAGGCGTTGACTTGGTATTGATATACTGGTCGGCTTCCCTTTATGTGGACCCCAACCACGAGCGCATAGCGTTGATGCAATCCTCTTTGTATAGCTGCACAAATATATATTTTTATCTTTAAATAGCATCATATTCTTATTTGAAACAAATTGGAACTGAAGAAATGAATTCACCTTTTATTTATTCTTGCGAACTATGGTCGTGTGTGTTTGTGGCGTGGTCACATCACTCTCCCGTTCTTGACAGAAAACTGTCCACAGTTTTAATTGATGTGTGGTCTCACGTATTGCATGATCTTGATCATAAATCTCGGTACATGACAAAGAATACAATAAATTCGTATTATGTAATATCATAAGTTCTTTATCAAACAAAGTAAACCTCTAAGAAACGATTGTACCTGATTGGTACTATTATCACTAGATGGTGTATGTGCTTCATCTTGCTCCCATTCTTTAGAGAAGGTTGTATTGGACTGTGACTTGATATTGATGATCTTAATGAGAGGCAAATTCTTTTTCGGCACAAATAGAGAATTGGTTGTGGTGTATGGAAGCAGCCCACAACACTCCCCTTCTTGAAAGGTTTCCTGTAACTCACAAACAGTAGTAGATAAACTAGAAATAATAAAGTTAGTGCCATTAGTTTCCTCTACATGATAGTGTTCATCCTCCAAAGTTGAACCTTTCAGTTCTGAATTTATTCAAATTCGATGAACCATGTAATTTCCCTTTTCATCATACTCGCCTAGTAAGTAAAATTTATAATGAAAGTAAGTTGGGAATCTCAAATAACTTCTTTGCTAGACAACTCAGTTCACAAAGATGATCAATCTCAATATAACCGAAAGTGTGCGAAGAAGGAATCTCATTCAACTTATCTCTAGCACGGATCAATTGCATATTGACAAAATCAAAAGCATTTATTTCAGCATATGGATTTGAAATTACAATAGAAGAATCAAGTTTAACTTCTGGCTGTGCCAAAGATATATGCAAGTAATTAGCACACAACTCATTATCAATACTTAAATCAATGCAGTTGGAATTTTGTACTTGAAACATGTGTATATCAGAATTATTTTCCACAAATTTTTGCTCTAAAGTAGCATGAACAGTAGACAATTGTAGTTCTTCGCAGGCATACTCACCTTGAGTCATGATAGCACCATTATCTTTACCTTTTTAGCTCTCCTCACATGATGTAGGGGTATCTATCACCTCATCTTTCTTCTCAAGTAATGGGGTCGGTAGCTCAATTAGCTCATTCTTCTCTTCAGCATGGTTCTCAACTTTCTGCAAGTTATTAGTTACAGAAAAAGGCACAAATATAGATTTGTTCTCATGTGTCCTATCTTCAAGCATTCTCAATTCTTTTTCAATCTGACTTTGAATCTTACAAGTAAGTATAAACAAATGAGAGAGAGTTATATTCTTTTGAACAAGAAGGTCCTGAATTTTCTGATTAAGTCCACTTAAGAATCTATTCTTCGTAGCTTCAGTATGTTCCTCTAAACCGCAACGCAGCAAACGAGTTTTCAATTCATGATAGTATTCTCTTACAGTTCTACTACCTTGTCTTAAATGTTGCAATCTAGCTAGCAAATAATCAGCATGAGTTTTCAGAACAAATCCATCTCTCAAAAGTTTCTTCAATGCATTCTAAGTTTGAGGCACTCTACCAAGATACTTCCACCAAATTATTGCATTATCAATGAAAACACTCGTGGCAGCTCTAATCTTTTGCCTATCAAACCAATCATAATATTTAAATTCTTTGTCTAACGCTATCTCTCAGTCAATATAGGCATCAGGATCAAATCTACCAGCAAAGGATGGAAAAGCATACTTGACTTTAGATAATGCATCATCATCGTGTATCTCTCTTTGTAACATATACATACCTCGTTGATTTTGCTGGAGTTGGTGACGATCAAAGCAGTCAATTTTAGTGTGGCTGATGTAGTTATTCTCCTCAATATCATCATCCTCGTTCGACAAAAAGTTTGGAGAAAACAGTGCACGTCGAGTAGCTGGGCGTGAACATCCTCTATTGATGGTGGTAAGGGTCTTATTAAGCCAATCCAACACGTTGTTCGTCTCACAAAAATTCCTACTATGCGATCTCGAACTTGTCATAGTTAGTAAAAAAACAAGAAAATACACAAGAATTATATAAGTCCCTATAAACTACTAGGATGTGGAGTTTGATAAGTCACACATCTCTTAAACTCTTACCAAGCTCTTACAAGTTCTTACCAATGCTAAACAGGTGGTGCAACCAGTGGCTGGTTCGTGATAATCCTGACTTGAGTGATGAGTATAGCGATTGCCGGTACATCAAGACCTGTAACGGTTAGTAGTAGGTGTAGCTTGAAAGGCTCTAGATATGTAGCAATGGAGAACAATCGGTTAATTTCAAAAATTACATGAAATTGAATTATAGTTGTATCTAGCACTTAGACTTATGTTGCTGATCAAAGAAAGATAGACGAAGGCTAAAATAAGTGTATATCAAAGTATAGCAGTAGTAGACACGAGATAATTCAATTGAAAGCAATTAGAAGTGGAAAGCTTGTGTATTGACCCAAATATGAGAATGGCAGATTTTTGTCCACTGGACCAGTTGTCGGTATTTTGGCCATAACTTTTTGTGAGTTGCCTCTTTTTCGATGATTCTTTTCTTTTCTTGTTTACTGACGGCTTTTTCTACAACTTTCCTTTTGGGGCCAACTTCTAGAAACCCACAGAAAAATTCACATAAAAATCACAAGTGTTGACTATTGCAGATTCAAAACAGAAATTTAGGTCAACTTTCACCATAGATATATTATACTTGCCGTACAAGAATGAAGCAAAATTTTGCAGTAGATGGATATTGAATTTATGAGTTTAATGAAAGTGGTCTTACTCAAAACAAAGCAAAGAATCAAAAGTTCTGCTATTTTTGGAGGTGGCTGCACAAGAGGGAGTCTTCTGGCCGAAAATGAGAATTAGGGTTTGATGTGTTCTTGTTGGTTTTGGACGTGGAGATTTTTTTTGGGAGTTTTATGGAACCAAGAATATGACCATCAACAAGACAAAGCTAAAACGGACACAAATTCAATCTAGCAAACCAAAACTAACAAATTGAAAGGCACAACGGGGTTTGAACGACGAAAATTAATTCTTTTTGTAAGGAAATTTTTTGGTTATAGGTATGAAAAACTAATCTAAAACTAAAATCTCATCGTACAATCTATGCTTTGATGCCAACTGATGAGGGTGGCCCGATCTTCCGATAAGAAGGTTAACTTCGATTGCTGATATGACGTTGACAATGAGGCTACTTGACCGATACGACCAAGTTCGACTTGCAATTGCTACACCACACCCTAGTCGATATCAATCGTGCTAAGAACGCGGTTGACTTGAACACAAGATTCAATTCCTACGAGCAATCGAAGAACAAGTAAGAACAAGATAAAGATCAATCTGAATATTACAAATATGAACGAGGTACACAAAGGGGTGAGGCCTGCAATCGCAGTTCTTGGTCTAGTCGACACAAGAATACACGATAAAATTTCATGGTGGAAAACTAATCTACACAAGCCTAAATGGCCAACTGAGCCTCTATTTATAGGGGCACGCGGACCCTTGCTCATGGAAAGTAATCAAATCATAGCTGATTCTATCTTTGTTTCCAAAGCCAAAAGATTGTTTTGATGATTCCATCGTGCATGGAAGGAATTTTAGGATGGAGCCAGATCTGTTGGAAAGAGAATGAGATAAACTTTCCATGTTGTACTCACACATTCCAAATGAACTCTTGATGCGAAATCTATGAGCATTTAAAGTTGATCCTATCAGGCTGAGTTAGTGTTGGACTGTTTTGATGATTGTGATGCACACAAAAGGAATTTGGATATGGAATCAAATCCATTGGAAAGTGGACGAGCTCTTCTTTCTATGTTGTACTTGCACACCTAAAACGGAGTTTGTATGCAAAAGTTATGCTCGTTTGAAGTTGGACCGGTCAGATTGAACCCGAATCGATCTGGAGGCCAAATTGGATTCTAAAATATGTCCCACTTGAATTCTTGTTTAAATTGATCCAAAAGTGATATGGTGATCTTGAGCAAGAGTTGGGAAAGACATTGACTTGGTCTTGATATATTGATCTGCTTCCCTTTAGGTGGACCCCAACCACGAGTGCGTAGTGTTGATGTGATCCTCCTTGTATAGCTGCACAAATATATATTTTCATCTTTAAATAGCATTATATTATCATTTGAAATAAATTGGAATCGAAGAAACAAATTCACCTTTTGTTTATTCTTGCGAGCTATGGTCGTGTGCGTTGGTGGCATGGTCACATCAGTGACCTTGTAGTAAAAAAGGTCACTGACCTGTGGGCTCAGGGGAAGCTTCACCCCAAATGGGAAGGCCCCTACCGCATCTCTTCAGTCTTGGGATCGGGCGCCTATCGACTTGCTACCATGCAAGATGAGTTTTTGAAGTATGCATGGAACGCGAACAAGCTCTGCAAGTTTTACACTTGAAAAAGCTTTGTTGTATGCCCTAAAGTGGCACCTATCGAGATGTAAACACCATCTTACTCAATGGAATAAAGGCGCAAGATTCCCACATGTTCGCCCCACTTATGCAATTGTGACATGATTTGGGGGTGGCCCTTTAACATGTTGCTATCAAGGAATATGCCTACTTTGTGAATGTCTTTCTAACTATATGATCGTTGGTGATTGGAAGGTTTACCTCCTAACACACTGCTGTTAGGAGGCAACCCTCTAACACGCTGCTGTCAGAGGGTTACATCGTTTTGAGGAATCATCTCGCTAGCATGATCTCAACTAACTCCAAAGACATGCTCCTAACACGCTGCTGTTAGGAGACAATCATGTCCTACAAGTCTTGCTCCAAGTCCTCGTAACTCATCCCTCTAAAGAATATCACATCCATGGTGATCAGGGCTCACGATCTTCGTGGTCTCCCCTAATAAAAGACCAAAGTAGCTTGGGAGCCCATCGTCTCTGCTATGGTGGCTTGCACCCTACTGGACCCAGGGTTCAAGTGATGGCTTAGGCTTAACACTCGAGTATATGGATGTGCAAAGGATTAATCCTCCTTTAGCCCCTAGGCCATGCACCAAATGACCTCCAGGTCACCTATCACCTCGCTCCAACACAGGCAAAAGGCCAACCGTGCCTAACCTATCTCCTTGGGAGTGCTTCTCTACGAATAAAATAGTTACACAAGCTATGAACCTTAACAGGTCTTGAGAGACATTCCCTCTCAATGGGTGCAAAAGCATACTCTTATTACATTCAGGCTATCAGGGGCCTTGCAAGCAAGGCCCTACCCCTTTCGAGGGGTGCTAGGCAAAAGGGAGACTACTCGGGACCGAACGCCCCTTGGTGATCGTACCCACTACTAAACCGCTCATCTGCCTGTGACCTACCCTCCTAGGCCAGGTTCGATCGCTTGAGCACTTGGCCCCTCTGCGCACATCACTTATATTTGATGCCAATTCCGTAAACATGCCTTGAATGAAGCATAACATCATCTCTTTATTTATATAATAGATAAGACAGAAACATAACCATGCTCTCGCATTGAATGCGACATGAGCTCTCAGACATGTGTCATCTACCAAAAAAGGGGATGCTAAGCAAGTCTGGCTAATGTCATTACAAAATCTCTTCCAAACATAACATAGCGATATAAGTCATACACTGGCTGGAAGCGTCACGCTTGCCGTCTGTCGGTGAAGGCACAGAGACACTCGAAGCCATGGATAAAGCAACATTCTTCATGAACTCTATCATGAGGGGTCTCAGCACTGCTCGCTTGTCTGAGGACGCCTGCTTCACCTCAGGAGTGAAAAGGCCACAGAGGCCATTGCACACTGCCTCCTTGCTTGAGCTATCACATCGGTGAACAATGGCAAGGGCCTCGGCTGTCAAAGCTGTAGTGGTAAAGGACTTACTCCTGAGGTGAACCCACACCTCTGGCTTTGTCACCCTCGATGGGACAGGGGCAACCTTAGCCCCCAGCTCTCTAACTACCTCTAAGCAACCAAGATGACCTCCTCGAGTCCAAAGAAGTGATTCAGCCACTACCAGGCCTTGGTCGTGTCCTCCTTCAAACTCACATTAACCCAGCAAATGACCCTGGCCTTCTCCTTTGAAACCTTCAACTTCATTTCAGTGGCTCTTAGCTTATCCTTGGCAATCTTCAGCCTCTCCCCTATGACTCAGCCTATCATCCTTCAAATGTGAGACCTTTTGTTGAGCCTCAGCCTCCTAGAATATCTCTTCTATGATCTGGGGGGCTTCATCCCTAATGATCTTGGAAATGGAAATAGCCTATGGGAAGCATACAAAATACCAGCATTAGAAGGCATAGGATGCTGGGCAAAGGAGAGTAGTGACAGTAGAGGTACCTGGAAGTAGGGGTTTACAGTGGTGCCTAATCAATCCTTGAGGATCTGGGAGAACTCACCAACATCCCACGTGTCACAGAAGCAGGCCGTATACTTGTTAACATGACCCTTAGTGAGATGATGGATCTAAGCTGCTGCATCATCATCGATGAGTGGAACGGCGTAGGAGGGTAGCTCACTGTAACATCCTGTTTTTTTGCTATTTTTGAAGCCAAGGTTTTAAAAATGAATTTTCTGGAATTTTCTGAATTTAATTCAAGCTTCAAATGAATTTTTAGAACTTTTGAATGATTTAATATAATTAAAATAAATATTAACATAAGTTGGAAATATTTTATTTGGGTTCTTCAGGTCTCAAGGAATTTTCTGGTATTTTTGGTAAATTTTTAGGATTTATTTGCTATTTTCTAGAGCTCTATGAAGTTTATTTGAATTTCTGGAAAAGAAAAGAAATTAGAAAATCTCCCCGCCGCCCGATCTTCTCCTCCCTCCACGCGTCATTCATCCCGCATCGCGCCACGCGTCGCCCCTACCGCGCGCGCGCGCGCCGTCGCCAATCCGCGCCGCCACGCGCGTCGCGCACCATGCGCCTGCGTGGCGGCACCAAAGACAAACCACTCCGCGCCCGCCCGCGCCGTCCGGTCGCCCGCGCGCATCTCGATCGCTGTCGTGCCGCCGCGCGAACCCTAACCCTAACCCTAGCGCGCCCGCGCCCTCGCACCCCACCGTCAGATGAGGCCACGCGGCCCGATCTCGGGCGTTCGTGCTGTCCGCACCGCACCCGCGCCCGCTCCGTGCCGCATCCGGATCAAATCGCCTCGGTTCGTGTGTATTTAACATGTTCTTCTCTCGGTTCGTGTGCACGCACCACCGCCGCTCTCGCCTCCGCTCCCGCGCCGCCGCCGCCATCTCCGGAGCCTCACCGCCATCGCCCGTGAGTCCCCGAGCTCGCCCGCGCCGCCGGAGTCATCGCCGTCCTCTTCCGTCGCCGGTGAGTCCCCCGTGCGTTCCCCGTCGCCGCGTCGCCTGCCCGTCGCCCGAGTCACCCGCGTCGTCCTCCCCGCGCCGCTCCCCTCGCCTCGGCCGTGCACGTGCCCGCGCGCCCGCGCCCACGACGCCTCGCGTCGTGCGCCCGCCACGCGTCGCAAATCCGTTCCCCGCGCCGGCCACGCGTCGCCATCTCCTCGCTCCCGCCCGCGCCCGCGCGCACCGCGTGCGCGGACACGATGCTTCACGCGCCGTGCTGCCATGCGTCGGCGATCCACCCGTCGCCCGCCTCCCGACCGCGCCATCCTCGCCGCCCATCCAGATCTGGACCGAAGGTCCAGATCGCGCCGCGTGTTGCGCCCGCACCCGTCGGATCGAGCCGCCCCCGTCAGCCCTACCCACGTGGTAGGCCACGTCAGCCCTAATGCCACGTGGCATGCCACGTGTCTGCCACGTCAGCCGGAAACCCGCCCAGTGCCACGTGGCATGCCACGTCAGCACATGCCATGTGGCGGCATATGCGCGCACGTCAGCCCTACCCCGCCGCGTCAGCACCGCTGCCCCGCGTGCACTATTCCGTGCGCCGAGTTCACGGTGAACTCGGAATTTCATGCGCCGGGTTCACAGCACAGTAACTTTTTCGATTTTCCCGATTTTCTTTAGATTAAATTTTCCGAGAGCCCGTTCTCCTCCGTCCTAGCTCCGATTGACCCCGTTCTTTTGTCTAAATTCATATAAAATCGAGCTCTAGCTGTTGGTTCTAGTTTTGTGATTTTTGGAGTTCATTTGCTTATCATTTTATGTGTTTCTTTTGTTTCGATCGCTTTCTCTCTCGTTAGATTCGGATTCCGGAGGAGCAGGTTCTACGCCCGAAGACCAGGAGTACCTCGCTGCGCATAACCAAGGCAAGTCGTGTCCTTTGATCATATTGAACCCAGTTTGCAGTCTATTATTTAATTATTTTGTTTTAAATTACATTGCATCGTTATTTTTATTCAAACCCTTGTACTGGTAGCTATCGCCCCAATTGAGTTTATCCCTCCTTGATAATTTAGAATATCTTGATACCATTGTCACCATAGGTTGGGGAACATACTAGTGATACTAGATTATTTGTCACATGGGTTGGTACGATTAGACTGCTTAGCTGGCTTATACTTGCGTTTGGTTCCGTCATCACATGTTAATTATTAATTTGACTTAATGATATATGGAACTGTGGTTGGTGTCACGTTTATTAAAATTTGTGCCACGTCATTGGTGTGATGTTGGCTTGGTTATACAAACTTGGTTTTGCACTCGGGCGAGTGATCGTGCAGTAAAGGGGGAAGTGCAGGTGCACTTTGGGGGATGTGGTAGTCTCACCCGGGTAATGTTAAGGACTTAACTTTGTGCGCCATTGATCTGAGCTTAATCGTGCAAACCACATGTCTAGTATGGGATAGACCTGGCTGATTAATTTGTAATATTTCAATTCAATTCTGCCATTATGATGGACATGGTTGCTGATTGCCATGTGGCGCAAGGGGGGTGTGATGCGAAACCCTAGCGGGCAGGATTGGGTTGAGGTAGAGCATTGTAAAGGCCTTGTTGTGATTTCCTGAGATCGAGGCTAATCACATCGTGTGGGTACAGTTGTGCAACCTCTGCAGAGTGTAAAACTATTCGAATAGTCGCGTCCTCGGTCATGGACAGTGCTCGGTGATTTCACACGAGGGTTAGTGTTTTCATTTATAACTTGGTGGTTTATGTTGGAGGTGGACAGGTAGTTCACTGTTGGTTTAACTTGTGAATTGGTGTTCACAAGTGGTTCGTGTTTATTCCTTTGATTATTTATTATCATTGTTTTCCTTTAACTTTCGCTTTCAATCTATTATTATGTTTACATTGAAATGCCTTTTACATAAATTAACCTTTCAGCCTTCCATTGGTAAGCCTTGCATATTATATTGCATACATTTGTTACAAACGACTTGCTGAGTACCAATGTACTCACGGCTTTACGCCTATGTTGCTCATTTGAGGGAGAGAAGTACTATCAGCAGAAGGTTCCAGAAGGAGAGTTCTACGATGACTTCACGGACTAGGCTTCGTTCTCCACTCAATAGCCTCTGGGCTTGTCGATTGGCTGCTACGCTTTATTTTGGATTTCCGCTGCTATTTTGTTAAGCCCTTCCGGCTAGAGATATTGTAAGCTTGGCCATAAGGTCGTACCTTTGAGATTTTATCGATATTCGAGTTCTCCTTATTATTATCGTGTATATGACTGTGATGACATCTATGTTTGACTGTGTGCACTAGCGTGATTCTGGACTAGTGCAGTTTACACAGAGAGACCGAATTTGCATATTCGGGTCTCGACACTCACTGGAGGAGTAGCTCGTGGCCTCGCCATGAGCCCCCTACGCCTAGGCCTCAGTGCCCAAAGGGGCCTTCTCGCCTCTCGGATCCTAGGCCTTGAGCGTTACCATCCCCATGTCATCAGTATGTGCTCCTGCCTCCACAACGCCTATGTCGGATCCCAGAACAACAACTCCAGGACCCTCTATGTAAATCGCACTATCCTAGGAAAAGCTAGTGCACACAGAGTTAATAGGGATATATCATGCATAACAACAATACTTTATTATAACACAAATGCATGGGTCCTATGGCCAAGTTTACAAATAAAGGCTCATGGCCGACAACAGTAAATTAGCGGAAGATAAATCATAGAGGAACAACTCATCCTGCCTGCCTACAGGCGAATGACTGTAAGATGTGGCCTATTTGTCGTAATCCTCATCGTAGTCGATGACGTCATCTTCTGGCAACAAAATTAAGCAAGGTGAGCATATAAAATACTCCACAAGTTACACCAGGAGGTTTAACAGAGTGAATGCATGCATAAGGATTAACAAAAGAAGGCATAATAAGGTTATTTGTGCGAAAAGCGATATTGAAGTAAATACCGTAAAGTAAGTACAAAAGCTAAATTTAATACAATAGATGAAACAACATTTCAATGAAAATAATATCGCTAGTGTAGGCACCAACCTAACACTAACCTAACCACGGGTATACCACCCAGACCATCTTCTTAAAAGGAGTTTTCATTTGTCCACAAACCAGGTTTTACAAAATCAAAGTCTAATCCATGCAAAACCATACTCAGCATGTCCATAACTGTGGACCCGGTTATCCAGAATAGCTTGTTACTTTGCGGAGGTGTACAACTTTACCCACAAGACATGTCCTCTCGTTGTGCCACGTGATTAACACGCTACTTTAGATGTGCGATGAAGAGTTCATGACAAGGCTATTACAATGTTTTGTAGCCAAAATAGTTACGCCGCCACTAAGGTTTTACCACAACTTGAATCCACCAGTTGGAGCCACTTGTGGAGCCCCTTCTTGTGTTATGTGAGACTTCTCGCGGCCCATAGCACGCTCACATCTAGCCTATAGAGAAACTACCTTTGGAACGTATTACTTAGCCAGGTTTGTCACATATCAGACTTGTGGAAGTACAGTGTGACTTTGTAATAGTAACTCACAGACCGGTCCCTAATTCGACTTAGGCATTACCCGCATACCCCTTGTGCCTGGATTTTTCATTGAGTTACTGAACAACAATGAGAACCAGCAAGCACCCACCACCATACCAACACCTATGTCTAAACCAAATTTTATAATTTTATTTTATCTAAATTTTATAACCCTTCTTGACTCACCGAAGTCAAGAATAAATTTTAGAAATCATCATTTCATGTGAAACAAATATTCCCACCTAAATCCGTCTAACCATGTCTACGCAATTATGTAAAATTTCTAGTTAATGCTAATGTATTAACTAGGTTTTTAACTAAGGTGACAAGGCATGATTGTTTAAGGTCAAATTTGGCTATACACAAAGGAATTGGGTATAAATAGAATTTAAATCAATTTTAAACTAAGTTTAAATAAAAATATGCATGCATAATAAGTTAAAAATAATATAAATAATTTAAATTACTAGGAGCAATGTGATCAAAGGTGTAATTTGCCTTGCTCAATGTCTTGGGGCCGCGAGTCGTTGAAATCACACTCTCCGAAGTCATTATAATATATACGCGAAGAACTAAAACAAAAAAATGAAAAAAATTCAAATAAAATTAAAAATTCAAATAGAGTCCAAAATGGGTATTTTATGATTTTAGAAGAATTTATAAATTTGAACGAGTCCAATCAGAATTAAAATGAGGAAATACGGGCTTCCGGAAGTTTAAAACAAAAGAAAAAAGAAAAAGGCTGATTTTTTTAATTATTTCTATATTGAAAAATTGAATTATCATGTCAGAAAGAGGATTTATTTTTTTGAAAGAATTGATTTTCTAAAGGAAAAGGGTTTTTATGACGCAATGCTGACGTCATCTGGATTTTTAAATACTTCAACGCTGACTGACATGTGGGCCCGAATTAGTGGATCGGGTCCACGGACCAGCAGGTGGCTGAGGTGTCACACGGGTTGGCATGGGCAGGTGGGGCTGGTGTGGCAGCCACATGGCATCCACGTTGACTGCCACGTCAGTCTTCACGTCAGCGCTAGCGCTGACGTGGCCCACCGGCCGACGGGGGTGCGCAAGGCCCTAGGGTAGCCAGCGGTGTGGAGCACAACGGTGGCTACTGAGTGGTGCAAAACAGAGAGGAGAGAAGAAGCATTCGGTTTCACCTTAGCACGAGGCCAAAGATGGAAGGAGGTAGAGCTGTAAATGAGTCGAGCTCGAGCGAGCCTGGCCTTCCAGGCTTGAGCTTGATAGAAGCTCAAGCCAAGCTCAAGTTGGGATCCAAGCTTGAACCTGGGCTCGATCTCAGCTCAGCTGAAGCTCGAGTGGGCTCGAGCTCGGCTCGTTGAAGCTCGATAATAATTAAAATAATTTATTATGCACAAATTTTCAATAATAAGAAAAGTTTGAGTTTGAACTCCGCTCGAGTAAGCTCGATAATGGTTAAAATAATTCAAATATGCACCAATTTTTAACAATAGAAAAAGCTCGAGCTCGAGTTCGGCTCGGGTAAGCTTGGTAAAAGTTAATATGTATCACTATTTAAGTTTGAATCAATGCTTGCGAACTATTCGAGCTCGGCTCGGTGAAGCTCACGAGCTCAAAATCAAGCTCGAGTTTGGCTCGTTTAAAGCTTGAGCCAAGCTCAAATCGAGCCTAGAATGAGTCAAGCTTGAGTAGCTCGCGAGCCTCGAGCTTTTTTTACAGCCTTAGAAGGAGGTGGCCAACTGACATGAAGGCAAAGGTGGCGACGGTGGTGCTCCGGCGAATTGGGGGTTCCGGTGATGCTTGCTAGCAGTGGAGGGGCGAAGGAGGTCTACGTAGGTATAGCGAAGCTCACTGAGGCGACGGAGTGGCTCAGGAGGCACTAAAGTGATCGCCGGTTACAAAGCGACTACAGGAGTGGCAAAGTGCACTGAGGCACAGGGGAGGATGACAAAGGTGCAGAGGTGCTAGGGTACTCGGGAGAGGTAATTGAGGGGAGAGTGCGATGCGGATGCTCGGAAGAGTTCTTATAGGGCTTGGAGAGGAGGGGTGGCCGCCAGTTATTCGCTGGAGTAATGGCATCAAGGAGTGGAGGTTTAATAGGAAGATGATGTGAACTTATGGTGGGGAAACTAGCGAAGTGATGGTGAGGTGGTTTAAGGCCAATAATGGCAGTGAATGCCTGACCGAATGGGAAGAAACGGCTGCATTAAAAAGCTTGAGTGGGCGGCAATGGTGGTTAGCGCGAGGAAGAAGAAAGGGGGAGTTGACTTGTGGGTCCCGCATGCCGACAAGAGAGGAGGGAGAAGGGGAGAGGCAGGCGCCGCGGATGACTACCACGTGGTGAAGGATGAGAGCCCTGACCATCGGATGATGGGGGAGGGGTTAAGCGAAGAGGGACGGCTACAATTAGATCGGCCAGCGGGGAGGAGATCTAGGCCTTACACGTGTCAGACATACTAGAGGCTTCAAAAATACTTAGAAATTAGTAAACAACTCAAACAAATTCTCAAAAATACTATAAATCTAGGAGAACTTAAGGAAAATAAAATAAACTCTTTTTGGCTTTCGGAAAATAGATAAATTAATTTTTCCTACTCTAGGCTTTGAAATAAAATCCAAAAAATCTAAATAAATTCTAATACATCAAATAAAATACAATTAAAATTTTGGGATATTAAAATAAATCTTACCATCTAGATTTAAACTAGCTAGCAAAGAGATGGAGATGGTTGGCCTTCAGGTTTTCTTCTCGTTCCTAGGTTGCTTCTTCTTCTATGTGATTGCTCCACTGAACTCTACAAAATCTGATGGTTTTTTTTTCTGGTCCGATGCTCGGCTGTCTTAGGAATCTTGATTGGTTGCTCTTAGTAGGTGAGATCTTCCTGAAGATCTAGGGTTTTTAGCGCGGCTTGCTCTGTGGGTACTCAAAGACATTTCTATCGAGATTGTGCTATTTTTAATATGTTTTTTATCATTCTTACATTTTCTTCAGCATCTTGAAGTAGGTTTGGTCCGCCATCTTGAAACTCTCCTGGCTGTTCCCAAAGTAAAGGTGTTCTTCTTTTTCTGCAATACAATGCCTCAAAAAGGTGCCATCCGCAGACTGGCCTAGTAACTATTGTTGTATAAGAACTCATCATAGGGCAAAGAACGATCTCAACTATTTCCAAAATCCAAAGCACATGCTCTTAACATATCCTCTAGTGCTTGATTAACTCGCTCTGTCTAGGGATGATAAGTTGTACTGAAATTAAGCTTACTCTCTAACTCTTCATGAAGTTTCTGCCAAAATCGAGAAGTGAACTGACTACCCGATCTGACACTTTCTTTTTGGGAACTCCATGCAAACACATAATTCTAGCCATATATAGCTCAGCTAACTTGCTTCTAGAGTAAGTAGTTTTGACAGGTATGAAATGAGCTACTTTAGTCAATCGGTCGATTACCACTCAAAGTTCATTATTTTATCATTTTTTATTGTTTTGCTCTGCCTTATATTACTACTAGCATTGCATAGCGCTTGCAAATATTAAGTGTTTGTATGTAGCGTAACCGAGGTGAAGTTTGTTTCTTTTTTTATATTTTATTACTACTACCGTGCCATGGATTTTATGCATGTAGTGTAATAAAAGCTTTATTATTTTTTTATTGTTTTACCTCGCCTTGTATTACTACTAGCATCGCATAGCATTTACAGATGTCGGGCGCTTGCATGTAGCGTAACCGAGGCGAAGTTTGTTGTTTTAATATTTGTTCATGCTTCTTTTTTTTGCATACACCCACCCCTAATTTGTATCCATTTGAGGGGACCAAATTGAGGAGATAGGGTTTTTTTAATCTTCTCACTCTCGGTTTGTATCCATTTGTATGGGACCGAACCTAAGAGACGAGGGGTCGAGCCCTTGTTCTTTGGGTTTGTATCCACCTAACGGAACCGAACCGAGAAGATGAGGTCTTCATGCCTCACCTTGATTTGTATCCATTTGTAGAGGGACTGAACCTAAGAGACGAGAGATCAAGCACTCGTTCTTCCGGTTTGTATCCACCTAACGGAACCGAACCAAGGTGGGCAAAAGCATAAAAAAATGAAGCATCTTGATTCCTACCGTGATGGCCGAACCTAAGGGCAAAAGAGAGAGAGAGAGAGAAAAGAAGAGCAAGAATTTCACCTTTTTTTGTGTAGCCCTCCCTCTCTAAAAGCTCTCTCTATTTCTCTATATATAGTTTCTCCTCTCCCTAGCAAGTTGCCCAGCGTTTCCTCCTCAAGCTTCTCCAAAAGTTCTCAGCCTTCATCTCCTATTTATAGTGGAAGATAGAGGTGGTTTTCAAAGGAAGTTGTAGCAACTCCTCTTGAATTTCTTTTATCTGAAATTTTTTTTTCTTTGCTATGATTTTAACACGTACAGGCAAGTAAGGAAACCATGCACCCATACATGCATTCTGTAGTGGGAAAAGTGCATGCATGCTGTCTGAGAACAGAAAATTTGACTCATGCATGCATGGACGTGGGTTTAGTGGCTATTTCCCATTTCTTTTTTTTTTATTACTAGTAAGGTGCCCGTACGTTGCAACGGAAAACTAAATCAAAGTGATGCATACTATCAAATATGATTTTAAATTGAATAATAAATATCAACTTTTTCTTACGTCATCATGTATCAAACAAAACATACATGTTCTATTGTTGCTCTCTAATGAGCTGTTAGCTTTGATCTTCAAGTGGCATATGAAAAATTAATACTGACAACTTTATCAGGTGTCCTGACAAAGGGATGAAATCACAATCCACAAGATAAAAGTAACAATAGAACATAAATACATAGCGTAATATGGATCATCAACACCATCAATAACCCGATCAATCTAGAAGTGATACAAAACAATGCATTTAAGAGGTCCCAAGATACCACTGTAAAGTAGAGGTGTCTTTGTATCTTTTAATCCACGAAAGACACCTTGAATAGCCAAAGAAACTACAATGGCAGGTGCACCAAGTGCCCTTAAAGAAAGAAATGACCTTGCAGGATTACACATAGTTGATGCCTGCCCAAATAAAAAAATAAAGAATATTGCATCAAGGTTCTAATGGAAGTGTTTAGGGTGATGCAATAAAATACTTCTCCATATCATAGTGTGTTTTGAATTTGTAAGTCACAAAGAAATAAAATACTTCCCCATATCAAAGTGCGTTTTGACTTTGTTAGTCACAAAGGAAGAAAAAAGGGTAAGGAAATTAAAGGTGGTATAATATCACAAGTATTGAACCACATGGTAGGCATAGTTAGCAATCATGTTTAATATCACAAGTGTTGGAGTCAACTATTTCTATATCCTAACCAATATTAGGTTACAAAAGACAGTAAAAACTGAAACATATCCAATGGCTTGTCACTTTGTCATTGCAACCCATATTATGATATTCAGAAGCAATTTCATAATTGAAGTATTATACTTATGTTTTATCTAAACAATTTCGTGGTAACTGGTAAGTGTACCTAACAAAAGGAATGAAGAATATTAGAGTTGTTATTCCTACTTTGCATTCCATTTGCGATAGCGTCAATACACCAATATGACATTTGGACATACTTGTGAGACACCCATAATGTTGAGAAGTATTCCAGACCCCAGAATCAAAGTCGAGGCTTCAATGACACCAATTGCAGCTGCCAAAATTAAAGCAGAAGATACGGAGGGAAGCCTCTTCCTCTCTCCAATTTCACTATATATATTTCCTTCTGCATATCAGCCAGAGAAAGTCAGCTGGCAAATTTTAAGATGCTATACGTTTCTTAAGCTGTTAAACACATAGGAATCAGTAGCCATCTAGTACCTGAAGAATCATGCCTTGAAACATCTTCAACTACAAATGAGGTTGTGATGCTTAAGAGCGGTATGTTGAAAAGCTTTGATATAATGTTGAAGACTGACACACCAACGGCAACTGAAGCCAGCTCCACGGGACCTATCAGATTCAGGGTTCAGAGAAACAAAAGCAAAATTAGCTGGATTTTTTTCAGATACTTCACTGCTGTTACTGAATTCGCCTGAAGAAAATAAATCTATTTCTAAACAACACAGATGCGACATTTACCTAAACGGCCAATATATGCAGTCTCCAGTAACTGCGCAAGAGGATCGATTGCTTGCCCAATTATGGCCGGTAAAGCCAGTTTCATGAGCTCCTTCCTAACTCCTCCAGGATGACCCCCAACTAAATTACTGAGAAGTAGAACGCAACAGACACAAAACACGCTTCACTCGATGAGTCGCCATAGACGAGGCACACAAAGACTACCTCTGAATTGCTATAACAACAAGCACTCATGGTTACGGACTTACTGCGCAGTAGTAGCATCCTTCGCGTCACCCGAGGGAGCCGCACGCGTCGGAAATGACCGGTCGCTCGCAGCGTCCTCGCCACGAAATTCCCCATCGTCGGCACCACCCGAGCGAACAAGGTGCCTGGGAAGGAAGTGGCGGAGGCGGGGAGGAGGCGGCGGTGGAGCGGGGTGGGGAGGAGGTGGCTGCGGCGGAGCGGGGTGGGGGGAGGAGGCGGTGCGGTAGAGCGGGGTGGGGAGGAGGATGGGGAGGAGGCGGCGACGCGAGGTGGGGAGGAGCAGCGGAGTGGAGGGCCGCGGGGCCGCAGGGTGGGAGAGAGGGGAGGAGGCGGCTACGCGGGGTGGGGAGGAGGCGATGCGGGGTGGGGAGGCGGAGCGGAGTGGGAGGGAGGGGAGGAGGCGGCGCGCGGGGTGGGAGGGAGGGGCGGCGCGGGGTGGGGAGGCGGAGTGGGAGGGAGGGGAGGAGGCGCGCGGGGTGAGAGGGAGGGGACTGCGAGATAGACGGTTCGGATTTTATCTTATAATCAGATCGAATGGTTAAGAAAAAGTGAGAGAGGACGGACCAACCACTAACTTCTTCTTTTTAAGTAGTAAAGATGTGGCTTCTTTTCTCAACTGCAGTCTAGATCTCTTCATCGAATACGGTAGCTTTTTTTTAATAGTGTTTTCTAAAGTCTAAGCGTTCTTTTCATTTCATATATAATCCTTTAGCATCCTTCGTTTCATCTTCTTTTTCTAGTGTAGTAAGTTCATGCTTTCCTTCGTTTCGTCAGCGTTTCTTTCTTCATTATTTGTTCTGTTGTGCTACGCATTTTCTCTCATTCTTTCAGTCACCTGCTTAAATATATCTGTTGTTTTATTATTCTTTTATTTCAGCGTATGGGGTACTTTGATTAACCCTTTTCTTCCCTCTTTTTTTATTCATGGGCAGTTGGAACATGTTGGACTGATTCTTTCTTGTGCATGCAGCCAGCCTGCAGCGTATTAGTAGGCTTAACCTTCTGTACGTGGGTTAGTGGGCTGGTGGTTATTTCTCTCTCTCTCTTTAACCAATAGAGAAGGCAATTAGTACTTCTAAGCATGCAAGCAAGACGTGGGCATGAACCATGCATGTGTTTGAAAGGGGAGTCTTCTGCATGCTATGGCTACAGATTTATCTTTCCTCCTTAACTAGTGGAGAAAGCAATTAGTATTTGTACTTAAACACTTTGCTTTGTTGGACGTGGGTATGCATGCAGTCTATGAGTATTTTTTTGCAGTCCATGAGTATTTTCTTTCTTTGTTTTCTTTGCAGCCGTCATATGGGCTATTTATCCTTTCATGCATGAGCATTTCATTTGATCTTAATTCATTTGTTAACCAGCTAGTCAGGATCTTAATTAATAATCACATGTATGCCTGTACGCAGCCTGTGTGTAAATATGGACTAGTGCTTTTTTTTCTTTGCGGCACGTACAGTAGTGCCGGACAAGCGTATGCATACCAAACATTTTCATATACGTGTGTATACAACCACAGCCCCCTATACATTTTTTTAAGGTGGCCTGCGCGGCAAAATATATCTTTTCTCTTTAATTTCTTTTCTCTAGTATTGTTTTTTTTTGTATACGCCGTCCGGCTATATCAATTTATACAAGCAGCATTTGTTCTTCGAATGACCTAAAAATTAAACACGAGACTTTCGCTTGCACCACGAACATGCCATAAAAATTCGCCACTCGATTGTAATATGTAGCACACACAAAAAATCTTGGAAGGCGGACTTGTGCTTTCGTACGTCATCCGGCCGTATTATCCTATTCGAGTGAGCATATGTGCTCCGAATGAACTGAAATTTGACGTAAACTTTTCACTTGCCCTAAAAACATACCGAAAAAAATTGCCACTCAAATGTAATCTGTAGCCCCCAGAAAAAATCTTGGAAGGCGGACTTGTGCTTTGCGTACGTCATCCGGTCGTATTACCCTATTCGAGTGAGCATATGTGCACCGATTGAGCTGAAAATTTGACACAAACTTTTCACTTACCCTGCAAACATACTGTAGAAATTCGCCGCTCAAGTGTAACATGTATTGTGCAAAAAAAATCCTGGAAGGTAAAGTTTGATTTTGCGTAATAACTCGAGTGTAAAAAAAATTCAAGGCAAAATCGGTGTCAACAATGCGGTTCTCAAATCAAACAGTTCCATATTCATCTTCACTATATCCTGGGGTTTTGTCTCTTCTCATATTCTTTTGTATTTCTTCAATATTCTCATCAACCTTCTGAGTTTCCTTGATATGGTCAAGTAAAGCAGGCTGATTTTCTAATGCTGAGAAAATACCCTGGTTCATCGGATTTAGACTCAGATGGGAGACTCCCTCCTGAAGTTGGGTTTGGTCTTCTTCTAATAAAATATCGTTTACATAAGACTTCCTGCTTAGTGCATCTACCACAATATTTGCTTTGCTTAGATGATAATGAATCCCAATATTGTAATCCTTGATCAATTCTAACCATCTACACTACCTTAGGTTGAGTTCTACTTGAGTGAAAATGCATCGGTAGCCACATCTTCTTGTGCATAGCGTGCCAATTGGTTGAACTTTTGCAGGTATTCATTCACAGTGCGGCTTCCTTGTCGTAGGGCTCTAAACTCCTTTTTCTTCAGAGTTATGGTGCTAGTTGGAATATGAGCTTTGCGAAAACTTTGCACAAACTCATCCATGAAATAGCTTGGGAATTGGCATGAGAGGTGGTTAAAGTATCCCACCACTTGGATGCAGGTCTATTCAATTGGTGCAAAGCTAATAGGAACCTTTCTCGGTCGATGCATTGTAGAATACCCAACTTCTTTCAAATTGCACGGAGCCAATCATCAGCATCTATTGGCTCGGCACTACTTGAGAAGGTCGGAGGCCTTATCCTCAAAAATTCTTACAATCTAGTTTGAGGAGCTTGAGCTGGCGGCAGGGGAGGAGCATGCGAAGTTGGATTGTTTATGGTCTTAACTAGCAGTTGGATCAACTGATTTTGGTTCACCATCAATTGAGCCCAGTTACAGGAACACTAGGAGAAGGACTTTGTAATGTTCCCACCACAAGCATGAAAAGCGATAAAACTCAAATAAAAACCAACAATACATTTTATTGAATATTATAATTATAACCTTGAGGCTATTGACAAAGGAATAACAGCTCACAAGTACCACTCTATAACTTAGATTTTAACTCATAGCTTCTATGGGCTTGTGCTACTACTACTCATTTGAACTTTACGCTTCTTTTAGGGTGGTCCTGTAACTAAGGAACCCTCATCCTCTATTTGGTACTTGGCCAATTCTTCTTCTGCTGCACAAAATCTCTACAACACAGAGTTCAACTCTCCAAGGTGACTTAGTACATATAGTCCAAAGACTTGGTGTACTACACCTGTTGAACAAGTCATGGGTAGAGGAAACTTGTTGGGGGTAGTAGCGAAATGTGGTGCGTTGTAGCTCTAGTGCGTAGATGTCCCTCATCTAGCGGATCGCTTCACAAGCTGCATCTTGGATACCGTTGAAGAAGGTATCTTCTGGTAGAGGGGCATCAAAGATGTGGAATGCTACTTCATCTCCAATGTTGGCGTAGATCAGCACTTCTACCCTTCAACGTTCTTGATCTCCATAGGTGCCCAAGTATCCCTGATAAACAGAGCGTGCCTGGAAGTTCAATTATTGGAGAAGATCCCAAAGACAATCAAGTTACAGTCTGGCTATGATTCCATGGGTGACTTGGGTAGAACGTTCGACCATCTACAATTTTGAAAAAGAAAAGAGTTAGTAAACAATTTTTAAGAAAGAATTTAGTTTAAGTGGCAGAGTGAATAAGACTGGATTTAGAAAATTTCTAAAATAGCTATCTTTTAAAATATATCTTTAAGGTTTCTCCATTCTATTCTATCTATAGTCACATCTTAAGGTCATTATAGCTTGGATACCATCTCTGTCGGATCTCAGGACAACTCTGAACTCCTCTGTATAAATCACACTATCCTAGAAAAAGCTAGTGCACACAAAATTAATAGGGATACTTATCATGCATAATAGCCAAACATTATTATAAATCAAAGTGTACGGCCAAACTTTATTATAAATCAAAGTGTATGGGCCTTATGGCCAAGTTTACAATAAAATGGCTCATGACCAAACATAAAGATAAATCAACAAAAGATAAATAATGAAGGAGCAGCCTATCCTGCTTGTCCATAGGTGAATGACTGTAAGACGAGGCCTATTCATTGCAATCCTCACTATATTTCACGAAGTCTTCCTATGGCAACAGATTTAAGCAAGGTGGCATATAAAGTACTCTACAAGTTATACTAGGAGGTTTAATAGAGTTAATGCATTTATAATTATTCACAAAGGAAGACAGTGTGTGGTTGATTATAAAGTAGAATTTAAGTAAATACTATAAAGTAAATGCAAAAGCTGAATTTATTACAATATGTAAAAGGAATGTTTCTTTTAAATACAATCATATCATTAGTGTAGGCACCAAACTCACACTAACCTATCCACGGGCATCCCACCTGGACCATCTTTCCAAAAGATTTCGTATTTGTCCACAAACCGGATTTTATAAAACTAAAGACTAACCTGTCAAAAACCATTCTTAACATGTCCATGACCGTGGACACGGGTATCCAAGATAGTTTGTTACTATACAGAGGTGTACAACTTTAACCACAAGTATGTCCTTTCATTGTGCCACGCGATTAGCACACTACCTTAAGTGTGCAGCTGAAAGTTTATAACAAGGCTATTACAATGATCTATTGCCAACTAGTTGCACCACCACTAAGATTTCACCACAACTTGAATCGACAAGTTGGAGCCCCCTCTTGTGTCATGTGTCGAGACCTGAATATTGAAATTCGGTCTCTCTGTGTAAACTATACTAGTCCAGGATCACGCTAGTACACACAGTTAAACATAGATGTAATCACAATCATACACACGATATAATAAAGGTAAAGCTCAAAATATCGATAAAATATCAAATGTACGACCTTATGGCCAAACTTACAATATCTCTAGTCGGAAGAGCTTAACAAAATAGCAGTGGAAATCCAAAATAAAGCGTAGCAGCCAATCGACAAGCCCACAAGCTATCGAGTGGAGAACGAAGCCTAGTCCGTGAAGTCGTCGTAGAACTCTCCTTCTGGAACCTCCTGCTGATAGTACTCCTCTCCCTCAACTGAGCAACATAGGCGTAAAGCCGTGAGTACATTGGTACTCAGCAAGTCGTTTATAACAAATGTATGCAATATAATATGCAAGGCTTACCAATGGAAGGCTGAAAGGTTAATTTGCGTAAAAGGCATTTCAATGTAAACATAATAAATAGATTGAAAGCGAAAGTTAAAGGAAAACAATGATAATAAATAATCAAAGGAATAAACAAGAACTATTTGTGAACACCAATCCACAAGCTAAACCAATAGTAAACTACCTGTCCACTACCAACATAAACCACCAAGTTATAAATGAAAACACTACCCCTCGTGTGAAATCACCGAGCATTGTCCATGACCGAGGACGCGGCTATTCGAATAGTTTTACACTCTGCAGAGGTTGTACAACTGTACCCACACGATGTGATTAGCCTCGATCTCAGGAAATCACAACAAGGCCTTTACAATGCTCTACCTCAACCCAATCCTACCCGCTAGAGTTTCGCATCACACCCCCCTTGCGCCACATGGAAATCAGCAACCATGTTCATCACAATGGCAGAATTGAATTGAAATATTACAAATTAATCAGCCAGGTCTATCCTATACTAGACATGTGGTTTGCACGATTAAGCTCAGATCAATGGCGCACAAAGTTAAGTCCTTAACATTGCCCGGGCGAGGCTACCACATCCCCGAAGTGCAACTGCACCTCCCCCTTTACTGCACGATCACTCGCCCGAGTGCAAAACCAATTTGTAGAACCAAGCCAACGTCACACCAATGACGTGGCACAAATTTTAATACACGTGGCACCAACCACAGTTCCATATGTCATTAAGTCAAATTAATAATTAACATGTGCTGATGAGATCAATCGTAAATATAACCCAGCTAAGCAGTCTAATCGTACCAACCTATGTGACAGATAATCTAGCATCACTAGTAAATTTCCCAACCTATGGTGACAAAGGCATCATGGCATCCCAAAATATCAAGGAGGGGTAAACAACATAGGGCAATAACTACCAGTTACACGACTTGCCTTGGTTATGCTCAGCGAGGTACTCCTGATCTTCGGGCGTTGATCCTGCTCCTCCGGAATCCGAATCTAACGAGAGAGAAAACGACTGAAATCAAAGAAACACATAAAATGATAAGCAAATGAACTCCAAAATTCACAAAACCAGAACAACCAGCTAGAGTTTGATTTTAGATGAATTTAGAAAAAAGAACGGGGTCAATCGGAGCTAGGACGGAGGAGAACGGGCTCTCGAAAAATTAAACTTAAAATTAAATCGGGAAAATTAGAAAATGCTACTGTGCTGTGGACCGGGTGCCCGGGAAACCAGGTCCACCGTGGACTCGGTCCACGAAACAGTGCACGTGGGGCGGCGGGCTGACGCGGCACGCTAGGGCTGACGTGGCAGCAGCATATGCTGCCACGTGGCACGGGGGTGACGTGGCGCTGACGTGGCACCTGGGGACGGGTTCCGGCTGACGTGGCATGTCCACGTGGCATGCCACGTCAGCTAGGGCTGATGTGGCCTAGGGCTGACGCGGCACGGCTCGGGCGCGGGCGGCGGCGGCTCGATCGGACGGCTGGGATCGCGACGCGCGGCAAGATCTGAGGCGTCGGCTCAGATCTGGATCGGCGGTGAGGATCGAGCGCGCGCGCGCGGGACGGCGAGGATCTCGACGCGTGGCGCGCGCGCCGCGCGAAGCGCAGCGGAGCGGCGATGTCGGCAGCGTGGCGGCGCGCAGCGCGATGTGTCGCGGCGCGACGCGCCGAGGCGAGGCGAAGCGGCGAGCTCGCGATCGCGGCGACCGGGGCGAGGCGGCGACGGGGACGGCGCGAGAACTCACCGGCGACGGAGGACGGCGGCGAGGTCGGCGGCGACGGCGGCGACGGGACTCGGCGCGGCGGCGGCGCGCGCTCGAGCGCGGCGCGAGGCGAGGAAACGGCGGCGGAGGCGACGGCGAGGGACGCGAACCGAGTCGACGGCGGCGTTTAAATCATGCGAACCGAGGCGATAGATTCGGACACGGCTGAGGTGCGAAACGGGCGCGGTTCGAATGGTTAGGATGCGGCCACGTGGAACGACCGGACGGCGGCCGAGGGTTAGGGTTAGGGCAGCGCGCGCGTGCGGGAGATCGGACAGTCGAGGAGGCGCAGCGCGGGATCGGACGGCGACCGAAGGAGGCGAGGCGCGGGCGCGAGGACGCGGCTGGTGCCGCCGCGTGTCGGCGCGATCTTGCAGCGCGTGGCGGCGCGGATCGGCGGCGCGAGAGCGGGGTGCGCAGAAAGGGTACGGCAAAGAGCCGCGCGCGGTGGATGGGTGACGCGTGGCGGGAGGAGGATCGGGCGGCAGGAAATTTCTTATTTCTTTTCTTTTTCCGAATTTCAAATAAACTTCAAGGAGCTCTAGAAAATAGCAAATAAATCCCAAAATGCACCAAAATACAGAAAATTCTTTGAGACTGATTTAATCCAAATAAAATATTTCCAGCTTATGTTAATGTTTATTTTAGTCATATTAAATCTTTGAAAATTCTAAAAATTCATTTGAAGCTTGAATTAAATTCAGAAAATTCCAGAAAATTCATTTTTAAAACCCTGGCTTTAAAAATAGCAGAAAAACAGGAAGTTACAAACCTTACCCCCTTAAACGAGATCTCAACCCCGAGATCTGGGCCAACTACGAGAATAGGTTCGGAAACTCTGCTCTGAGGTCCTCCTCGCGCTCCCAGGTGGCTTCCTCCTCGGAATGGTTGCTCCACTGCACCTTGCAAAAACGGACCACTTTATTCCGGGTGACTCGCTCTGACACTTCCAAGACTTTGACTGGATGCTCCTTGTATGACAGATCCTCCTGTAGGTCAACGGCCTCAACTGGCACAACCTCCTTTGGCACACGCAAGCACTTCTTCAGCTGGGACACATGGAAGACGTCATGCACCCCACTGAAGGACGCAGGTAGCTTCAACTGATAAGCAATCTCTCCCCTGCATTTCAGAATCCTGAACGGCCCAACATATCTCGGCGCAAGCTTCCCTTTTAGCTGAAACCTCTTCACACCCTTGAATGGTGTGATCCTGAGATACACAAAATCATCTGGCTCAAAACTCAGCTCTCGGCGTCTGGTATCTGCATAACTCTTCTGTCTAGCTTGGGCAGTTTTTAACCTCTGCTGTATCAAACGGACCTTATCCTCGGCTTCTTTCAAACAGTCTGGACCAAAAACCTGACCTTCCCCCGTCTCTTTCCAATTGAGAGGGGTCCTGCATTTCTACCATACAATGCCTCAAACGGTGACATCTGCAAACTGGCCTGATAGCTGTTGTTGTACGAGAACTCCGCAAAAGGCAAACAACTGTCCCACTTGGACCCATAATCAAGTACACATGCCCTCAACATGTCCTCCAAAATCTGATTAACTCGCTCTGTCTGACCATCTGTCTGAGGGTGATATGCTGCACTGAAGTTCAGGTGAGTTCCCATAGCCTTATGGAAACTACCCCAAAACCGTGAGGTGAACTGCGATCCACGATCAGACACAATCTTCTTGGGCACACCATGCATACTGACAATCCTGGACATATATAGCTCTGCCAATCTGTCACCACTGTAGGTTGTCTTAACTGGAATGAAGTGAGCAATCTTGGTCAATCGATCCACGATGACCCAAATCGAATCATAGCCCTCTTTGGTCTTAGGCAGACCGACTACGAAGTCCATACCAATCTCTTCCCACTTCCACTCAGGGACTTTCAATGGCTGCAACAAGCCTGCTGGTCTCTGATGCTCTGCCTTTACCCTCTGGCAAACATCACAAAGGGCTACATACTCAGCGATCTCATGCTTCATGCTTGGCCACCAATACTTATCCTTAATGTCCTGGTACATCTTGGTACTGCCTGGATGAATCAAATACAACGACTCATGAGCCTCCTTTAACAACACATCCTTTAGCTCCTGCTTATTGGGCACACACAAACGCTGCTTGAACCACAAGGTTTCTTGGTCATCCAATGTAAATCCTGACTCCTTCCCTTCACTTAGGTTTTTCCTGATTCGCTGAAAAGCCTCATCATCTGACTGAGCCTGACAAATCTGACCATCCAAAGTAGGCTACAACTCCATAGCTGCCAAAAATCCTGGCTCAACCAACTTCAGGCTAAGCTTCTGAAATTCCTCATGCAATGCTGGCTGACTCTCTCGAACCATCACTAAATTACAATATACCTTTCTGCTCAAGACATCTGCAACAACATTGGCCTTCCCAGGATGATAATATATGCCAATATTATAATTCTTTATCAGCTCCAACCACCTCCTCTACCTAAGGTTAAGCTCGGACTGGGTAAAGATGTATTTCAGACTCTTATGATCTGTGTAAACCTCACATCTATTACCCATCAAATAATGATGCCAGATCTTCAATGCATGCACTACGGCTGCTAGCTCCAAGTCATGAGTAGGGTAGTTCTCCTCATGCGGTCTCAACTGGCGTGAGGCATAAGCTACCACTCTCTTGTCTTGCATCAAGACACAACCCAAACCTTTGCGAGAGGCATCGCAATATATCTCAAAATCCTTATTAATATCAGGCAAAACAAGCACTGGGGCTGTGGTCAAACTCTCCTTAAGTTTCTGAAAACTCTTCTCGCATTCTGGCGTCCAAGTGAACTTCTTTTTCTTTTTAAGCAACTGCGTGAGGGGTCTGGCTACACTGGAGAATCCCTCAATGAAGCGACGATAATATCCTGCCATACCCAGGAAACTCCTGACCTGGGTAACTGAAGTGGGCGACTACCAATCCAACACACCACTCACCTTTCCAGGGTCAACTGCGACTCCTTCTGCTGTCAACACATGCCCTAGGAAGGCGACTTTCTTCATCCAAAACTCACATTTGCTGAACTTAGTATACAACTGGTTATCCCTCAACTTCTGCAATGCCAATCTCAGGTGCTCCTCATGCTCTCTCTCATCCTTGGAGTAAATCAAAATGTCGTCAATGAACACAACGACAAACTTGTCCAGATACTCCATGAACACATTATTCATCAAATACATGAAATAGGCTGGGGCATTGGTCAAGCCAAATGACATCACTGTGAACTCGTATAAACCATAACGAGTCGAGAAGGCTGTCTTGGGTATATTCTCCTTTCGAATCCTCATCTGATGATATCCTGACCTCAAATCAATCTTAGAGAAAACTCCTGCTCCCTTAAGCTGATCAAACATGCCATCAATCCTGGGCAGAGGGTACTTATTCTTGATGGTGACCTCATTAAGTGCTCTGTAGTCTACGCACATGCGCTGACTACCATCCTTCTTGTCAAACAGTACCGGCGCTCCCCACGGGGACGAACTCGGTCTGATGTATCCCTTATCCAAAAGCTCCTGAATTTGCTTCTTTAACTCTGCTAGATCATTAGCTGGCATCCAATAAGGTCTCATGGAAATCGGAGCGGTACCTGGTACAAGCTCTATCAAAAACTCCATCTCTCTCTCCGGTGGCATGCCTGGAAGATCATCGGGAAATACGTCGGGGTACTCCCTGACAACTGGTTCATCCTCCAACTGGATCACCTTGCTCTGGCAAACCATGACTGTCTCTGGCTGACACTCGCTGGCTGCGAAACGCACCTTAACTCCATCTGAATTGGTTAAGGTCACTGCTCTGCTCCCACAGTCTAACACTGCCTGCTGCTTCTGAAGCCAATCCATTCCCAAGATCACATCTAGGGATTGCATATCCAACAAAATCAGGTCGGCCCTGAACTCCACTCCCTGAATGGTTATCCTAACCCCTGGACAACCTAGGTTGGATCTCAACTCGGAACCGGAGGATTGGATTAAAAGAACAGATCCAAGAGCAACAGTTTTCAATTGTTGCTTTAAAGCAAAACTCCGAGAAACAAACGAATGCGAAGCTCCAGAATCAAACAAAACGGTAGCAGGAACTGAATGTACTAGGAACGTACCGATCACAACATCTGGGGCTGCCTAGGCATCCTCTGCAGTGACGTGGTTCACCGACTCTCACCACCGCGCCCCGCTGGCTCGTCCCGATGCCGGGGTGCTCCTCGTCCTGCTCCTGGGGTAGGAGTCCGACCGGGTGTGGCTCCCAAGTCGAAGCGAACTAGCGTCGGGGCCTGTCTCTGAGGGCACTTGCTAGCATAGTGTCCCACCTCGTGACACTTGAAGCAAGTGACGGACGCTGTTGAATTATTGCTCTTCTACTGCTGACCATCGGAACCACCAGACGCCGCCCCGACCAAATCGCGCGTGTCTAAGCCGGGTCCCGTAGCTTCGACTCATCGTTGGTGCTGCTGCCGCGCTGGGCACTCGTGCCGGTTGGTAGGAACCAAAACGGGGTCTCTGCTACTGGTGCGATTGCGATCTCTGCTGGATCATCCTCCTCTTGCGATACTCCTCGAGCTCGCGACGACTCTCCTAAATGAGAATGGCCTTATCCACCAAATGCTGAAAACTGGCATAGTCGTTGCCTACGACTTGCACCTTCAACGCTGGGTTCATGCCCTTCTTGAACCTCTTCTGGCGAGCTGCATCTGTGGCTACGTTATCTGGCGCGTAATGGGCCAACTGAGTGAACTTATTGAGATATTCACTCACTGACATGTTCCTCTGCTGGAACTCCCGAAACTCCTCCTTCTTCATATCGACCACACCATCCAAGACGTGGGCGTTATGAAAGGCTTTGGCAAACTCCTTCCAAGTGATGTTATTCTGGTTCTCATGGGCGGCACAGAAATTCTTCCACCACTCTGCTGCTGGTCCCTCAAGCTGATGTGCTGTATAATACCTTCTCCCTGTCAGTGCACTGAGCCAAGTTCAGTTTCTTCTCAACTGAACGGATCCAATCGTCGGCCTCCAACGGCTCCAACGGACTGGAGAAAACAGGCGGTCTCGTCCTCATGAACTCTGCATAGCTAGACTGCTGACGAGATGCTGTGGTGGTACTGGCTCCTGGTGCTGACGCTGCATCATAGACTGCATACTCTGCATCATGGTCTGCATCATCTGAGTCTAGGCCACCAAAAACTGACTGAGGGCAGGGTCCAAGGTAGGTGGCACTTGCTCCGCAGCACTGCGCTCTGGATCCTGGTTCGCCTGGCTGCGGCCTGAGGAAGTCCTGGTATCAACCATCTTGCTGCTGAAAAGGAAACAACTGCGTCTAAGGGGGATTTGCTAATGGAAACCTGCTCTAAACAGACACTTAGCCAAAAAGGCTAACAACAAAACTAAGCAAAAATAAATTCCATTAAAAGATTGACATGAATGCAATATAATGCTTTTAGGGCAGTATTTGCAGTTCACATCACACACAACTGCAAATAAAAACCAACGTGTCTACTTGCGCTATCTAATCTAAAGGCTCCCACTCGGGTCCTGACAAATAAGGTACCACACTATCGTCCTCTGAATTGCTGTAGACAACCCACGAGTTGCAGACCAGCGGCGACTGCTCTCTGACCGGGACTGGGGTAAACCGACTGAGGTACGCTCGACGATCACCAGTAACACGACGTCTCCGCTCCGGACTCGGCGGTGTAGGCGACGGTAGAGGTACCGACGACTGCGGTCGGGGCTCCTCCTTGACTGGCTCTGGTAGTCTTGGGACGACTCCGTACTGCTCCTTGAACTTCCGGATAAGTCTGGCCATGTTGATCTTGTATAGCTTGCAAAGGCGACGGATGGCCTTGTGCGCAACTCCTTACGCTGACATCTCGCCACTGGCACCGGTGTTCTTGAAGCTGTGATGTAGTACTTGCTTGCCGACTCGGGTGGTGAAGTACAGCCTGCTGATGCTTCCAATGCGTTGTCCTTTATGCTTCTCGTCTTTGGTGAGGTATACAGGCAATCTCTTCATTCCGAGGCTCCGCAACAGTACGCGTAGAAGTGATCTCCATCCTCCTGTCGGGCTGTAAGAAGCTTGTGACATCTAATGCATTTGCAAAGGAAAGATCAGTTTATAGCTTTATAAAAATAAATTTTTCAAGAATGGGGCGAGAGACGAGAATCCTTAAGAATGAGGTAAGAAGATAGAGATATTACTAAATATCAAATTTAGTTGGTTTGATTTAGAAAATAAACTTTTGGGCTACGACCATTCTAACTAGGGCTTCGTCCTACAGTCGATATGACTCTGATACCATCTCTGTCGAGACCCGAATATGCAAATTCGGTCTCTCTGTGTAAACTGTACTAGTCCAGGATCACGCTAGTACACACAGTTAAACATAGATGTAATCATAATCATACACACGATATAATAAAGGTAAAGCTCAAAATATCGATAAAATATCAAAGGTACGACCTTATGGACAAGCTTACAATATCTCTAGCCGTAAGGGCTTAACAAAATAGCAGTGGAAATCCAAAATAAAGCGTAGCAGCCAATCGACAAGCCCACAGGCTATCGAGTGGAGAACGAAGCCTAGTCCGTGAAGTCGTCGTAGAACTCTCCATCTGGAACCTCCTGCTGATAGTACTCCTCTCCCTCAACTGAGCAACATAGGCGTAAAGCCGTGAGTACATTGGTACTCAGCAAGTCGTTTATAACAAATGTATGCAATATAATATGCAAGGCTTACCAATGGAAGGCTGAAAGGTTAATTTGCGTAAAAGGCATTTCAATGTAAACATAATAAATAGATTGAAAGCGAAAGTTAAAGGAAAACAATGATAATAAATAATCAAAGGAATAAACAAGAACTACTTGTGAACACCAATCCACAAGCTAAACCAATAGTAAACTACCTGTCCACTACCAACATAAACCACCAAGTTATAAATGAAAACACTACCCCTCGTGTGAAATCACCGAGCATTGTCCATGACCGAGGACGCGGTTATTCGAACAGTTTTACACTATGCAGAGGTTGCACAACTGTACACACACGATGTGATTAGCCTCGATCTCAGGAAATCACAACAAGGCCTTTACAATGCCCTACCTCAACCCAATCCTGCCCGCTAAGGTTTCGCATCACACCCCCCTTGCGCCACATGGAAATCAGCAACCATGTTCATCACAATGGCAGAATTGAATTGAAATATTACAAATTAATCAGCCAGGTCTATCCTATACTAGACATGTGGTTTGCACGATTAAGCTCAGATCAATGGCGCACAAAGTTAAATCCTTAACATTACCCGGCGAGGCTACCACATCCCCGAAGTGCAACTGCATCTCCCCCTTTACTGCACGATCACTCGCCCGAGTGCAAAACCAATTTGTACAACCAAGCCAACGTCACACCAATGGCGTGGCACAAATTTTAATACACGTGGCACCAACCACAGTTCCATATGTCATTAAGTCAAATTAATAATTAACATGTGCTGATGAGATCAATCGTAAATATAAGCCAACTAAGCAGTCTAATCGTACCAACCCATGTGACAGATAATCTAGCATCACTAGTAAATTTCCCAACCTATGGTGACAAAGGCATCATGGAATCCCAAAATATCAAGGAGGGGTAAACAACATAGGGCAATAACTACCAGTTACAAAGTTTGAATAAAAGTAGCGATGCAATATAACGTAAAAGCAAAATAATTAAATAATAGATAAAAAAATTGGGTTCAACATGATCAAAGGACACGACTTACCTTGGTTATGCTCAGCGAGGTACTCCTGGTCTTCGGGCGTCGATCCTGCTCCTCCGGAATCCGAATCTAATGAGAGAGAAACCGACCGAAACCAAAGAAACACATAAAATGATAAGCAAATGAACTCCAAAATTCACAAAACCAGAACCAACAGCTAGAGTTCGATTTTACGTGGCACCCGGGGACTGGTTCCGGCTGACGTGGCGCTGACGTGGCATGCCACGTCAGCTAGGGCTGACGTGGCCTAGGGCTGACGCGGCACGGCTCGGGCGCGGGCGGCGGTGGCTCGATCGGACGGCTGGGATCGCGACGCGCGGCAAGATCTGAGGCGTCGGCTCAGATCTGGATCGGCGCTGAGGATCGAGCGGCGCGGGCGCGGGGACGGCGGGGATCGCCGACGCGTGTGCGCGCGCGCGCGAGCGCGCGCGCGCTGGCGATGTCGACGCGTGGCCGGCGCGGGGAGCGGATCTGCGACGCGTGGCAGGCGCGCAGCGCGAGGTGTCGCGGGCGCGGAAGCGGCCGAGGCGAGGCGAGCGGCGAGCTCTAGCGATGCGGGCGACCGGGGGGCGATGCGGCGACGAGGACGGCGCGGAGAACTCACCGGCGACGGGAGTGATGGCGATGAGGTCGGCGACGATGGGCGACGCATGGGGACTCCGGCGTCGGCGGCGGCGCGGCTCCGAGCGGCGGCGCGAGGCGAGGAAACAGCGGCGGAGGCGACGGCGAGAGCGAGGGCGAGGCACGTGAACTGAGGCGGCGGCGGCGTTTAAATCACACGAACCGAGGCGATAGATTCGAAGACGGCTCGGGTGCGAAACGGGCGCGGTTCGAACGGTTAGGATGCGACCACGTGGAACGATCGGACGGTGGCCGAGGGTTAGGGTTAGGGCAGCGCGCGCGTGTGGGCGATCGGACGGTCGAGGAAGCGCGGCGCGGGATCGGACGGCGACCGAAGGAGGCGAGGTGCGGGCGCGATGACGCGGCTGGTGCCGCCGCGTGTCGGCGCGGATGCGCGACGCGTGGCGGGCGGCGGGATCGAGCGGCGCAGAGAGCGGGTGCGCGGGAAAGGGTACGGCGGCAGCGCGGCGCGGTGGATGGGTGACGCGTGGCGGGGAGGAGGATCGGGCGGCGGGGAAATTTCTTATTTCTTTTCTTTTTCCAGAATTTCAAATAAACTTCAAGGAGCTCTAGAAAATAGCAAATAAATCCCAAAAATGCACCAAAAATACCAAAAAATTCTTTGAGACCTGAAGAATCTAAATAAAATATTTTCAGCTTATGTTAATGTTTATTTTAATCATATTAAATCTTTGAAAATTCTAAAAATTCATTTGAAGCTTGAATTAAATTCAGAAAATTCCAGAAAATTCATTTTTAAAACCCTGGCTTTAAAAATAGCAGAAAAACAGGATGTTACATCATGTGAGACTTCTCACGACCTACATCATACTCACCTTCAGCCTATAGTGAAACTGAGTTTGGAACTTCACAAATTACTTAGTCAGGTCCGTCCTATATTAGACTTATGGTAGTAAGGTGTGACTTTGTAACAGTAGCTCGCAGGTCGGTCCTTAATTCGACATAGGCGCTACTCGCATACACCTTGTGCCTGGTCTTGTCACTGAGTTGTCGAACAACAATGAGAACCAGTAAGCACCCACCACCATACCAATGCCTATGTCCAAATTAGATTTTATAATTTTCTTTTATCAAAATTTCATAACCCTTCTTGACTCACCGAAGTCAAGAATAGATTTTAGAAATCATCATTTCATGTGAAACAAATATTCCCACCTACATCTGTCTAAGCATAGCTAAGCAATTCTGTAAAATTTCTAAATAATACTAATGTACTAAATAGATTTTTATCTAAGGTGACAAGGCATGATTGTTCAAGGTCAAATTTGGTTATACACAAAGATATTGGGTATAACTAAAATTTAAATCAATTTTAAACTAAATTTGAATAAAAATATGCATACATAACAATTTAAAAATAGCATAAATAATTTAAATTACTAGGAGTAATGTGATCAAAGGTGTAACTTGTCTTGCTCGAAGTCTTAGTGTTGCGAGTCGTCGAAATCACATTCTCCGGAGTCGTCATAATCGATACGCGAAGAAACAAAGCAAATAAATCTAAAAAAATCAAATAGAGTCTAGAAATGGGTAGTCTAGGTGTAATGCCCTAAACATCTTTACGGCTTCCCTGCGAATGATTAGCGGAATCACGGAGTTTCCCGATTTTTCGGTGAATCGCGGGAAGCAGGAATAAAATTGCGGAATGGTCCAAAATTAAAAAATAAACTACATAATTAAAAATAAGGGTTTTGGACTATCCAGATAGGTGGGCCAACCACTTTGGGCCAACCAGCCAAAAGGGGGCCGCACCCCCCAAACCCTAGCGCCCCCCTTATAAAACCCCCTTCCTTGGCCGCCCCCTTTCCCCTCATTTGGCTACCACCCCCCTGTGCCCTATGCCTCCACACCCCCAATGCCTCCTCCCTGCTGCTTGCTGTAAAGGAGAGACCAAAGAAGAGGAGGGAGAAGAGAAGGAAGAGAAGGGATAAGAAGGAAGGGAGAAAAGAGGAAGAAGAAGAGAGAAGAGGGGTGACCTTGAGGGATCCTCTAGGTAATTTTCTCCTCCTCAATTCTCCTTGTTTAATGTGTAATTAGGGTTTATGGCACGGGATTAGTAGAGGTCTAGCGGGGTAAATAACCGATTAGAGTTAATTCGCTATCTACGTGTAGATTGATTCATGCAGTGTGACTGTTCGTCTAGATTAGAGTGTCAAGATGATTTTTACTACAAATCTAGCCAACATGAAATTGTAGAGGACGTAGAAACCTAGCTTCTGTAATTTTATTACAACTTTTGGCTGTCGGTTTTGGGCGCAACAAAGTTAGAAACTTCACTATATAGCAGAGGAGTAATCAGAAACAGATTGCTGTTCAGGTGTAGTTTCAGAGGAGTAGATGAATTTTATATTTTTGGCCACAATAACTAAAGTTGTAGAAAATCTTGTAAACTAGCTTCTGTAAGAAAATCATGATTTTTAGATCATTATACAGAAGGTGGGATTCATTAGAAATTTGCCAGCCAGATCGCCAAAGCAGAGTCTGTCCTCTGTTTTCCACGATATTTTACACCCTTTTAGCAGCAGATTAAAAATAGGGTGCCTACTTGAAAATTGTAGGTTTTTCTCTATAATTTCCAGAAATATCTCATTTGTTATTCTTGTCCTAGTAGATTTAAATATATGAAAAAACAAGCAGCGCTGTTGCAGTGGGCTGGAAGTAGGATCGACGAGCTGAGAGGGTATTGTCGGGTTTTGGCTTAGCGGCATTTTATTTCCTTGAGTTATGGATACCTTGCTGTAGTCCGGTGCTGAGGGATGGTTTTTGGATAGGTGGCTTCGCTCCTGACCGAGTTTGAGCACTTCGCTTCTTCGGTAGAGACAAGTAAACGTAGCGGATGTGCTACCATTTAACTCATTAATCATACTACATTCACATTAGATAATTCTCTTAATCTGAGATGCTATACCATTGTTACATGCTTTCTTTAATGTGGTCTATGTGGTAGCATTTTAAGAATCAATTGTTTATGCTCTTGATGGATTAATTGTGGTTATGTGGTATTGTTCTTAATGAAACAAATATGGTTTTGGGGTAGTATTCTTTACGAGGATATTGTGATATAAGTGGTAGTATTCTTAGTGAATATATCGTGGTCTTAGTTATAGTATTCTTAATGAATATATGGTGGTCTATGTGGTTGTGATTATGTGGTATTGTCCTTCTGGGTGATCCTTGAGCATGCATGGGAAGGGTAGAGTGGCACAACACAAATACACTTCATTTAATGATTTTTGTTGTAATAAATATGAGGAACCACTAGCCAATTAACTGTCTACCTAATGTTTATTTCAAATTAATAATGTTAGACTGTCGTTCGTTTTATTTAGTTTAAATTAATGGTGGATGTTCCTTAATTATTAGTTACCATTACCTTTTTATTTTGTTATGCTTCTGCTTAGCTTATCATATTGTAGAAGCTGTTGCCAGTTTATTCTATCTTATAATTTAGCTAATTGTGGAGTGGTTTAGTGGCATCCCAGGGTAATGTAGGCCTTGGGTGTTACACTAGAATTTTGGAAGAATTTAGAAATTTGAATGGATCTAATCGGAGTTAAAATGAGGAAATATGTGCTTTCGGAAGTTTAAAACTAGAGAAAAAGAAAAAGACTGATTTTTTAAATTATTTTTCTATTGAAAAATTGGATTATGATGTCAGCAAGAGGATTTCTTTTTTCGCAGAATTGATTTTCTAAAGGAAAAGGGTTTTTATTACGCAATGCTGATGTCAGTTGGATTTTTAAATCCTTTGGCGCTGACTGACATGTGGGCCTAGAATTGGTGGATCAGGTCCACAAACCAACAGGTGGCTGAGGTGGCACACGGGCTGGCGTGGGCGAATAGGGCTGGCGTGGCGACTACGTGGTGTCTACGTTGGCTGCCACGTTGGTCTCCATATCAGTGCGAGTGTTGACGTGACCCACCAGCCGACTATGGCGCACAAGGTCCTAGGGTCACCGACGGTGTGGGGCACGGCGATAGCCGATGAGCAGTGCAAAATGGAGAGGATGGAAGGGGCATTCGGTTTCACCATTGCACAAGGCCGAATATGGAAAGAGGTGGCTGGCCGACATGAAGGTAGAGGTGGCGGCGGCGGTGCTCTAGCGAATTGGGGGGTTTTGGTGATGCTTGTTGGCAGTGGAGGGGCAAAGGTCTACACAGATACGACAAAGCTCGCTGAGGTGATAGAGTGGTTCGGGAGGTGCTGAAGCGATTGCAATTGCTCGTCGTAGAGCCACTAGTGCACGGAGGAGGTTGACCACAGTGCGGAGGCGCTAGGGTACTCAGGAGAGGTTATTGAGGGGAGAGTGAAATACGGTGTGAGATGGGGGTGCTTGAAGGGTTCTTATAGGGCAAGGACAGGGAGGGTGGCTGCCAGTTACTTGCCGGAGTAGTGACGTCGAGGAGTAGAGGTTTAAGAGGGAGATGATGTGAACTTATGGTGGGAAAACCGGCAAAGTGATGGTGAGGTGTTTTAAGACCAATAATGGTATTGAACGCCTGACCCAATAGGAAGAATGGCTACCATGAAAAGCTCGGGTGGGCAGCAATGGCGGTCGGTGTAGGGAAGAAGAAAGGGAAAGGAAGGGGGAGCTGACATGCAAGTCTCACATGTCGGCGAGAGAGGAGGGAGAAGGAAAGAGGCGGGCACCGCGGATGACTACCACGTGGTGAAGGAGGAGAGTCCCGACCGTTGGATGAAGGGGGAGGGGTTAAGTGAAGAGGGACGGCCGCGATTAGATCGGCAGGTGGGGAGGAGATCCGAGCCTTACACGTGTCAGTGCGAGGGAATTTTGAGTTTAAATTTTCTTATATATTTTTTAGACATAATAGGAGGCTTTAAAATACCTAGAAATTATCAAACAACTCTGAAAAATTCTATAAAAATTGCGAAAAATACTATAAATCTAGGAGAACTTTGAAAAGATAAAATAATCACTTTTTGGCTTTTAGAAAATAGATAAATTAAGTTTTCTTACTCTAGGCTTTGAAATAAAATCTAGAAAAAAATCCAAATAAATTCTAATAAATAAAATAAAATACAATTAAAATTTTGGGATGTTACACGTCCTCATCATCCTCTGTCCTCGAGTCCATATCGCTCGTATTGACAAACTTGCGATAGTTGGGCTTTTTTGGTCTTTGTGTCGTGTGCTTGAGGATGCCTTTGGAAGTCCTTCTCCCCCTTGCCTTTCAACTTGGGGTACTTGGTCCAAATGTGATTCGGCTCACCACACTCAAAGCAAGTGGCAGGGCCACTTCTTCTTTTGTTTCTCACTTTGTTATATGCTTTCATCAATTTTGTGGATAGGGGGGTCACGTCATCTTCAGAAAACTTCTCTAGCTCTTTATGCCTTAACGAATGCAAATCTGATAATGAAAATCCAAAAGACCCAAAATACAAGGAACTTGAAGAGCTACTCTGAGAAGTATAAATCACAAGTGCCATTGACTTTGTCTTGGAGAGACACAAAATGAAGTCAACCTCATGCATCTTCAACCTCGACTAGAGCTTATCCATAGTAAGTTCACTCATGACAATATTATCATTAATAGAAGTGATCTTCATTCCCAAATATTCACATTAACACTTTGTGTGCATTCTCATAATTAGAAAAGGTCAAAGCAACAGCATGAAGATCATAAATGATTTTGTTAAACTTTCCCCACAACTCATCTAAGGATTCACCGAGCTTTTGATCTTTGAATATTCTTTCTTCAGTTAGTTATGTCTCACTTTCTTGATCACAATACAACTCTTATGATAGTCAACGAGGGTTTTTCAGATCTCATGAGCAGACTTCAAGTGAGCAACTCACAACCTCAGATCGACTAAGCCCTTAAATAAGAAAATTGCGAGCCTTATTGTTCGCCTTTACATTTGGTGTAACCTAATCATTGGTCAGCATAACAAAAGGATTCTTGATTTTGATCCAAATTACGTGCCCTTGAGTCTTGATGTAGGATTGCATGTGAGCCTTCCAATAAGAGAAATCAATTTCATCAAAAATGGGTAGCTTAGTTGAATACTTATCTAATGAAATGGCTCTTAAGACCAATTAAGACATATGAGAAGAGAAAATTAGGCTCTAATACCGATCATAGGATCGGTATGGCAACAGAGCGGTGTGAATGGTGCCTTCAAATTTCGCTCATGTATTTGTCGATTCCTCAGTCCAATAGATATAAGAATCTATAAAGATCAAGAAACAAAAATTCTAAAAACTCACTGGGCTATAATAAAATTAGCTCGATGAACAGTAAAAATAGCACTATTTCAAATCTACAAATCCCTGTAACTTTTGATTCGTAGATCCAAAAGACTTGAAACTTGAACCAAGGCTAGATTATGACCTTAAGAAGCTATTTCAACAAAATATCTTCAAAGAATTTAAGAGAATTGGGATCTTTTGGTTTATGAATCTCTGCTACACCAAAATTGGGTTAAGACTACAAATTGAGTGAACTATCAAATCAAGGCTCCAATCACTTGAAATTTGTTATGCATCCTATATAGGATGTCGGGAACCTATTCCATTTAGTGATTAAGAAAAACATTGCCAAAGATCTGATCTTTTTTCTTTTGAATGAAAGTTGCACTAAAACTGGGCACAAACCAAAAATAGTGAATATGACTTACTTGTGGGTGAATGATGTTCAAGATAGCTCTACATGTATTCCTATATATCATAGCCAGATAAAACAACTAAGGAATCGAGACAAAAATAACTGAATCAAGAAATCACTCAGAGAGACCAATCAAGCAAAAACTGGGTAATTTCAAGAACTTACCAAACATAATACTTAGGTGGATGGGGGTTGATTTCCAAGGTATATGTCTATCACTTACTCATCCTTGGCAACTAGCAAGATCAAAAAAGGGAAGAGGTAAGATCAAAATCAACCAAAACAAGAGCAATCAACCAAAACAAAGGAATCTATGAGAGATGAGCAAAGTTGATATATTACTATTTAAGGATGAAGGTTTTACAGCCACACCACCTAGAGAACAAGAGAGCACACCATAGCACTCACACTTCTTAAACCCTAACCATAGAACACTTGACTTCTATGAGTAAAGTTAGGATGGTTGGATGGTTAACTTGAAAGTCTCTATCTCAACCCGTTAAATAGGCAAGGCAACATGTCCTATCTAACCCTAATAGATACTGTCAACTTAGCATAAATGGGGGAAAACCCGCTAACCCCACGCAACATGGGTTTTATTCACACATTACACTTATGCAGGCTTTTCAATGCATATAAAGCTGAATTTGCTATGTCCTTAGCATTTGATCCACTTGATCATCTCAGCTTCTCCTTGACTTAAACCATTTTCCCAAGCTTCGCTCAGGCGCCGCGGCTTTGATCCAATGTAGTTTTCAGTATTTTGGCCAACTTACCAAAGTACCATTTCTTGACCCAATTTTCATCTTCCCTTACAAGCAATCACTACACTTGTCAAGTGTAGATGCACCACTGACTTGCCACACATCAACAAATCTCTCATGTTCAGGTTCCATCGGACCATGCTCCACTTGGATCGACCAAGCCATATGGCATAACCCGTCACTTGAACTTCCCTTCAATATTTTCTACCTTCCTTGTACCATGCTTGAGCTCAGCCATCTTACCTAGTATCCTTAATTATTCTGATCCTTGCCTCCTCCATGAATATAGCCCCAATTCTCACTGTTGACCCATGGTTGACTTCAAGCGCCCCTACACATCCAAAGACCAAGAAATCATTTTTGGGAACAAGTTCATCACAATGTAACCCATGTTAGTTGAAACATGCATCATGCCACACATATGCACAGGCCTAGGTCAAACCAAATCATCCCATGACTCACTTTCAAAATCATCCATTTGGGCCAAAGTAACACAAGCTGGCCAGTTAGACTGTCGCCTCTACAAGCTGTCTAGAAAATCTACAAATTTATAAATTATAAATTTTTACTCCTCTAAAATGACAATGGTTCATCACAAAAAATGTTGGACCTCCTCACATGATCCTTCAGAAAATATTGGGGAGTCCCTGACATAGCGCTCGTGCGCGCGTGCACACACACACAGGGGTGTGTATAATAAACGGAGAAATATTTATAGCAAAAAGGAAGAATATATAGGAGACCCAACCAGGGGCAAAAATTATTTAAGGGAATCTAGCTAATCAAAAAGTGGTTGTGCTTTGTAACTATCCTTCACTCTATGCACATGAAGAATGATTTCCTACTTGAAAAGTAATTTCTAGGTATTGAAATGTGGGGTTCTATATTGAAACACTTTACCATTCCTCTGCTTCCAAATATGCCATGCAACAATAATGCAAACTTTCATGAAAAAAGGGTGATGACAATCTTGCTTAGCCTCTGCTATCATCTAGAAGAAATTTGTTGTCATATTCCAATTAATACTCAGGTATTGCCAATAGTGTCGACTGAAAGCACATTCAAAAAATAGATGCATGATTGTTTCCTCAACTCTTTGTATACATGGTACACGGTTATTACCTCCTTGAATAGGACAGTGTCTTCTTTGAAGCATGTTCTTCGTGTTCCACCGTTTAGACATAAGCAACCAAGCAAACACTTTTAATTTCATAACACACTTACTTTTCCATATCAGGGTAAGAGGTTGTGGAGGCTGTATACTTTGAAACATGGGCTTGTAAAATCTTTGCGATGTATAATTGTTATTTCTCCAAATGTAGCTCCAAGTGTCCTTCATGTCCCGACTATCTGGCATTTGATTTAAAAAAATTTACAGTTGTTCATATTCATAATATGCTTTCACCGTCAATGACAAGTGAAACAATTCTCCCACATCTGACTCTAAGACAAAATCTTTAATGGAGATATCTTTGTTTTTTGTTTTGCAAAGGAATAGTCCAGGGAACTATTGTACCAGATATTTCAACTCAAAACATTATGCCAAAACAATGTTGATCGTAACCTGGCAAGACGTTATGCCTCCGTAATTGTCATGGAGTCTTAAAACATCCTTCCACCAGAAAGACCCAACCTTTTTTTCTGCATGAGGAATGGAGTACTCGTAATATCTGTTCCAAATAAGGTTTACCCAAGGCAAATTCTATCTGTTATAAAATTTGTGAAGGTGTTTCAGCAGCAATACTTCATTCTATGTTCTCATGTTTATAATCCCCAGATCACCCTTTTTTTTGGTTTACATACCATGTCCCAAGCTGCCAATGATTTTTTTTCTTAACATGAATGTCAGACCCTCTCCAGAGACAATGCAATGAGCTCTATCTTTGGCCTCAATCACAGCCACAGGCAGCTTTAGCGTGCAATATAATAAGTGGGTAGAAGATAGAACACTGTGTTTACCAGGGTAAGTTTGTTGCCATAAGAGAGAAAAGAAGAACATGCCACCGATCTTCATTCAACTCTATCAACAAGTGAAGAGAAATCCAGAACACAAGGCTTGGTCATTCCAAGAGGGAGACCCAGATATGTGAATGGAAGAGTGCCCAGCTGACATCCAAAACCAATAACAAGAAATTGAGTTTTATCTTCCGTAAGAACATGTGGAGGTCACTCCATATTTGTGATGAGTTTTTGACACCTTCGAGGGTGATAGAATTGGTTTTGAGTTGACAAAAATGAGAGAGAACATTTTGGGGAGAAGGTTCAACCAAGGGTAGACCAGACTGATTGGTGGAAGATGCCCAATCAGAGACCGACTGGTCATAAGGTTTATACATAGGTCGTAAGCTAGTCGACATCCGAATGGAGAGAAACCAGTTGTTTTGACCAGATAGTGAGCTAGCCAATAGGTAGGGAGCTGGTCGACATGGTAGTGAGCTAGGCGACGTGTAGTGAGCTAGTTGACAAGTAGTGAGTTGGTCATGGGTGACTTGAACCTAGTGTGTTGTATGATGCATTAATAGACTAATATAGGTCACGTTGGAATAAACTTATGCCCAAAAATATTTGCTTGATCTATTGTTGTGGAAGTGGCTTGGAGTCATGTATGATCAACGGTGAGGATGAACAGGACTTGATTAGGGAGAACCCAGGTTTAAAATAGTCGTGGATGCTAGGTGAGATGGTTGGACTCACGCAAGGCGCAAGATGGACAAGAACCATGGATGGCAAGTTTGCGAAGTGGTGGACATGATGAGCAACAACAAGGTGGACCTGGACTAAGCCCAGGAAAGAGTGGAGGTTTAGAACGGTCACGATAGTAGGGTGCGTTCATGGTGCATGGTGAGGAATGTGGTGCACTAAGTATGCAAACAAGGATAAGGATCTGGACACATGGGTGGCTTGGCGAAATGTCATTGAGGTCACATGAAAAATGATGAAGCATGAGTGATGCTTCGGGGTGATGGAATGGTGATATACGGTTGAGGGTTATTGCGGTCATTTGCTCAAAATCGAAAAAGTGAGTAGGATGAATTTAGTCTACTGGAGCCAAGCATGAAGACGACACTTTAAAAATCATGTCTGTGTCTACTAAGTGAAAAACTCATGTGGTTGATGGGTTCCTACAAATGGTTTATGAGATGGATTGGAGTCTGTGGGAAAATTTTGGGTTGGAGCATGTGTTTGAATTAGTGTTAGGTTGGAGCCTATACTGGCTTTATTACTTTGTTTAAAGTTCACTTTTTACTTTATTGTATTAAATTATGCTTTTACATCTATTTATTGTATTTAAATGTAAATCATTGCTTATGCTCAATTAACCCTATTATGCATGTCTTGTTATTCCCCTTGCATTAATATTTTATTTTCCGTGTAATTTACTGAGTCACTCTTGCTCCATTCATTGTTGTTTAGAGCATAAGGATCTTGACGATGATGAGTACGATGGATAGGTTGTTACCCTAGTTGATCGCCTATAGCAAATTGGTTGGGCCTACTACCACTTCAGCTTTACTTCTTACGCTTCAATAATAATATTTGGCCTATGGGCTGGCGATGTAAACTTTGGCCATAAGATTCATACTCTGTTATTTAATAAATACATGTTTATGAATCATATTTATCTTTATTGCCACTATGTGCACTAGCTGATCTTGCACTAGTGTGATTTACACAAAGAATTCAGAATTATTATTTCCTAGTTCTACATGGAAAAAGCTACAACTCCCCACAAACAGACCCTACTTTTTTATCTAGTTTGTGAATTGAACTAGTTATTATCCAAAAAAAAATATTAATTAAGTGGGAGAGGCACCACTCCATTAGTCTTTTATAGTTGGTCAAGTGATGAGCTCACAAAGCGAATCCACACCAAAACCATGAGTGGAAGACGAGTTGTAGCGACAATGCTACCCTTGTCAAAAGATAAATCGCTATACAAGTGCTTCAAAGTGTGAATTTCAGAAATAACCCCAGCATTGCTCCTCTGGTCAATAGACTGATGCTCCATCTGGAACTATATTTTGACTACGAGCACAACCTCTGACACCTTGGAACATTCTGAGTTTCAGTGATAAGTGTTGGAAAATAGATAATAGCTTGATTTTTTACTCAATCCCTACGTTTCCCCCTCTTTGGTACTGAAGGATAGTGTCGAGACCCGAATATGCAAATTCGGACTCCCCTGTGTAAACTGCACTAGTCCAGGATCACGCTAGTGCACACAGTCAAACATAGATATAATCACAACCATACACCCGCTAAAATAAAGGAAAACCTCAAATATAATAAATCTCAAAGGTACGACCTTATGGCCAAACTTACAATATCTCTAACTGGAAGGGCTTTAAATTTAGCAGCGAAAATCCAAAATAAAGCGTAGCGGACAATCGACAAGCCCACAGGCTATCGAGTGGAGAACGAAGCCTAATCCGCGAAGTTGTTGAAGTACTCTCCTTCTGCAATCTCCTGCTGATAATACTCCTCCTCCTCAACTGAGCAACATAGGCGTAAAACCGTGAGTACATTGGTACTCAGCAAGTCGTTTATAATAATTGAATGCAATATAGTATGCAAAGCTTACCAATGGAAGGCTGAAAGGTTAATTTGCATAAAAGATATTTCACAGTAAATATGATAAATAGATTGAAAGCGAACTTTAAGCGAAAACAATAATAATAAATAATCAATGGAATTGAAGTAAACCACTTGTGGATGTCCCATCCATAAGCTAAACCAACAGCGAACTACCTGTCCACTTCCAACATAAACCACCAAGTTTAAATGAAATCACTACCCCTTGTGTGAAGTCACCGAGCATTGTACATGACCGAGGACGCGGCTATTCGAATAGTTTTACACTCTGCAGAGGTTGCACAACTGTACCCACACGATGTGATTAGCCTCGATCTCAGAAAATCACAACAAGGCCTTTACAAAGTTCAATCCCAACCTAATCCCACTTGCTAGGGTTTCGCATCACACCCCCCTTGCGCCACATAGAAATCAGCAACCATGTTCATCACAATGGCGAGATTAAAGTTGAAACATCCCAAATTAGTCAGCCAGGTCTATCCCATACTAGAAATATGGTTTGCACGATAAAGCTCAGATCAATGGCGCACAAAGTTAAGTCCTTATGTCTACCAGGGCGAGGCTACCACATCCCCCGAAGTGAACCTACACTTCCCCCTTTACTGCACGATCACTCGCCCGAGTGCAAAATCAAGTTCGTATGACCACGCCAATAACACACCAGTGTCATGGCACAAATTTTTAATAAACGTGGAACCAACCACGGTTCCATATCTCATTAAGTCAAATTAATGATTCACATGTGATGATAAACCTAATCGTAAAATAAGCGAGGCTAAGCATACTAATCGTACAACCCATGTGACAAATAACATAGCATCACTGGTATGTTTCCCAACCTATGATGACAATGGTATCATGGGGTTCCAAATTATCAAGGAGGAATAAGCCAAATGGGCATTAACTACCAATACAAGATTTTGTAATTAAATAGCGATGCAATATAATTTAAAACAAAGTAATTAAATAATAGATTATAAAATGGGTTCAACATAATCAAAGGACATGAGCCGTGGTTATGCTCAGCGAGGTACTCAGGGTCTTCGGGCGTAGCTCCTACTCCTCCGGAATCGGAATCTAACGAGGGAGAAAACGATCAAAACAACAAAAATACATAAAATGATAAGCAAATGAACTCCAAAAATCTTTAAACCAGAACCAAAAGCTAGAGCTCGATTTTAGATGAATTTAGAAAAAAGAACGGGGTCAATCGGAGCTAGGACGGAGGAGAACGGGCTCTCGGAAAATAAACCCTAAAGAAAAATAGCTGAAATTCGAAAAGGCACTGGGCTGTGAACCGGGTCTACGGGAAAGAGGGGGTCTACGGTGCACCGGGTCTACGGAACAGTAACAGGGTACTGACGTGGCGTGAGCTGGTACTAACACGTGGCAGTTGACGTGGCATGCTGAAATGGCGCTGACGTGGCATGGGCGACGGGATTTTGCTGTCGTGCCGCTGACATGGCTGGACACGTGGCGGTAGGGCTGACATGGGTGCTGGCGTGGCTAGGGCTGACGTGGCGGGATGCGGGCGCGGCGACAACGGTGGGATCCGACGGCGGGGAAGAGAACGCGTGGGCGCACCTGGGCCGTGGGTTCAGATCTGGACGAGCGGCTTGGATCGGGTGGATCGGAGGCGGGAGTCGGCCGACGGCCGACACGTGGCCTGGTGTGACGCGGTGGTGAGGCTCACGGACCGAGGTGGGCGCGCGGCTGCGTCCGGCGACGGGGGAGGCGACGCGGGCGACGGGGACGGCGTGGGGGCTCACCGACGAGGACGAGGTCACCGGCGGCTCCGGCGGGGCGGGAGACGAGGACGACGGTGGTGGCTCCGGCGGGGCAGGAGACGGGGACGACGGTGGTGGCTCCGGCGAGGACGACGGCGGTGGCTCCAGCGAAGACGGCGGCGACGGCGAGGAACGACGCTCGGAGTGCACACGAACCAAGATGGTAGGCGCACGAACCGAGGCGGCGGCAGCGTTAAAAACACGCGAACCGAGGCAGTCCAATCTAGAGACGGCGTGGGGCGGTTCGAAACTCGATCGAGACACGTGGATGGCCGAGATGCGAGTGCAGGGGTGATCAAACGGCGCGGAGCGGGTGAGGGCGGGAGCAGCGCTGGTGCTGCCGCGTGGCCAATCGGACGACTGCGCGGTGGCGGCGCTAGGGTTAGGCCCGAGGGCGCGGGTGCGGGAGTGAGAAAGTGGGGATGGCCGACGCGTGGGCGGCGGTGGATCGGACGGCCGGAGCTTTTCCCTTTTTCTTTTCTTTTCTAGAAATTCAAATAAATATCCAAAAGCTCTAAAAAATAGTAGATAAATCCCAAAATTTCACAAAAAAATACCAGAAAAATCCTTGAGACCTAAGGAACTCAAATAAAATACTTTCAACTTGTGTTAATGTATATTTTAATCATATTAAGTTATTTTAAATTTTTGAAAATTCATTTAGGCTTGAATTAATTCCAGAAAATTTCAAAAATTAATTTTTAAAATTTCAGGCTTTAAAAACTCTATAAAAACAGGATGTTACAGATCGAGAACACTAGGGAGGTTCATATGTTACACTTACAATATAAACTTTAATTACCTTTATGTTCTATGGTTGTGAATGTACGGTCCATCGCAAACAAAAACCAATTAAATGGGTAATGCCAAATGAAGGATTTTCATTTATCTTAGAAAGAATTCAATTAGCTGCAATGCTCACCATCATGATTTTAGAATTAAACTACATAAACACAAGGATCTCATTCATGAGCTTAATGTTTGTCTAGGGACAAGCAAAGATTTAAGCTTGGGGAGGTTGATGTGTGCATTTTACATACATAATTATTATTATTAGTTTGCATATTTATTACTATTTTTAATCTATTTTTATGTCTTAATAATCAAATCAAATTGAGTCTATGCAAAAATCCCACAGATGTCAGGCGTTGTTGCAATCTGGAAGGAATTAAGGAGGATCCTGTATTTTTGGAAGATATTTCGAGGCAACCAACAACCCATGCCAATCTAGGAGTCAAGATAAGCACAACATATTGGCATAGGGAGCCATGCATTGATTCCACATAGAGGCTTTGTAGTACCTTAAATACTATGTCGGGAGGGGGCAAAGAATGATAAAACTACATCACATCGACGTAGGAAGACACCACCACATCCTAGAGGGGAAGAACACCTCCAGCACCTTCTTCCACCTCTGGCTCATCATTTCCACCATATCTCCACAAGATTTAGCCATATATGGTTTCTTCATCAGATTGGATTTGTGGTTTAATCTATTATTTCTAGAATTGTCATCTCTATGTTGTTTGTGCATTCTTTCTTTATTATTGAGTAAACTATTTAGTTCTTGAGGTCACGGGGTATCCTGATGTAGAGATCATGAGATAGATCAACGATCCGGTGTGGCTTAGTATATTCTTGTGATGATATTCCTCATGATGTTTGTACGAACATTGGCTGTGAACCAACTCCAACTGCCCTTATAGGACATGAAGAATAGCACCGCTAGATGAGATGGAGATGAAAGGTGGAAGGGTGATAAACTATACCTAATTCTCTAGATCGTTGATGTGAGGGAATTACGAAGACCCATCTGCCTAAGGCTATTGCCTAGGGTCCATCATAAGGCCTTCCTTAAGTCCGTCTCATATTGATGCTATATATGGTTGTTACAAGTGGATGTTACAAGGGGTATGTTTGACAGACATGTTCATCTTCAGCTCCACCCTCATAAATATGTTATGAACACCACAATGGTACTCACTGAACCTCTGAGCTTTAGTAGTGGAGAACCGCGCGTCAAGAATGCCTTTAATTATTATATATCGGACAATTTATATTTCAATAATTTATTATTACTGCCTATTTAATTTCTTTTTATTTAATATCAGGAGTAGACATTTGCAATACAAAACCTATCGCTCCTCATCGATACGATACTCTTACCCATTTGAACTAGCTTTTGGCAATGATACTGTGCACTTGTGGGGAGCATTCAACCATCAACAACTTCTAGTCTAAGGATAATCTCCGTAGACATGGCTAATTGTAGTTTGATGTTTCCCACCTTCCGCTAGCCCTAGCTTTGAAGCCCCTTGGTTGTGTTCCTAGGAAGGGCATATCCATTTCAAATGGAGAAACATTCAGAATTATGTATTCAAATCCCTTCTTTTGGGGATATCCCTGAGGGTTTTTTTTTTGTGTTTTCCATGGGCATAAAGCTTAGTGGGCCATAGCTCCATTACGTAGAAGTTAAATTCCTAAGATTAAAATACATCACTGGTATCACAACTTATGAGGTGGATGCATCCAGGTCACAGAACTAGAGGAGGGTTACTCAAATGGGTCATATAACTGGTTTAAATGGTGCATTTGGATCGAAATCAGACTATGGGTCTGTTCTTTTTGGCTGCGGTTGATGGCTTTTGACTGCGGCTGATGGCTTTTTGGCTGTTTGCAACAGAGATTGCGGAAAAAGAGATACTCGCTTGGAATTTTTGATGATACAGATATTAGTTTTTTAACGTGTACTATAATTAACTTGTAGACCTCATCTTAAAAAAATACTCTATTTAAAAGTTAGTTACTGTAGCAAAAGCCAAAAGCGGCTTTTAAAAGCCGTAAAGAACAGGGTCTATGTGGCGCAATCCTAATCAAGCGGCACTGACACATAGGACGACGTGGTGGGATTTTTGCAGTTAATCCCTAAATTAACTTAACCTTCTCCTTTTGACTCCTTCCACCCCCACTGTCCTCAAGCCATCTCTTTCATGCATCCTTCTCATATCACCCTCTCGTCACCTCGCCACAGTCATCACTAGTTGATTAGCCGATCTGGCCGATTCAATGGTTGTGAAAGAAAGCAAAGGGAGAGGAGCTCAACCAAGAAGCAGCAGTAGTGTCCAAGATTCACACCTCACCTCGCTCGCCTAGATCCATGGCAGTGAGCCCAAATCCACGGCAACGAGCTCCCAGCCACGGCGAAGATGCTAGTCGTCGATTTGCAGAGGACCTCCTCATCGTACTTGGCACCTGATGTGTGCTACACAACATATGTGAGAGGAGCAGATGGACCTAGAGCTCCAGTGGGAGATCATCAACGGCGAGATGGTGCCAGAGAACCCCCTATAGTCAAAGAGCACCAAGAATGTTAGGGACAACATTGTTGTAATAACTACGGTATTAGCAAATATTTGAATAAAATTTTGAAATTATAAACAGGTAATAAAGCATGTTTCCAACATAAATTAAATGAGAGGAGCAAAAATAAAATAATTGCAAGATCATAAATCTCTTCCAAGTCATTTAAATATGAAAACATGCTTAACAGGTGTAACATCCCAGAATTTAAGTGTGAATTGATTTATTTTATTTTAATAGTAGATAATATTTTGGTCTAATGGGCTAATAGTGGGCTATTTTTGTCTAATCTTAACCCTAACTCTTTCTAGCAACCCTATTTACTAATCCCATGCCCTAATCACCCATCTATGGCAATGAAACACCGTTGCTGCTGCCGTTTCATTTTCTTGTCACTCTTGCCGCACGCCGCCCAAGACATGCTATGCGCCGCCGCCTACTAACATGCTACTGCTACGGTGTTGCCGCACATGAAGCCAATGTCTCACTTGCTGCCTCTCACTCCCACCATCACACCTCCGCCACTGGGGGGCCTTTCCATGCCACGGCTACCACTAGCTACGCCGAAGCATGTGTGGTGTGCTGTTGCCACTCCATGGAGTTGCTACAGTCACTATGTACTGCTATATCTTCCCCTATGCAAGTTCTGCTGCTACATGCTGCTGGTTGCTAGGTGCTGGAAGGGGCCAGCTCCCCCTTTCATGGTTGGGTAAATTTGAATTATAACACTCTATATTTTAAGAAATTTTTTTTGTCATTAGTGCTATTTGCTCCCACACTCATCAAATGTAATTACATTATATAGGTTATTTGGCTCCTTATTTCTAAATTCTGGCTCCGCCTCTGGTTGCTGCTGCTTCATGGATAGAAAAAGAAGACAAGATAGAGAGGTGCAAGGTTGAAGAGGGGTAGAGGGAAACTAGGAGCATGTGTTGTGGTGTTTTTTTCTTCATAGTGTGTTGCTAAAGCCCCCACGTGTCTGCTTGTTAGGGAACAGAAGAAGAGGCTAGCTAGGAATAGAAGGGCTCCGTGTCGTTTCTTAGGGTAATGATCTAAACTCTTTTCCTCTACTAGTTCATCATTTAAATCAAGTCCATGGCATATATTAGTGTGAGTAGATGTGTGTAGTTCTAGTAATGCTGCCGAAACCCTACTCATTAGATCGTTCCATGGGCAACAGTAAAGAGCAATTTTTGGCACTTTCCATGGTTAACTTGGGAAACTATTTTACTAGATAGTTTTAGATAATTTTGTTAGTTTTCTATTAATTATTTAAACACATGATTTAGTTGAGTAGAATAAAAGTTATGAATTTTGAAAGCTTGTCTTCCAATGAATCATCGTCATTGGGTTGTGTCGTGGTAAAGCCTAGATTAACATTATCATGTGGACGACTTAGGGTTTTTGCCCTACATGAAAATTGTAGATAAATATTCAATCTTTATATAGAGTGCTACAAAACTAAATTTGGTTGGAGAGATTAAAAGTTATGGCAATTGAAATTTTGCTGTTTTGCAAATAGCTGCAATAAGACTTTGTCATGGTAATATTTAGATTAAAAATAGTATACTGCCAAATTAATATTTGAGATGAACTAAGAAATTGTGCATTAGAAAATGTAGATCCTCAAACTATTTTCATTTGTTGTATTATAGTAAGTGTTAAAATACATATGAATTTTGTAAGGTTGCCACCAGCGAGCCATCGTTATTAGATAATGCTTTGGTAATTTTGGGCATAACTAAATAGAAGTAGCTAATTTTCTGTATTTGCATGGGTAATTTAATATACATATATAATTGTTAAGCTTGTTGTCCAATAAGATAACGGAACTATTTTTGGGGTTAAATAATTTAATCAGGGTTTGTGGCCAACTAAGAAATTACAGAAAATCTTGTATAGATTCTAGAGCTTGGGAGTCAAAAGTTATACTATTTTTGATACCGGAACAGTAGGGGAGACTGTCATGGTGAAAGGGTGTATTGCGGAATTGAGAAGCATATATACGCGATGTTATTAAATTATTGTTCTTGTACTGTTGAGGCTTGTTGTTGAGATTTAGTATTTATTGCAGGAGGAGTAGCATTGGGGTTAGTATCATCTTTGAATCAACCCGCTCTTCACAACTATAAAAGGCAAGTGCATGATAGAATGTTACACAAGTGGTTTGTTCGTGTTGTTTATGTTAAATAAATACTTGCCATGATGATCCATGTGTTTATGCTTGCTTCTTATAATGCTCACATGACTATGGTTAAATGATGATGATGACTATGATTAAATGATGATGATGATTATGGTTAATTGATTATAACATTGAATGGCTAATGTTGACAAGTGACTAATGAATAAAAGAATCATAGTATTGCATGTTGAGTATTCATATTGAAAAGAGGTGACCTATGTGGCCCTCTAGAGTCTACTTTGTGTAGACGATCCACGGGAGTAGGTAGAAAAAGACCTATTTCGGTGGACACTTCACAGGAGTGGAGAAAGACCTGCTTTATTAGGTACTCCACGGGAGTGGAGTTGAGCACCCTGTATGAAAAAGGACAGGGTAAGAGTGGTTCATCAACAGGTGCAAGAGTGGTCATCGACAGATGAACACTCTGCTATAAGCAAAAAAAAAAGTGGAGACATGTGCATTGCTTTCATGAAAAGATAAATGAAATATTGAGACATGTGTATGGTACAAACGAGAAGATATGTGAAATTGAGATATTTGTGAAGTTGATGTGAATACATGGACCATGTTTTATATCGTTTATTATTCTATTGTGTACATGCCGAGTCGTGGATGAATAAAATTATACTATTCATGTAACTCTTAGATGAATAATAATTCCCTTTAGAATTTATTGATATTATATTGTTGCTACTTGTCAAAGTTCCTTGATTAAATTTATAGTCGTTTTTATCTTAATGTTAATTATTGATTCCTTATTTGTTCTCATATCTATGTACATGGTTATGCTGTGGAACTATAATAGAAGTCTAGTTGATAGCAATTCTTATTTAATGGTTAAAATTGATAGCAATTGGAGTTATATGTGATATTCTGGGATTTTGTTAAGCCGAGGTGTTACAGTAGGTATCAGAGCGAGTGTTAGATCGATAGAAAATAAACTAGTTGTAATGCCCTGGACACCATTTCGACGTTTGCGGAAGTTTTTATCGGTTCGCGGAACATTCTTTTTTGGGGAAATCGCGAAGGCAGGTTTCAACTGCAAAATTAATTAAAAAGAAAAGAGAAACAATTGGTGGGCTGTCTAGGGAGGGAGGCTGGGCTTCCCACCTTCTACCATGGGCCCAAGCCGCCCCCACTCAGCCCAAGTCGCCCCACCCAGCCCAAACCACAGCACCCCTTTTCCTCTAACCCTAGGCGCCCCTCCCTCCCCTTGTGGCCGCCACCCCCAGCCCCCCCTTGCGCCTCCACCCCCTCCCCCATTGCCCTTTTCACTGCTGCCCTACTGCAAAGGAAAAATCAGAGAAGAGAAGGAAGAGAAGGGAGGAGAAGAAGGGAAGGAAAGAGGAAGAAGGAAAGGAGGGGTGATCTTGAGGGATCACCAAGGTAAATTTTTTCCACCTCAATTCTCCCTGTTTTAGGTGTAATTAGGGTTCATAGCCTAAGTTTAGTAGTGATCTAGCGGGGGAAACAATTGATTAGCGTTAAATTGCTGACTGCGCGTAGGTTGATTCGAGCAGCGCGTCTGTTCGTCTAGATTAGAGTATCAAGACGATCTTTTTCTATGGATCTGGTCAACATGAAAGCTGTAGAGGACGTCAAAACCTAGCTTCTGTAATTTTTTTTTCTGATTTTTTGGCCGTCGGGTTTGGGTGTAGTAGAGTCAGGAACTTTGCTGTGTGGCAGAGTAGTAGTCTGAAACTAATTGATGTTCAGGTGTAGTTTTAGAGGGGTAGATGAATTTTATGATTTTGTTCACAATAACAAAAGTTGTAGGAAATTATGTAAACTAGCTTCTGTAAAAAAATCATGAATTTTAAAGAATTTTACAGAAGGTGGAATTCGTTAGAAGTTTGCTGGCCAGATCGCCGAAGAAGAATCTATCCTTTGTTTTCCGTGATATTTTACACCCTTTTAGAAGTAGATTAAAAATAGGATATCTACTGGACAATTGTAGGTTTTTCTCTGTAGTTTCCAGAAATATCTCATTTGCTGTGCCTGGACTAGTAGTTTTAAAGATACAAAAAAACAAGCAGTGCTGCTGCAGTGGGCTGGGCGTAGTATCGTCGAGCGGAGAGGGTATTGTCGGGTTAGGGCTTAGCGGCATTTTATTTTCTTAAGATGTGAATACCTTGCTGTAGTCTTGTACTGAGAGATAATTTTAGACAGGTGGCTTCGCTCCTGACCGTGCGTGAGTGCTATGCTTCATCGGTAGAGGCAAGTAAACTTAGTGGATATGTTACCGTTTAACTCGTTAATCATACTACATTCACTTTAGATAATTCTCTTAATTTGATATGCTATGCCATTGTTATATGCTTTCTTGATGTAGTCTATGTGGTAGCAATTTAAAAACCTATTGTTTATGCCCTTGATGGATTAATTATGGTTTTTGCGGTAATATACCTAATGAAACCAATATGGTTATGGGGTAGTATTCTTTACGAGGATAATGTGGTCTTAGTGGTAGTATTCCTAATGAATATAATGTGGTCTTAGTGGTAGTATTCCTAATGAATATATTGTGGACTTAGTGGTAGTATTCTTATTGAATATATTATGGTCTTAATGGTAGTATTCTTAATGAATATATTGCGGTCTATGTGGTAGTATTCTCTATGAATCGATTGATTATGATCTTGGTGAATTGAATGTGGATTATGTGGTATTGTCCCTATTGAATCACATGTGGATTATGAAGTAGTATTCATGATGATTATGTTGCTGATCTTTGTGGTTAAATCCTTATGAATTATGTTTATCATATCATGACATATCATTTACATCATGGATATCGCCGCACATAGCCGCGACTGTACCGGTATAGCATCGTACATTGGCACTATTATTTTGTTGGGTAAGGGTACAGTAGATTATATGCATTTTTATTATGGATGGATCATTGGCATACTGATACAATATGTTGCGGATAAATTATTTGTATACATATACAGCTTCTTAGCTTTTATTGTGGGATTGGCCCTTAAGGGTCACTTGTGGTATGAGGAATGTGGCTGTGGTCGTGGAATAGGGTTCACTCCCTTGTTAATAGTGGATGTGAATGTGGGAAATAATAAAGTTAGTGAGGAAAAATATGCTAATGCTATACTAATATTGGTAGTATTAGTGGTTGAGGATATGAAGTAGTCAAACGAGATTTATTTGCTAATGTTTTACCGTTGTTGGTAGTGATTTGGGTTGAGAATAAAAATGTGGTCATTGTGGAAAATAGTTGTTGATGCTTAAACCATTATAGTTTAATTAGCTTTTTAAACAGTTTATTTGCTAAGATTTTTATCTCACCCTTGTTCTCCCCTTTCTAGGTGATTCTTGAGTATGCATGAGAAGGGTAGAGTGGCACAACACTATCACACACTATCTCATGAATTATACTGTAATAAATATATGGAGTCTCTAATTATTCATCTTTGTTCTTCATTGTTGATCATTTTTAATTAATAATGTTAGACTGTGGTTCACTTTAGTTGGTTAAAATTGTTAGTGGTTGTTCCTATTTAATAATTTTTCATTACCTTCTGTTTTGTTATGTTTTCGTTTAGCTTATCATGTTTTAGAAGATGTTGCTAGTTTATTTTACCTTGTAATCTGGCTAGTTGTGGAGTGGTTTAGTGGCATCCCAGGGTAATGTGGATCCTAAGGTGTTACACTAGTAACTTATGTTAATTTATTCAACTAAAATTTGATTTAGGAACGGTTAAATAAACTTAAAATTTGGCTTAGGTTAATGTTATGGAGTGGCCCCACCTTTGCCCATTTGATCTGTTGGGCCAAGAGACCCATTATGCATATAAAAGGATATTTGTACCCCAATTTGGTGGTACCTATGAAAAATTGTTTGTTTGCACTACCATGGGTGTGGCAACTAGTTCAATGTGACAACTTGCCGCTGAGTAACCAGTTCAGTGTGGCAACTAGCAAATTTATGTGTTAGCAACTAGTAAAAATCCAATCTGTTAGTAATTATAGTTGTTAGTACCTATGTACAAGCAACTAACTTAGGTTCTAGTAATAAGCAACTCTAAGTATTGGCAACTATGCATTTGAAAGCTTAACTTATCATTATGCCACCAAGACAACTGCAATATGAATCTTATTTTGTTCAGTTCATTGTATCAAACACAATAATTTAAATGGAACGCAAAACACTATGTTGAAGGGATACACTCAATTAAATATTAAACAATGAACTAGTTCAAAACTCCAACTCATATCCTGTGCCGTTGACTTGTTTGTGTGGTCACTCTAACATATGACCAATAGAAAGGAAGCATTATCGAAATAATATCGCTAGGTTTTTTTCAGTTTATATATGGTTTATGCTTATACTGTCTACAGTAACTAGCTTTTAAACAGTGTATTTTTTAAGATAGAGTCAGCAGGAAAATTATAGTAAAAAGTATGCTGAGTTCAGCTGTACCGGCCAAAATCACGTACAACTATTTCCTTCTGCGAACTGTCTCTCGTGAATAGCCAGAATTCAAATATTTAAGCTATATAAGCCATCAGTCCAAAAGAATCCACTCTATATCTCAGCAAAGAGGATAGAAGGTGTGCAAAGTGTCTAATTTGTCCTTGGCACAAAATTGTTAAAAATGAACCTCTCTCACTCCTCTGTGCTCCTCCTTGTAACATCCTAAAGTTTTTATTTTTGCCTAAAGTTAGTTTAAAATGCCACTTTATTAATTTTGAGAATTTTTGGATTTAAAAAATTATTCTGAATTTTAAAAGTATTTATTGTGATTAATAAAAGGTTAATCGAGCTAAAATAATTTATTTAAATTCAAAATGATTTAATTTGAATATCTGATTTTTCTTAGATTTTTGAAGTTAATTTGATATCTTCTAAATTAAGTATTAATGGGATAATTTGGGATACGTGAGTTGTTCTCTTTCCGAATCACCTAAAAATATTATTTTAATCACTCCAATGTGTGTTAAATGGTTACCATTTTCTAGTGTGTACTAACTACTCCAAGATTTTGGAGTGACTAAGAACAAATGCCAATATTTTATATTGGGCATTTGCTAGCGATCGGATATTCCGTTTGGTCGCTCGGCTGTAACATTTTCAGTTATATATGAAATATTTTCACATCATATTTGTAATATTTTTCATTGATGTTTTTGTTGCAACATTTTTTATTTCATGTATGCAATATTGACTTTTGTATTACACATTTTTATTTCATACAGTGATTAAAATTGTTATACACATTATGTAAGAATGTTACATCGTAGGAGTAAGATGTGAATACTTACATCGTTCTTTGTTTTTTTGTTGCATACATAGCCAACAAATGTTACAGATATAGACGAGAAATGTTGCGGATAGAAATACTCATATCATTCTTTGTTTTTTTGTTGTAAATATGGATGAAAAAATATTGTATATATAATCAAAAAATATTATAGTTGAGTATCCAAAGCTAGTGTCTAGATCAAACGTCGAGTGCTAGCATTTCCTTTTTTTATTGTGATGCAACCAATTTTGAACTTATAAAATGGGTAGCATTTCCTTTTTTTTATGGGAAAATTGGATTCATACCATCAAAAGAACAGATTGTTAGATATATACCATCAAAAGAATCTACTTTAGATATGTACCAGCAAAAGATATCACTTCTTAGCAGCTTACCACTTCTGTGAACTCGAACGTTAATCGTGACCATTGTACCCTTGCTAGAAATGATTATATGGCTACACTCCAACTCCCATTCCAAGCAAGCAAAGTAGCTGCGCTCCACTTCCATTTCAAAGAGATTATAACAGGATATAAGAGGTCATATAAAACAATATTTTAGTAGGATATGACACAACCTCTCAGCAAAATATAACACAAACATTTGAGAATTATATAACACAATTTTGCTGCCATTTCAATACCATAATAGCAGGGTACAACTAATTTTTGCAAGTTCACCATAATCTGAGATAATACTGCATAGCAGCACCATAGTTACACAGGATCCCTAGTTACACATATAGAGTTGCACAAAAGACCACAGTTGACCAGCCATGCTCACACACAAAATAGAGTAAGAAAGCTAATGTTTCTAGCTAATAATGAGCCTTCAATTAATTCCTTCAGGAGAGATAGATGCCATCCTTCTGGTTGTAGGACCTGGGCTAGTTGGAGAAAGAGAAGACATGCTTCTTGTTGTTACACCTGGACTGGACATCACCTTTGGATCAACCATGGAGACTTCAACAACTTCAGGTTTGGATTTCCTAGGAGGTACAACATAAGTTAGATAGGGAACATAATGCATTACACATCAAGCATATTATTACAGTGGGATCCCTATTACAGTACCTTTGCTTTTTTGGTTTTTTTGGATGAGGTGGTGGAAGCTCTTGTTCTAATTCAGCTTGAGTGGCAAGACAACCCTTCTCTATATGTCCAAACCGAAAGCACCTTTTGCATTGATATGGGCCTCTTTTCCCGCCTCTCCACTAGCCTTGATTCTTTTCTTCCTTGGTCTACCAAAGAGCCGTTCTAGCTTTGGAGGAATCATTTCAAACCTGTGGTCAATTTTTGGCCATTGAGTCTTGTCACCCATTGGAGTGACCACAAACCGATAAGTCTGTCTTGAACCTCTCTACCGAGTAGTAGTCATCCACAAAGTTCTCAATGTTAAGTTGTCTAACTTTCCCAAATAGAGCTATTGCATGAGTGCATGGTTTTCCGTAATCGCCATTGACCACATCCACAAGTTCTTTTCTCGAATGTCAACAGAACTCTCCAATTCTTCCCTTCTTTGTTATTCCCGATATCTCGCTTCGACATTGCATCACTCTTTGGATTTCATAGTGCAGCTCTCGACTCTTCATGTTCAACTCATGTAACACACTTGGCGTGATACGCCTTCCATTCTATTGGCTATCAATTGCCTTGTGTAAATCTTCTCCATGATCTTCTCCTAATCTTATCCATTAGATCAAGAATTGGAAGGTCTTTGTAATCTTTTATCCAATTGTTGAAGCATTCTGAGATGTTGTTGTTCACATAATCAACCTTGCATTCTTTGGAGAATTTAGATCTGTTCCATTTCAGCTTGTGATGCCTATTTAAAAAGGGAATTGCTTTAGGACTAGCTGCTGCAATTTTCTCCATTAGTGTGTCATACCTACGATCTGTACATGCCCATGCACAAGGCCACATATACTTCAAAGACATCACCCTTGAATTTTTCTGAAATTAGCCATGAGGTGCCTAAAACACTCACGGTGCTCAACATAACCTTTGAAGACCTTATTGACAGCATATGCTAATCCCTTACAAGCATCAGTGTGAATTGTTAATCCAGGGGGAGTCCCAACTGCTCTTTTTAGTTGCGCCATGAACCATGCCCAGTTCGAATTTGTCTCTTTGCCAAATATCCCATATCACCTCCTCTCATATGTTCACTGCAGCAGGCATCTTCTCCTCTCCTATGTTCACTGCAGTAGGCATCTCCTCCTCTCCCATGTTCACTGCAGCAGGCATCTCCTCTCCCATGTTCACTTCAGCGGGCATCATCTCCTCTCTTACGTTCTGCTCACGTCCACCCACTACTATGAACAACTTTACTAGTCTAGATGCCCTTAACAAATCAAGAAGCTGAGCATTTGAAACCAACTTGCACGTCACATTATCCCCTGTTATAACCCAAAAATTTGCCACTTGATCGTTGCCTCATTTAAAATATGGATCAATATCTTTCTCTAAATCGATGATTGAGTACTCTTCTGAATGAACAAGCCAGCTTACTGTCCTACCCCGATTGTACTCCTTTCTACCATCCCGCATAGTCAAGTAAGCATTGATTGTGATTTGTACTGTACATGTACTCCTGCGATAACAATGGCACACATAGAAGTGAGAACAAATGTGATGCCAATCAACAACAATTCCAGGTCCTCATCCACTCATTAATTCCCTTTTGCAAAGCCATGTGTCTGCCCCCACATCCATCATACTAGCAAAATAGGTAGAAATTGCAAGAAATTACAGAGGTTCAGAAGAAAGGAAAAGGTTCTTACCCATCTGGCGTCTCAGAAGGATCCATACAGCTCAATTCGAGGTTGATTAATCAGCACTGATATCAATTCGAGGTTGATTAATCAAAGACTGTAAAAAGGAAAACCTAGGATTTAATAAAAAAAGAAAGATGAGAAACGAAGAAGGGAAAGACAGCAGCATCATGGAGGTAGGGCACACGAAGTGGTCACCTGAGAGAGGTGCGCCGGTGGGCGGATGGTGCTCAGCAGCGCCGCGTTCGCGAGGAAGTTCAGGGAGGACGACCCGGTGCTGGACAGGATCGACCGGGAGATCCTGCGCCGAAGCCACCACGGCGACGCCGTGGCCGCCGGGAAGCTGTTCAGCTACGACGGATGGTGCTCTGAGGGGGAGGTGAGGCTGTGCTCCAATCCCCAGGAGCCTGGCAGGAAGGGAGAGGCGCCGCCGAGGAGACGAACATGCCCAGCGAGTCGCCCGAGAAGCAAAGAGCGAGAGTACAGGTATGTAGGGTTGTTTAGGAGAAGGGCAAAACTAGAACTTCTTACATACTGATCAGTAAAAAAAATAGAACTAACGATCGTACTAACAGAAGTAGACGGAATGGTAGATTTCTATAGTATCTTCATTTTTTGCTGGTACATATCTAAAGTAGATTCTTTTGATGGTATATATCTAACAATCTGTTCTTTTGATGGTATGAATCCAATTTTCTCTTTTTTTATTGTGATGCAACCAATTTTGAACTTATAAAATGGGTAGGTCAGGGTGAGTATGAAATGCTCGAACCCTCTGCTCGTAATTTCCATTATCGTCAAGGAGTACAGAATGACTACACGATGTTGCCATGGTTCCCATAGGCCATAGCCGCCGATCGCCTCAGCTAGTCGCGCTCTCTCCCTCGATCGCGCACCAAATCGCCGTCGCCGACGCCCCCCTCCTTCCCCTCCCTTCCTCCTCGGCCCATCCTACTTCTCTCCCACGCTGGCCTCCGCGCCGCCGCCCTTGCTAACGCCCACTTTGCTGCTGCGCGCACTCCGTATCGCCTCCGCACCGCATAGGCTGCCCGCCGGCCGTTCTCGCTCCGTCGCCTCCTGCCGTCGTGCCTCACCTTCGTCTCTGTGTCCGCCCGTCACATCCTCCCCACTACTTAGTGACTTGGAGATCCGTCCGGACCCTTGTCACTATAAAAGCTCGCCAGAGGAGTCCCCAGAGAATAAGACGTCACCGGAAATGTCCATGGCACTACCCCGGCAAGCTAGGAGGGACACCAGCATCGAGGCAATGGCGCGGCCAGTCGCCGTCGACCACCGCATCAGCCTCCCCTACTACTTCCGCATCGCCGACAACCTCCTCCGCCAGGTCAAACCCTAAGCCGAAATTCCCATGCCAGAATCTCTCCGCTGCCTCGCAATCTCGTCTTTTGGTACTAAATTTGTTAGCTTGCGTGTAAAAGCGGTAGTTTTGGTTCGAGGACGCGGTTCGGTGAATTGGGGCTTATTTGCTACGCAATTGATGCAAAGTATGTTTGTTAGCTCGCAATTTGTGTTATGGTTTTATATGGTTGTGTGGTACGCAGGCTAACATATATCGAGAGGAGAAGAACCTTGTCGATCTGTACATCATCCTCCTGAGATACTCGAGGTGGGGTGCACAGCATTGGTGTATCTTGGTATTAGCTTGCTAATATCTTAAGCTTGGGTATTAAATGTTATGTCTGATCACTGGCAGCTTGCTGTGTGAGACAATCCCGAAGCATCGTGATTACCATGCATTCAAGTCAAGAGAAAAGGAATTCTTCAAGAAAGGCCCACATAACTCTGATGTATTGCCTCTCGAAGCTTAAGAATTACTGTTTCAGCATTCATAAGTTGGATGTATACTTGAAGAATTGAACAGCAGAATACATTCTTCTTTGTTAAAATGTGTAAAAACATTCTTCTTTGTTAAAATGTGCAAAGTTGTCATGACGAAAATGCATAACTCAAGCTCTAAAATGTATTGCTTAGAGTAACATAGCATTCGAGGATCATAGTATGTCCTTTTGAATTTAGGATGAAAATATGAAAATATTTTTGTTGAGTGGCCCTTTTTGTTGTAGAAACTCTTGAATGTTGTCAATGAGCTAGAGTCCCTGAAGCCAGTTGTGCAGCAGCAAATTGCCGAGCTCAATAGAGGGGGTGCAGAAGAACCTAATGATCTACATGGAACCTATGCTACAAATAGTGCAATCAGTAGGATGGATCAGCTTATGCCAAGTCCATATATGGCAAAGGTACACCCGGCGTTGCACTTTATTTCCCATCTTACTGGTTTAAACCAATTTAGCAAACAAAGGGTTATGTACTGCAAATTCGTAGCACTTGTTCCAGCCATTTTATTATTTCTTTTTTTATGCAGCCATTGGTTGGAAGCCATACAGGATTATTGCAGAAATCATTCTCTGGAGGGAAGCATCAAACGGCACCACCACAGAGTGTCAAACCTGATAGGCAGCTAGTCAAATCGTACGTGTATCATTTGATCCTATTTATGTGCATGATTTGGTGTATTTCATTTGACTTAAACAGTAATTAGATAAGTAGATGCAGGAACTTTCAGGTTGAACACTGATCACAATCATGTAAACAGAAGATCAGTTGGACTGTTCACTAGCTTACCTTAAAGATTTCAGTAACTCAATAGAGTTTTTGGGCACTTCTATTAGGATTATGGAGTTATAGGGATAACCTAGCTGTTAGGACTGCTGAATGTTGCGTCAAAGGCCATAGGTTCAAGTCCTCATTATGTAATATATGTTGAGTGAGACAATTTTTTGAAGAGATCTAGCTCTAATTTTTTTTGGTAAAAATAAAAGCATACATTGACCTGGCAAGAGTCAGTTATCTTTATCAATCTCTTGTGAATATTATACTGAGTGTTATCTGGAATTGGGCCATGTACTTCATACTTGAAATCAATGTTTGGTTTGACTGCATTCAGATTAACATGTATCATCTTGTTCTGAAACCATTTTGTACTATAAAAAATTAAAGATATTGAATTTACATGGCTCCTGTAAAAACGGTCAGACTGGTTTTCCTATTTCTATTCCTTTGTTTCTCTTTTGATCCCTTTGCTTTTATCATCCAACTTGCTACTATAGATTAAATTTCCACTTTTTTTACTTAGTGAACATATGGAATGTTCTAGAAAACTGTTGATTTGCACTTATAGTTGTTCAATAATTCTTTCTGTTAATAAACAAGGAGAAAATAGCTTTCATTTACTGTGTAAATTATGCAGATATGCCAATTTGCCTTATCCAAAAGAAGAAACACTATCCAGACATTCGATATTAGGACCTAATGGGCTTAGTGGCGCATGGACAGGACCTGCTACTGGTATCAGGGTATAATTATTGTTCTCATTTAATTTATGTGTTTGCTTTAAAGATTAGAAACTATTGACTTATGGATTTTGTTACTGCTTGTTTCAGATCCAGTATCCAAGTAATCCTGAATTAACCCAAAGTGATATCACTAGGTGAGAACTCAGATAGTTTTGAGCTTATTCTTTGAAAGAAAGCCAGTCCATACAGCAATATTGATATATGAATTTCTTTTGATCACTTGATGTTGTTGTTCCATTTCTTCTGCAGTTTAGTGCCAGCAATCTTGAACCAAGATGGCTTGGATGGTCCTAGTACAACATTGCAGGATGGTCCCACAAATAACTATGAGAATATGCAGTCTGTTCTCTCACTTGATGATGGTCGATGGCCTTTACCAGTAGAAGAGCCAACCTCTGTCTCTCCTGGTTTTGAAGAAGAATTTTCCCAGCTGAATATCAGACAGCCTTCTCCCCCACCTGTCCTGGCACAAGTGCATCCTGAGCGTAGACCAATTTCTTCGTCAAGAGTTGCTGATCCAAGACCAGGACTTGCTACCTCTGACACTGGACGCTATCAGAATTTGCATGTGGTAAATTCAAACTGCAATTTCTTTACATTTCCACGGTATTGTTCCAGATCCACTGTATTATAGTGAAGACATGAATGAGTATGATTCTTTTATCTGCATTTCATTTGTAGCCAATGTATACTGTAGACTTGTTTTGACTTTTGACTGATGGTTTGATTTTGCCTTCTTGTCAGCCGGTGACGTTAATGGAGTGCTTTCTGAGGGTTGCTGAGGCAAATACTACAAATAATTTGGAAACATGTGGGATTCTTGCTGGTACTCTGGTATGCACCTTCCCCATGAAGGAAATGAAAGCAATATTATGTTTGTCTATATCACTAATATTAAAATGTTTTTTATGTAGAAAAAGAGAACTTTTTATGTGACAACACTGATAATTCCTAAGCAGAAATCAACATCTGATTCAGTAAGTTGTTATTTTATGCTGTTATCTTGTTCTGCATCTTTTTCTTCCATTAGATGTCAAATCTCAACTGGCCTCTTTTCTAAATAATTTACTTGGTAGAGTTCTTTCTAAATCCTACTTTGTATAGTATATGTTGCATATCAGTAATTCACAGTGACTGAAGTGATTGCTTAACAAAACATTAGGAAAAAAATCTGCTAATGCTCATGATTCTAAATTGTACATTATCTAGTGCCCTAACCAGTTGACATGGTAGAAGGAAATGCTTCCAGCCAAAGAATTCTTTTTTATTCAATAAATATAAAACTTGTGTTTTAGGAAAGTCCTCTTTATGGTTTTCTGTTATATTGCTGGGAGCCGGAGAGCAGTGGGCACGGGAAAGTTTGTGACCACTCTTGAGTTTGAATAAGATGACTCGTTTAATGGCTATTGGCTAATGTTGTATCCGTCATACGCATCAGCTAGGAGCCTATGCCTTTATGTTTTTGTTTCTCTCTTCTTAATGCAAGTTTACATGTTGCAGAGCAGTACCCAAAAGGTAGCATTTTAAGAAATAAATTACATGGTTTTCCTTGTTTTCTAGTGTCAAGCTACAAATGAAGAAGAAATATTTGAAGTTCAGGACAAGGGCTCACTTTTTACTCTTGGTTGGATTCACGTAAGTCTAGTTTAACGAATGTTTATTGTTTTACTTAAGCCGATATTTGGACTTTGAGTGTTGTCATGTATTTTAATGCATATCTAATGATCATACCTGAAGAAAATGTTAACATTAATCCTTGACCTGTTCTACTTTTCACTTACCAAGACTATTAATGTTATGTGTGTGGTACTGTAACATACACACTGTTCATGTGGTTACTGTAGCAACCGAAACATGCATTGTTCACGTGGTTACTGTAGCAGCCACGATTAGTTTCCATTCTTAGGGATTAGATTGATTTAGTTAGTTTAGAAGCTCATCTTCGGTTAGTTTGTTTCTTTTAGAGATTATTTCTTAGAAGTCAAGTCAAGTTACCCTATAAAATGTAGCATTGTATCTTCTTGAATCAGGAAAAGATGAATAAATAAGTCTTTAGTCTTTAAAGTTCAACTGTAGTCGTTCTCTTGACCAACTATTCTAGATCTATTCCTTCTCTAATCGGTACCCTCCTTCATCTAGCGCCGTTCTACTTCAAATCGTCGCGCTCGACCTCTCTCCAACGGATGATTACCCCATTGTTGTGCTAGTTCACAACAATTAAAGACACTGATCTAGCATGGCTAACTGTGTCTACTCAGACTATTAAAGACAATGATCTAGCATGGCAAACCCTGGCTACTCTGCTTAAGCTCTGCAAAAGCATTCTGTATCCAGCCGGGCACAAAGATGCTCTGCCACTGTTGAGTTATTTGAAAAGCCTATTCACAAATGGAAAATCTGTTGGTTCACATGGGGTGTCCATGTCCCCATTTGCAAAATGTGCATGATGCACTGTTGCAAAAATACCCATGAAATTTTATGGATGTAGTACATGTTATGCACACCTATGAAATTCATTGTTACCAGTCACATGTTTAAAGAAGAGTTAATCACATCAAACCACAGGTTTTATGACCATTGTTGCATAAAACCCTAGGTTTTTTGGCTAATGGCACTTAACCCCAGGTTTTATGGTCATATGGCTTCACAAAAACCCCCTGTCTACCATAAAACATGTGTTTTTTTAAACAAAAAATTGCTCTAAAGAATTTGCAGCCCATCCTTCATACTCTTAAGGTTGTTCACTCATTCCTACATACTCTAAAACACATGTAGTTAATATTAATTGTGGGAGTTTCATGATACTCTCAGTTGTGTTAAGGCAGCATTTATTGTTTTCTATATCCAAAATTCCAAACCCATTATATGAATGATATAGCGATATAATTATTCGACTGCTTGTCTCACCATTTTTCTGTTCTTTCCAGACACATCCAACACAGACCTGCTTCTTGTCTTCCATTGATCTTCATAATCATTATTCATATCAGGTAATCTCTTTACCTTCCAACATCTTCTGTGGTAGTAATTATTGTTTGTATTGTCCTCAGCACTCAGTGATGCATTTGTCCTGTAACTATTATCTTGTTGATGCGAACAAGAGAAGTTTATATAATCCATGTACAGTTTATTGTTCAGTTGTGGTCCAAAGATTTGAGATTCAAAATGCATGTTAGCAATGCAGCTGGGTTGTAATTTCTGGATCAATAGCTAAATGATTGTTGGTTCATGTTTCTTGTACAGTTCTATGGTTTCACTTGAAACGAATATCTGGAAAAGTGACTCTTTCTGGGCGTCATGGCATTTGTCTTGTTTGTTTTGGTCCAGTCTGGAATGTTAATGTGTAGCCAAAGATGACGGGATTCTTTGTTATTTCAATATCTTTGTTGCTAAATGTTGTGAGGATCAGCATGAATCTTGCGGTTAAGCACGTCCTGCCAATTAGTTTATTGTTTATTGGGTTATTGGTCAATTGAAATATTTCTCTGCATCATGCTTCTTTATATTTCAGAAATCACTCGTAGAAATTCATTATTTTTTGTTTGGCATCTTGGTGTCAACAGGTCATGCTTCCTGAAGCAATTGCAATAGTTATGGCACCTACCGATACAACAAGGTAATTCCATTGAACTTGCACTAATTTATTCTGTAATCCAGTTTCACCGCTATTGGTCATTATGTCATCGATGAATGTTGATTTGACGGCTTTTAGTTCTCATTGCTGTAGATTATCTTAAATATCGATATTTCTTATCCATAGTTCAATTTAATGCTTTAAAGTCAAGCTGTTAAACAAGACCTTGATAGTGCAAGGAAAGGGTAGTCCTTTCTAAGACCATCCATTTGCCTATGATTTTGTTAACATGTACATCCATCACCTGTACACTGTAAAGCTCCTCCCCTGCAGTTATTTTGTAGTCTTCAGTTCTGGTCAATTTGCTGAACCTGAAATAACGACGACTATGTACCGTTTTGCTCAGTGCCTTGAAAAGCTCATTTACAATTGGTGCTGTCATAATCATGTTTACTCCCATTAGACGATCATATGATTATGGTTTATGTTTCCTTTGAACAGGAAACATGGTATATTTCATCTCACGGATCCAGGTGGCATGGGTGTGATCCATGATTGCCAGGAGAGTGGATTCCATCCTCATGAGGAGCCTCTTGATGGTACGTCAATCTACGAGCATTGCTCCCACGTGTACATGAACCCCACTGTGAAGTTTGATATGGTCGACCTCCGTGAAGTGTGACTAAGGTCTGAGGAGCTTGGCTCCATTTAGCTACGTTTGGCAGCTATATTTCTGGCAGATACAAACCACTGAGCTTATTTATTTGTTATTACTATGCTGAAAGAATTGCGAATGTAAGCGTTTGTGCATAGTTATTCCATTCCATTTCCATGTACAGAGTTTTCGTATTGGATCAAGGCTTATTTGGAGATCTCAGGGGAGGGGGACATCCCCAGCTTGTGTTAGAAACTTATAATTTATTCCTTCTATTCTCGCTCTTATCATAAAGTATAGGTCCCTAAACTTGTCGTGGTGTGTCATTTGGATCTCTAAACTTAAGGATTGCATGTCTAGACCCCTAAACTTGTATAAGTATGCCATAGAGGTCCAAACCGCACTTAGTTAGCAACTAATGTTCATTTGACACTTCGACCCTAAGGTCAATTGGAAACTGGTAAAAGTTGTATGATATGTGAAAACTTTCTTCAAATTCAAAAATGTTAATTCCTATATGATTTTAAATGGCAATCACATGGGCAAATTATGATTTAGACACAGCTAACGTGGCATGTTATCTTTAATTACCAATAAGTAGTTGTGGACCTATTTATGTAAGTTTAGGGACATAAATGTGCAATTCTCAATTTTATGGATATAGGTGACACACCGTCCAACTTTAAGGAGCTATGGCGCATTTTACTCTGGCATAATCTACAGTTGAAATGTTGAGTCCACGAACACTGTTACTACTCAAATTGTACCAAAGTCGTAATTGGTAGGATCGCGCCCGAGTCGTAGGTGCATGGTAGGGTTGTGGCAATCACGCTCCGAGTCGTAGGATCACGTTAGGATTGTGGCAGGATCTTATGGATTACAAAAGACTTGTGTCCAATCCCTCTATTCAATTTGGATGCTAAGTACCAAGTAGTCAGTTGTTTAGACATTTAGATCTAGAAGCCTGGGATAATAAAATTCAATTTGATTATTTTTCCTATATTTAAATGTTTAGCTACTATTATTAACAAAATTACTAAACCTAAAGAGGAAGAATGTCATGAAAGTTGTTTGATCCTAGCTAGGAGCATGGAGAAGAGATTGATGGTAAAAAACAGGACAATAAATAAAATGGTTGATTCAGTATTTAAGAAGGTGCGATTTGTATAGTGAAGCATCGTTTGCTGGGAGTTGATTCAATGTGAAATCTTGTGAAAGTGTTTCAACTAATATTTGTGAGGACTTTTAGCGTTTGGGGACTAGTAAACGAGAGTGATGAGAATTATTGTTAGTAGTCGTTACATGACTAAATACGAAGATCACTCGTGAAATACATATAGAATCAGTAGGATATTAGATTTTATAATTCAATCCTATAATACGATCCTACTAAAATATCTCTGATTTAATTTAAGATCGTAATCCTACAACAATTTCTCGTCATACCTCATCCTAACAAAATTTGTGAATGGTTGAGATGGAGATGCATGTTGTCACGTGTAACGCAACTCCCAGTTGCACAAAACATTCGATAGTTACACCCTACTAGTTTTCAATCAGTAACACATAAAATTCCTACGTCCACTAACCAAGAGGGTTGGGCTTTATGGTGGCCCGCGCCTGGCTGGGGCTTAGCCTGCTCAGCCGAGGGCGCAAGGCCGAGATGGCCGAGAGGGGGAGGAGGCGATATGTGCTTTTAAAAATTCTTTGACCAAAATCTTATTTTTCCTATTTTTTTTAAGTGGTTAGCTACTATTATTAACAAGATTGGACTGAACTCAGCGAAGTGCGGTTTGGCCGCCAATTAATGGCTAGTCAAACCGGGCCTACTGTCCAAGCTAGAAAACTAGTGTTACAGCCAACTTCGGTCAGATTGCCCACACAGGCCACTCGCGGCGTACCAACCAAACATGCCATTTCCCGCAAGACTTGCCCTAGTACTGTGAAACCCTAACTGCCAGTGTTGACTTGAGGGGGTTAAAATGGCTCATGTGGTAGATGCTTGGGAGAGGGCAGAACATGCATTGTCTTATGTGAGTTTGCAAGTGGGCCATGGCTGTTAGGGCCTGTTGCAATGGATGGGAATGTTAGAACATATAGTTCTTCGATGCAAAATAGCACTAAATCTATAGCGTCTTGAAATAGGTTCTTAAATATGTACTTCTTTGATAGTTATGTCAATTTACCTGCACTTGGAACTCCCTAAGAAAAACAAAAATAAAAGGAGTCAAGTTTGGGCGAAATCGGAGAAATAACGGAAGCAAGAAATGCTGCCAAGAGCTTTGGACACGTTTTTTGGTACTACAATGAGCTCAAATGAAAATTTTCATAACTGCAATGTTGTAGATCTTGTCAACATCTCCAATTGGGGCTCCTCATTTGCCCAAAGCTGAATCCAAATGAAGATGTTAAGGCCTTCGCTTCAAATAGCTGATCGAGGCTTATCCTAGCTGGTTGACCAAAGAGACCAAGGTGATAGGCGTGCCATTAGGTGGTAAGATTGAAAGAAGGATGCACCTTGGTGACGCATGAAAACGTGCTAGACAATTTCTAAGCAAATAGACAGAACCAACGGCGTATCACAAATTCAATAAAAATGTTGATGCAAAACAAAATTGATCAATAGTGAATTATAGAGGTTGAAAAGTTGGATCTATAAACTAGAGTTGTTCCTAAAATAGTGAAAAGTAGATTTGCAAGAAAGGAAAAGACAAATGTGTATGGATTGGTGTGTGCTCTTTGCACAATGCCTCTGGCTCAGTATATATAATAGTCGCTTCCCTTGTCATATTTGTGTCAAACCCCTTGCAGATAAGCATCGTATTCGAACTAAATTTTGATATATAATTGCATCAACTTCCTTATTTTAATGGACAGGACTAATATGCCACTTGCCTCTTTGCGTGACCACCTCACTTTTCCTTTTTCTTCTATCCATGTGACTGTAGGTTCTTATCCCTTTTTTCCATCTATACAGCCATTGTCGTTCACATGTGTCTGATCAAGCATAATATTAGTTGAGTTCCTATACTAATTCATGTCATTTTATTCAAAATATCATATTTCCTTTGTCAAACATCCATTTCACATTCTATTCGAATAATTATGTTCTATACGACGAGGTTAACAAAACAAGACACATATTGCACATATTTTTGGTAACATAATGATACATTTGTTTATCAAATAGAAACTACATGTGGTTGACAAGCAACCATCGCTATGCATGCTTCTATCACAGATGGTTTGGAATCGTTATCACGCATTTGCCGAACCGCTCGTGTTTATATGTCGCTGATAATAGGTGGTTATCACAGACGGCTCTCAAGCCGCCTATGATAACTTACATTACGCATTTGGTTTTGAGAAAAAATCGATGTGATAGTCGACTTTCACGCACGGTTTTATATTAAAAATCGTCTGCGATACTCGACTATCACGTATAGTTAATAACAAAGACCGCTCGTGATATACATAATATCACGTATGGTTCGGATGGTTAATAACAAATGCCGTCGTGATATCGCTCATATCATGCATCGCTCATTTTTGAAACCGCTCGTGATATATATATATATATATATATATATATATATATATATATATATATATATATATATATATATATATATATATATATATCAACAACGAACCGTCTGTGATAGCAATTGTAACAGCAATTTTATTTGCTGTTTTTTGGCTAACCTCAGGATATGCTAGCCATACTCTCTGAAAGCAAGCAAGCAGACTACAGATAATGACAAATAAGTTAATTGCAACTCAAAGTGAATTACGAATGTAACAAACGGCAAGCAGATCACATACATATATATATATATAATGAAAATCGTTACATAGATCTGACAAATGAATTGTTTGATTAAGCACAATTGAGTAATTTGTACAATTGAATCCAATATTTCAACATCTAATTATCACCATTGTCGGGGTAGAACTCTCCAGCTTTGTTTATGACCTGTGCTATTAAGAATTCGGAGAGTTTTCCACGAATTTCAACAAGTTGCTCAAGATGATATGTACTTTCATCGAAGTCCACCCGTTGTCGCTAGGAGTAATCTTAAGTCATTAATTAGCATGTGTGTGTATATATATACATGTATAATCAGAAAATAATAATTATTGGAAGGACCTGACAAACCTCTGGATCATTGATCTTAGTATCCATGATTTCCTTCATATGGCAACAAACGTAGAATCCACATACGTTGCCCTGTAGCTGCTGGTGGCACTGCAAAAAATAGAATTACGCATATAGGTATGGTCAATTCTAGAGGCATTATAACAAAGTGTGATATAGGATTATTGTGTTGTAGCGGTACCAGAATCGCGATTGTGTCACAATGTGTCACCGGATTTGTTGTGTCTTCCTCCTAGGGTAACATAAGTGGTAAACGACTTACGTGATTCAAAAAGTTAGCCTCGGCCGTTGCAAACGAAGAAAATATTACAATAGAGTTATGTATGGAGGAAATGAATTTACTCATTAATTATTTCTTGCACACGCATCAAGTCGTGGTTGCTTCTAAGTAGGGAATCAAGATATATTATCTTGCTCCACTTTAGTACAATCACAATCAAAATCCAGTGTTGCCTAGTCATGTGTGTCGCCATAGAGATTAATCCTAAGTTCATGCTGCATGTAAAGTACAAATAAAATATGTGTGGTAACTAGTGAAGCACTTACCCTTGGTTGAAGGGTACCATGACGTACTCCTTGTCATTGTGAGCAATCAATTCCTCATTATGTAATCTTGCACGAAGGATATATTTTCATTGATAGCTTGCTTGGAGACCAAGTGAGGGTCGAGAAAACCCACCGGTTGTCATGATTGCCGGACTTGTTGGATCATGTATCTATACATAAAGAAAGAGTAATGACATTTATCGGTATAACGTGAATGTAGAACTTCATTGTACAAGACACTTACGGTGTCTAGCATCGTAGAAGTGAGGTGTCGAGTTTGTCGAGATTGAATAGTAAGAATAAGTCTTCGCATGTCATGACGATGTAGCCCGAGTTATGGAGGAAATGCTCCTCCAGATATCTCAGAGTGAATGCACTCTACCGGTTTGTCTTCATATTGGACTTCTACATGTACCGTGCATGCAATATATTGCAAACCAAACCAAGCTAGGTAATTGTGACTGGGACCAACGACACTCTTAGAATGAACTTCCATGGCCCGGACGTGCTTTAATTTTCTTCGCTTGAGTCTTAGAGCCTCACTTACGATACTTTTCGGTGACGCCTCGGCGGAGCCGATGCAACATGCTTCGAACCGGAGTTGGAGGTAGAGCCACCGAGTCGATGTGATAGGTCCAGGCGATGTCCTCTTAGGACACTAGATGTGGAGATCGCGTACGGATAAGTCGAGGCGATGTCCTCTTGGGCCACCGAATGAATATGTGGACGGCATCCTCTAATATCTTAATCTCTTCGCTTGGAGACTTCTCAAGAGGAACGGTCTTAAAATATCATTAATCATGTCCACTTGGACCTTTATGAAATTGGTCTATACTTGTACACCGTGCACGTTGTCCTTGACAAACGATGGATACGCCATCCCCGCCAAACGCCAACGGAATAAAGCCAACAAGCCTAACTCGAGGATGTAAGGCATAGGCTCCTACATAACAACACAAGATGAGTTAAGGCGCCCACCGAGAGATCTATGTAGCATTCTAAAGAGGTACATTACCGAATGTCATCGATAGGTAAGTGGGCGCACTATGTTCGTGAATTGGTGTGGATGTGTAGCTATCGCGATGTTGAGGGGGATCGGTGATGAGAACATCCCTTCCATGGATACAACTCATCCACAACAAGGACCACTTACTCGAGCTCGTGCTCGCCAACTTAATTACTGTGTGAATTCATTCCTAGGTTCATATATTACCGAGAATAGACCGCTACCTAATGCAAGTGATTTAATCGTGGTTAGAAACCTAGGAAAGGATGAAGGAAAGGGACATGGAGTCATGGACATGCAAGGATGGAATCATGGAGGTCACCACGCCACTTTGGGATCAAGTCAAGCAAGAATCCGAGTTGGACACGCTCGAATCGGAGTCGGATCGCCGCGATGGTACCACATTCAAACGGGCAACTTCTTCATACGACTCCGCTTGGGTCGTTCTTGTACTTCATGGAAAGCTTAAAACAATCCACGTTGGTTTCGAGTCCGAGTCAAAAGGGTGCTCGCGCCACCACCACTTGGGCCCATGGGCCTTGTAACCCTAGGGCGCCCGGTCATTTCTCTATAAATAGGAGCCGCCGCCCCTGTTAGGACTTGGATTTCGTTGAGTTTAGGTTTAGCCATTGCGCAAACTTTTGTTCTTCAGTTGTGTCAGACGACCACCTGTCAAGACTACCTTCGGGATCCCACCTTTGATTTTCAATAACAACTTTGTTATTCGTAATATCAGATTGTCTTCCGTCTTATTCTTGCTAGTTCTTTGATTGCTTGCAGGGATTGAACTTCGTGTTCAGGTTGATCGTGCTTCCAGCAAGATCAATAACATCTCGGAGTTGGTTCAGCGATTGCTAAAGCGCAAGCGACGTCGTACGGTTGTAGTCAGATCGCGAGAGTCACCTCCACCAAATCAATAGTTATCAATCTCATCGAAAGATCGGGCACCCCATCTCCATCAACCGGTACAGCAGAGTAGGGGTGGGTTGCATCGTTGCGACTTGTCTCGCTTCTTCCTCAATGAATCTATCTCTCCTCAAGTGTGGCGCTTGCTCTTGAAGTGAGGTAAATAGTTGTTCCTGGTTGAGCACGAAGCTCTGCTTTATTTGTTCGTTGCGTACGCCTTGGCTATCTTCCTACTCCTATATGTCTCGGAGTAATCTAGAAACTGTGCCTCCAAGATACAAAACCCCAAGCCTCGTGGTGCGACTGTGTGCTCCTTGTTTTTCAAGGCTCGTGATAGTAAATCTCTCTCCTCGTATCCTTAAAAGGAGCCACGAGAAGATTCGTAGTTAATGATTGCTGCAAGAGGCAATTGATCATGTTATTTTGAACCCATGAAGTTCAAAAGGTGTTAACAACTATGTAGTTTAACATATCTTACTGCATTGGGACACTTCCTCATCTCATGGGGTTTTGAAAGAGACACCGAAGATGTGGTTGATGACCTCGCTCTTAACTGGCCAATGCGCTGCTTGCGATCCGGCAAATGGCGGGAGACCTCGATGGAATTGCAACCTCATCTTGCATCCTCCACTACGGAATTTTACCCGCATACCCAGCATGCCGAGTCTGTGAAGGTGAGTGTTTTGTGACTCGATAGCCTTGTGCGCCGTACTTTGTTGTTCAAATTCGGTCGTTGTCTTCATCTGAACAAAAGCCTCCCATATTTCCGACGACATGAAAAGATACCTCGTGAAGGGCGTGAGATCCTTGGCCACGTATTGCGTCACAAGAGTGCTTTTAAAATTCTTTCATGCTTTTCCCATTGCGAGGAGCGCGTGCCGTTGCATGAGTTCCTGTACTTTTGCTAGGATCTCGAACGAATTTGTAATTTCCTCCCATAGCTGATTTTTGTGATCCTTTGCCAAATCTTTCCAGCTTGGTATGGTAATAGGGACCCGTTGCCTTCCAATTATCCCTCAGGTAGTCCGAAATGATGCCGTTGCTTTCTTCGGTTGCAGAGGGACCCCATCCGGAGAGATCACCGTGATGGTCATTCGGCCATCTGACTTTTTTTATACTCCTCGGTCACGCTTAGTTTTCCCAATCTTGGGAGCGTGAGACCTAGATGACGACGACAAAGACTGTGTGGACGCCCTCTCTTCTAAGAAAAAAACTAACTGCAGTGAGCTATGGGCCTTTCAAATAGACCTTGTAGCTAACAAGTGCAGCATAACCAGTTCATTGAAGTTACTGCAGTGAGTTAAACAAAGTTCTATGAAGCAAATGACACAAACCAGTGTATTAAGTTCATTGAACCGATACATCGGAGTGTATCATTTGCTTCATGCCCTTTGAAGGTCTATATAGCATATATTAAAAATTTTTGAACGACTGTGTGGACGCAGTGAGGTGTGGGCCTAAACAAAGTTCTATGAAGCAAATGACACAAACTAGTGTATCAAATTCATTGGACCGGATACACTAGAGTGTGTCACTTGCTTCATGCCCTTTGAAGGTCTATGTGGCATATATTAAAAATTGTTGGACGATCTGTGTGGACGCAGTGAGGTGTGGGCCTAAACAAAGTTCTATGAAGCAAATGACACAAACCAAGATATCAAGTTCATTGAATCGATACACCGGAGTGTGTCACATGCTTCATGCCTTTGACAAAGTTCTAAAGATTAGTTGGGTTCAACCCAAGGATTCAAAAAGGACTCTAGTAGAACTTTTCATAGTAGCTATAGTTAGAGATGGCCACTCCTAATAATACCACTCAATTTAAAAGGATAAATAGCATCATTGTTCATCTCTAGTTCATTGACGTTAGCACACACTTACTGCACTTAATCACAGCTACCAAAAGGAGGGACTAAATGCTCCTTTTGCAACTCGCTGATTAAGTGCTAGAGTGAAGTGTGTGCAAACGCAATGAGACTAGGAAGTCACCAATGATGCTATTTTATTCTTTTAAATTTAGTGGTATTATTAGAAGTGGCCATCTCTAGCTATAGTCGCTATCTCAGTCCTCAATCTTAGTTCGAATTCAACACATCTTCTTTGACCTAGGTTTTGGATCAAAACCTATGACTATTGGTGGACTTGCTTATGTAAGAATATATATATATATATATATATATATATATATATATATATATATATATATATATATATAAACTTTTGCTAGAGGGGAATTACAGAGTTCGCCTCTCGACATCTTGTTTGGTAAACTATACATGGGTAGTTGAGAGACAAACTATACATGGGTAAGCACAATGTACATGGGTACACACAATATATACTAACTTATACTAACTTAAGGCATGAAAGGCCAACTATAGTTGAGAGACAAACTATACCAGTGGACAATCACACACATATCAATATATATATACATATCAATATATCAATATGAAAGTACAAGATTAAGAAGCAAATGTAGCATATATATCAATATATGGAACATGAATAACATATCTTAATTATTCTATGTGAAACGTAAAACAACTACATGAAATAAATCTAAAAAGATCTTCACATCATTTTTAAGAGAAAGATCTTCTTCACATCATCACAAATCTTCTTCACCTCAAATACATGAAACAACTATCCTCATAAGCTCTACATTATTCTATAAAGATGACATTTCATCTAAAAAGATTTGTTTTAGAAAGGAGGACTCGGGGGAGGAGGGCACCGGAGTCGGGGGAGGAGGGCGCCGGCTCGCGGAGGAGGAGGGTGAGAGTCGGCGGAGGAGGGCGCGGGGCTCGGGGGAGGAGCGCGCCGGAGCGGCATCGGGAGGAGCAGCGGCGGGAGGAGCTGCCGGGTGGGACCGGCGGTGGCGCGGGAGGAACAACGGCAGGAGAGAGCAAAACCTAGTAGGGGCGCCGGAGAGTGCGTGAGTGCGGACTCGCGATCTAGTTATGGTATATATAGGGAAACTATCACACATGGTTCCGTAAATGAATCATCTGTGATAGTTATATCACATACGGTTCTATAACAGAACCGTCTGTGATATTGGAATATCACAGGCAATTTTATTTATAGAACTGTCTGTGATATGCATATTATCATAAACGGTTCTATTTATAGAACCGTCTGTGATATTAAATTATCACAGACGGTTCTATTTATAAAACCGTCTGTGATGTATTATCATAGATGATTTTTTCCGATAAATCGCCTGTGATAGTTCACTACACCTAGTTCTTAGTTTCTGAGTCATTTTACAATTACAATGGAATATAGTTACATTTATGAAAAACGCAAGCATAATCATAAATATAACTATTTCTTAGTTCCTGAGTTATTTTACAATTACAATGGAACATATATAGTTACATTTATTACACTTAGCTATTTCATTTTAAATAAAGCCCTTCACGATGATCGACACGTATATAGCTTGCTTCATCATCTTGTTCTTTCTCAAGCCTGATGCCGTCTCCGAATGAAGGCAAATCATCAAATTGATTGTACTCTTCCTCATCCATAACATTCTCAACTCCGACAATCCTTCTTTTTCCCTGAAGAACTACATGGCGCTTCTTATTTGCTGGGTCGGTTACATAAAATACTTGACCAACTTGCCTCGCAAGTACGAATGGTTCGTCTTTGTATCCTACACATTCGAGGTCCACGGTAGTGACACTGTACTTGTCGACCTTTACACCCCGTGGGAGTTGGACCCAACGCACCGAAATAGAGGAATCTTGAAAGTTACGTAGTCAAGCGAAATTACGAGTCAAGCTCCTAAATCTCCTCTACAAGCCCGTAGTACGAGCTTGGGCCGCTGCATCGACGCGCACATCATAGGCATCTATGCGACACCGAGTTCTCGTGATCGTGCTCTTTCTATCTTAATCTATTGTATAAAATGTGTAGCCATTAATGTTGTATCCTTGCCATGTCATAATTGTAATTTTTGGCCCTTTTGCCAACCATTGTAGTGTTTCACTTGACGATCTCCTAGTCAATTGCACCTTCAACCATTTGTTGAACTGACGATTGTGTTATCTCGTGATCCAAATTTCTGACTGACCTGCGTTCTCTTGACGTAGTATGTCCTTGTGTTCTTCAATGTGTGGAGTCACTTCAGTCATGTGTTGTAAAATCGTGAAATGGGCTTGAGCATACGTATTTTGATCCAGAGTTATTGCTTTCCTTCCGATAGTCCCGATACCCTCTAGCCTCCCATTGTGATGAGATAGAGGTACACCTATCGGCTTGACCTGAGCTATGTAAATGATGCAGAATTCAATGACCTCTTCTGTTGTATAACCTTCGATGATGCTACCCTCCGGTCGAGATCGATTGCTACATAGGACTTGAGAATTCCTATATACCTCTCAAAAGGGTACATATGACGTAGAAACATGGGGTTGCCTATTTTTACCTCTTTCACAAGGTGGACAAAGAGATGGACTATGATATCAAAAAATGATGGAGGAAAATATATCTCTAGATGACATAGAGTTGTCACCACCTCGGTTTGCAGAGTATCTAGTCCATCGGGATTAATGACTTTCTGAGCAATTGCGTTAAAGAAATAACATAGCCTTATGATTATCACTGGAACCTTGTTCGGTAAAATAATTCTAATTGTAACATGTAACATTTGTATTATTAGCACATGACAATGTGAGACTTCATACCAATTAATTTTAAATATTCCATGGAAACAAGTTTCTTCATAATCGTGGAGTGACCGAATGAAACTTTTACATCATGTAAGGACTAGCACGCTCAGTTCTCTCGAACTTAGACAGAGTGTAGCAAGTCGGGGAAGGTACGCTCGCCTTTATCGGTCTCTATCGGTGCTAACTCGGTCCCGATGTTCATAGCGACCAAGTCACGCCTCGCTAACACTATCCTTTATTTTATCAGAATGTTCAGAAGAGACCAATCAAACTGTCACATACATTCTTCTCTACGCATGACATCGATGCAATTGTGAACTTCTAAGTGCTCCTAATAAGGTAAGTTCTAAAATATTGACCTCTTTTTCTACATGTTCTTTCTCAATTTATGTCCCTTTTCAAGCACAACGCTTATATCCTTGACCATATCATACGCCTCTTTCCCGTTAAAAGGTCTTGGTATTGAGTCATCCTCTTTTTTAACGTCAAATTATTTCTTCATCTTGCGGCATGGGTGATACTTTGAAGAAACCGATGATGAGGACATGGCCCTAGTGGATACAACCATCATATCAAGACCAAGTCAACGTCTTCCCAGCTCTTCCTTATGGTTACCACGTCACTTTTGGACCAATTCAAGGAAGAGTTCAAGTGGGGACACGCTTTGGATTCCACCCGCCTCCAGATCGTTCGATTCACCTGACAGTCTAACTTCAAACGAGCATAACTTTCACATACGGAGTCCGCTTGAGGTCCATGAGTCTTCATCAAGTGGTATCAGAGCTTCTGTTGACCGGTAGGATTTCTTGTATCCCTAGTTAGTAGATTGATTTTTTTATGTCCTATAATCTAGAAAATTTGCCCTACAAAAAGAGTTTATTTCCGCTTTCCAAACCCCGTTGTGCCTTTTCAATTTGTTAGTTTCGGTTTGCTAAATTGAGTTTGTGTCCGTTTTAGCTTTGTCTTGTGGCTGGTCATATTCTTGGTCTCATAAAACTCCCAAAAAAAATCTCACGTCCAAAACCATCAAGAACTCATCAAACCCTAATTCCTATTTTCGGCCAGAAGACTCCCTCTTGTGCAGCCGCCACCAAAAATGTCACACTTTTGTTTTCGACATCTTTTTTGAGTGAAACTACCGCCATTAGATCTGTAACTTCCGTATCTAACTGCCCCTAAAATTTTGCTTCATTCCATCAAGGAAGTTAAAAGATATCTCATGTGCAAGTTGACCCAAATTTCGGATTGAATCTCAATATCTGCACTTGTGATTTTTGTGCGATTTTATCTGTCGGTTTCTAGAACATGGCCCCAAAAGAAAAGTTGTAGAAAAACCGTCAGGAAACAAAGAAAAAGAATCATAAAAAAGAGGCAACTGACAAAAATTACGGCCAAAATACCGACATCTTGTCCAAAGGGATGAAATCTGCCATTTTAAGATTTGGATCAATCCTTGTGCTTTTCAAATCCACATTGCATTCTATTGAATTATCTTGTGTTCATCACTCCTATACATTGCTACACACTTGTTTTAGCCTTCTCCTATCCTTGTTTGATCAGCAAGATAGGCTAAGTGCTAGATACGAACTATAATTCAATTCTATGCAATTTCAAATTAATCGATTGTTCTCCATTGCTACATATCTTGCCTTCCAAGCTACACCTTTACTAACCGAACAGATCACGCCGAACCAACCCTTGCAATCGCTATACACATCACTTGAGTCAAGTTATCACGAACCAGTCACCGGTTACACTACCTGTTTTGCATTGGTAAGAACTTGTACGAGCTTGGTAAGAGTTTGAGAGATGTGTGACTTGTCAAGCTCCACCTCCTAGTAGTTTATAGGGACTTACATAATTCTTGTGTATTTCTTTGTTTTCTACTAACCATGACAGGTTCAAGATCATATTCTACTCGATGTGCACTGTTTCTTCCAAATTCTTCATCGAACGAGAATGATGATATCGAAGAGAACAACTACATCAGCCACACTAAAGTTGATTACTCCAATCGTCGTCGACTCCTGCAAATTCAATGAGGTATGTGTAGGTTACAAAGAGAGGTACGTGATGATGATGTAGTAACTAATGTCAAGTATTCTCTTCCATCATTTGCCAGTAAATTTGATCCTGATGCCTATATTGACTGGGAGATAGCATTAGACAAAGAATTTGAATATTATGATTGGTCTGATAGGCAAAAGATTAGAGCTGTCTCTAGTATTTTTATTGATGATGCAATACTTTGGTGAAAGTCTCTTGTTAGACATGGGAAAGTACCACAAACTTGGAATGCATTAAAAAGACTTTTGCGAGATGATTTTGTTCCTAAATATCATGTTGATTATTTGTTAGCTAGATTGCAACATTTAAAGCAACGACGTAGAACTATAAGGGAATACTATCATGAATTAAAGACTCGTTTGTTGCGCTATGTTTAAAGGAACATGTCAAGCTACAGAGAATAGATTTTTAAGTGGGCTTAATAAAGAAATTCAAGATATTCTTATTCACAAAGAATATATTTCTCTTACTCATTTGTTTATACTTGCTTATAAGGTTGAAAGTCGATTGAGGAGAAATTAAGAATGCTTAATAACAAGAAACATGAGAACAAACCCTTGTTTGTGCCTTTTCCGTGACTAACAACTTGCGTGAAGTTGAGAACCATATCAAGAGAAGAGAGTTGACATTGAAGACAAAGAGTTGAATGTTCCACAACAAAGCTATTGAACGCAAGAGATGAGGAGATAATCATGGTTGAAGATGAAGTACTTGCTGTCTTGTTGCTTCATCATAAAGATTTGATACCTACCACACTTACATCAACCGAGGCAATCAATAAAGGTAATAACTATGGGGCTGAAATTAAATATGAAAAGGTGAGTAATTGTGAAAATTTATGTGATCAATTGAAAATTCCATGTTCTGAAATGTCTTTGCTCAATTTACATAACGTGGAATTGATTACTCATAAGGAAGTTCTTACTAAAATATCTCCCAAGATTCTTTATACGATATCATGTTCGAAAATCCTAGAGAGCTATCTAGTGTGATTAAGAATCTTCCTGAAATGTCATGCTTAAAATCATTAGCAAGTACTCATGCCTACACATATAAATTCAATTTGATTGAAGATTATGGTGTAGACAATCAATTTCATGTATATCGAATATGCATAACTTGTGATCACATGGATGAATTGAAGCTTGTTATTTTGAATAACAATTTTGGTGTGTTGAATCATGTTCATTATGAGAGAAAATAAAATTTAGTGACAATTCAAATCTTATGTGTTCATCTCTTATTGAACCATCTAGCATTGACAATCTGACTAATAAAGTTGATGGATGGAAAAACTTACAAATCTTTTCACCCTTGCTAGATGAATGTGCTATTGCTCGATTGAAATTTGATTACTTGGACGAACTTTGTTTGATTCCAAAAGTTGAAGCTTTGCCTATATTTGCTACCGATGAAAGTTTACAATCTCATAGATTTGAATTGCATAAGTGCATCACTTATATTTGCAAAACAAGTTGCAATAATTACTACGTGAGAAATGTGAGAAATTTTGATTTGTTCATTAACTTCCAGGTTACAAATACAATGAGCTTTTATAATCGCTGCTGTTTTATAACATCAATTATGCAACAATGACGAATTGTTAAAATGGATGACATATACATATACCATCCATACGCCTTGGCTTCTTTGTTACCCGATTTTCAGCGCATCAAAAGCCGAGGACGACTTTGTTTTCAAGAAGGGGAGGATGATGAGGACATAGCCCCAGTGGATACAACCATCATATCAAGACCAAGTCAACGTCTCCCCCAGCTCTTCCTTTTGGTTACCACGTCACTTTTGGACCAATTCAAGGAAGAGTTCAAGTGGGGACACGTTTTGGAATCCATTCGGCCTTCGATCAGTTCGATTCAGCCCGACAGGTCTAACTTCAAACGGGCATAACTTTCACATACGGAGTCCGTTTGAGGTCCATGAGTACTTGATGGAAAGCTTTTCTCATCTTCTTTCCAACGGATCCAGTCTTGCTAGAAAATTCTTTCTGTACTGCTCGCAATCATCAAAAGAAATTGCTACATCACCTGTTTGGGCCAAATCGAGCCTTGTAATGCATGGGCCAAAGAGTAGGGTGCTACCCCACTATTCATGACATGCTACTGTTCACGTGAACAGTACAATAGTACCACCCCCTTGTTTCTTAGTTTTGTGTGGCTTCCACTCCTCTATTTACGGAGGCCGCACCCCTCTAGTTTTCTTGGATTTCGTTTATTTTTAGTTTGCCTGTGTTGCAACTTGTATCTTCAGATGTGTCGGACGACCACCTGTTAAGATCCTTATTCGGAATCCCACCAAATTCAAGTATTTTTCAATCCTATTTGCAATTTCAGATTGCTCTTTATCTTGTTCTTGTGTGTTCTTTGGTTGCATGCAGGAATAGACTTTCGTGGTCAGGTCAACCGCGTTCTTGGCACGGTTGATAACGACTCAGAGTGTGGTTTAGCGATTACTTGGCGTTCTGGTCATGACCGGTTAGTAGCGCATCGCCAAAGTCGTTCTCCTCCAAATCGGTTATCATCCTATCGGAAGATCGGACCCCGTCGCCTCATCAAAACCTCACGGTGACGCATGTACACGCTTTGCACGAGTTGTTCAACCACACACTCTCGGTATAATCTAAGCAGTTCGAACACGCTTTGGTTCCTTTGTACTCAACCCCGATAGGTTACCAAGAGCAAAAATATTAATGGTGCAACAATATGGCGCGTAGAGTAAAGTTATCTCGCTTGTCCGCATCCCATACATGTACCCCTTTGTTCCACAAGATACAAGATCTTCTACCAATGTTGCTAGAAATACATCAATATCATTGACAGTTGATTCGGCACTTGGATAAGTAGTGACATCAAAATATACTTCGCTTCATACACAGCCAAGGAGGAAAGTTATACATGCACGAGTCACGGGCTAAGTGCTATGTCACGCTCATGTTACCAAAAGGATTCATTCCATCTCAGACTAACCCAAACCTTATATTTCTGGCCACACCGAAATATACAAACATCCTATCGATGTTCCTTCACAGAGCAAAATCAGCAACATGCCTTATTATTTCGTCTTTCTTATGTTGCTCCCAAGTGCAACATATCAATCTTGCATCCTTGCGTTTGCAAATAAATAATTCAAACGGGGTTTACGAAAGATACCACAACAAATAGGAGGTCATTGCTTCACCTCGATGCCCTTCCCATCATCGAGTCATTTTTACGCTTGTATCGGGATGCTTTGCACACTAGACAAACATGTAAGTTAGCATACTTTACAAAGACAGATACAATCATTCAGACATACATATATTTTTTCTACTTCCATTCCTAATGGATAAAGAATCTTTTTGGCTTAGTAGGTGGTTCTGCAACACATTTCCGTTAGAAGCACGTCCGCTAGGAGACCTAACAATGCCGTGAAACTCTTGTCGGACAAACCATTGCTTGCCTTCAATTTCAGCAGTTCTAGAACCGATGACAACCTCATGTATTGTGGCTTGCAGCCCGAGAACAAAGGTTTCTCCGAGTCCTCCATCAAGCCCTAGAATTTACCAAACTCTCTCACTATAGTTCCTTTCTCGCATCACGTAACATCCGATCGAGATTGTCATCCCGCGACCTATCCTCATGATCAAAAGTACACCCACAATTGGTATATCGTTGTCTCCTCGACTATATCATAAATACCTTCTTGTGTACTCTTCTCTTCACCGTGATGGTCCAACATTTGTACCCTTTCTCAAACCCTTTGAATCAAGTGAGTTTCGATCAGGCCGAGTTGCTAAACATCTTGAGATTATCACAATCAATGCATGGACAAGACATATATTTCATCCCCTTCAACATATCCAGCTTCGCCACTTTTCTAAAAGCAAACACGCCATTAATGTAATCTTTACTCACACGATTCTCAATGTACATCCAGTTTGGTCCATCTATGCTACACAAGTAACAAATGGGTGTCAAATGATTATTACCGCTACTACATAGCAAATCAAGGCTAGCTATATATACTTACACGTATATGACATGCATATAAGTTACTAAAAGTAATTGAGTACTAACCTCCGATTAGATCACTAAGAAGACGGTGATATATTTTCACCCCGAACTCCCTAAAGCCGCCGCCTTGCTCCACCGATGCAATAAGAATGAAGACAGATCTCTCACAACATCGAGCAAGTACACCCAATAATTAATAGTGCAGATTATCACGCACGGTTCCAACCACAAATGGTCTATGAAACCAAATATCACGTGACGGTTTGCGCAATAACCGTCGTGACTTATCACGCATTGTTATTAATACGTAACCATATGTGATAATGAATATCGAGACGGTTTGTTATACGAACCGCTTGTGATGTCTTGATTATCGCGCATTTATTCGTATTAAAAATCGCTCGTGAAAGTTCACAGACGGCTATCAACACGAACCATCCGTGTTGTCTCGATATCACAAACCGTCAGGAAAGTTCACAGACGGTTATTAACACGAATCATCTCGTGTTATCTCATTATCACGCACGGTTCGTGTTAATAACCGTCGTGAAAATATCACACCATTGGTAGTATAAACCGCTCGTGATAATTTAAGCACAAACGATTCCGTATAAACCGTCTCGTGATATACCCATCCAAAGATAGCCTGCTTTGTAGTAGTGAACTATTACCTAATTAGAGAGGTAACTATGTGTTGCTTGATATCAACTCTAGTAAGTCTAAGTGTTAATACATAGAAACTATACTTATTGTTTGCTAGCAACTTTATATTAATATCTATAACTCTTTATTACTTGATGGGAACTATCAACAATTTTTGCTAACAACTACCAATAGTAGGTCTACATTGTTTGTTACCAACTCTATCTTACTTGCTAGCAACTCCAAATGTTATATCTAGCAATTATACACGCATGTATAACTTTGTATCTCTACCTAGCAACTCAGATACTTAAAGGCACTACCAATGATTTGTGCAAATAGCTATAAGTGGTAGCTCTACATGCTTTGCTAGCAACTCTACGCTTCACTTACTAGCAACTCTCGCCATTTTATGATAACTATTAGTGATTTATATACACAACTACAAATGGTTGTTAACTTAATATGTTACTTCTAGTAACTCATATGTTACTTGTTGATAACTCTATATTTCTATTACTATTGAGATATGAACTACTAACGATTTGGAAGACAAGTGCTTGTGCTACGAATCATTGGTTATTAGTCAAAGCAACTACTACGTGCTTGAAAAATTCAACTATTACGGTTGGATTAATGGTTATAGAGCAACTATCAATTATCGCTTAGGGGTGCAACTATTATCCATGTAGGGTAGCAAATTGGTCACTTCTACTACCATGTAGTCAAAGCATATGGAATATGAATCTTATTTTGTTAAACTTGTTACAATCCACCATTACAACATCACAAGATTAAAATCCACCATTACAATATCACAAGAAAACATAGCAGAGAATATTCCATTAACTTTCCATTGACATTACAAACTGAGCAGCCCTAACCCCACAAAGTAGTTCGAGTAGGTCATTGTAAACCGCCGCTCACCAGTAAACTCCTAGGCAGCCCTAAACGCCACAAAGTAGCAATGTAATCATCAGTAGTTACAGAATCAAATACTAGAAGAAACAATGGAGGGAGGTGCTAGCTGGCTGACCTAATATGTGACCTTCAAGTCGTCTGCACTCGCTTCCATCAGGTCGAGATTTTGAGGAGGACAGTGAGGTGCCTGGAGAGATTTTGAGCGCATAAAGGGTAGGAGATGGGTTCAGGTGAGTATTTATAGGGGAGGGAGAGGTGGGACGATCTATGGGTGTGGGTTAGTTCGGTTTCATTGGCTAAAATTGGGTTGAGGAGGATAGACAGCTCAAAGAATGAGACCAATTTATCACGCATTTATTCTAAACTACAACCTTCTCGAGATATATATTGATATATATATACCAATACAATATAAACAACTAGTCTCAAAATATGAAATAACAAAGTTTTATATGGCTTATATATACTCATTTGAAAGGTTTCGACGAGATCTACAGCTTTGCATTTGAGATGAACCCCAAATTTCAAAGGAAAGATCAAAATTTTCGCCAAAACAGAAATCAAAACTTACGATGCAAATTTGAGGCTAAAGATGGCCAAATTTGGGGGTTGAACGACCCACATAATTACCACGGGTAATTACGCTTAGTCAACGTTAATTATTCGCTTTAGCCGATGAAACACCGCTCTAACGAATAATAAACCCATCGAGTTATTGCAGCAGAACAACAATTAGAGCTAATACAATCCATACAATCATATTACACGCAGGCTAAATATCATACAACGATAAGTCCAACTACTACAATTCTAATACAAGCAATCGTAGCAAACTAATTATACAGATGAGAATGTCCTAAAAGTACGATATGCTAGTGGTGCCTGCATCAAGGCGTGGAGCCCGGATCGCTCCTACAACCCTAGTCCTCCCAGCTGCCCAAATGAGGTGTAGCTCCCATATGGCTCCGCTCAAGGCCAATGCCCTCTCCAGGGGAGTAGGGCCTCCCGCCTCGGTCTCATCTCCCTCACAGTTGTATGGGCTATCCTCTAACAAAAGAAATAATACAAGGATGAGTACAGAGTA
>JAYEVJ010000227.1:0-40000 GCA_036346265.1 Melocanna baccifera
AGCAACCGACCTTGCCGAGGCGGCTGCCACGTCGTTTGGCAACCATTGCGTGACGTGACCGCTTTGCTGGCGTGCGCTCTTCTCCATCATCAAGGCTGCGGTCACGTCGCCGAGACTCGGCGACCAGCAGTTGGAGATCTCTCTTTGGGCCGGAGTTGTTAGTGATATGCCCTAGAGGCAACATGGAGATGTTGTATATATCACATACTATGTTTATGATACATTACTTTGTTCCTTGGAATAGACATCATCATTATTGATCAATGAGTATGTGACTTATTCATGAGACTCTTAAATACTAAGATGTTGCTATTTCTAAATGATCCACGATCGTATATCATATGAGGAACAAATATGATTCAAAGACAAAGATCAGCATATGTATTGATTGATGATCATGTCTCATGGATCATGGTATGGCGATACCAAATCAATAATATGGACATGTGTTAGTGAACATATGTTGGATAGACTGCCATGAGACAACTGCGCAGAGATTCCATGTGTCATCAGTTGGTCTCAGTAGTGTTTATGTAGAATGCTTAGACTTGAGATCATCATGGTTCCCAACATGAGTAGTAGCTTATTTTGGGACTACTAAACACTACTCCGTGGCTGGGTAGTCATAAAAGTAGTCTTGGATTTGCCATGAAACATGTAGTGGGATGTGAATGATCAAGATAGAATTTGCCCCTCCTTATGGGAGAGATATCTGCAGGCCCCTCGATGTAATGGATTATGAAAGTGCATGGCCATGCCAAGGTGATTGAGGAGTCAATCACAAGTTTATAATCCATCACGGAATCGAGAGAGTGATTGAGCTATTAAGAGGATGACACGAGTCTCGCCTTGAGCTCAATCTATATCGTGAGGCAAAGGATTCGTACATGAGAGAACATTACGAGTTCGGCCGATATGATCTTTACATATACTTTGGGGTTAATATGTCTTACTAGAGGCGCTATTAACATGGGGTGACGGAAGGCGTTTCGGGTCACGACCAAGTATACGTGAACCTCTGAGTCGCCACGCTTAACGGGTTGGAACACCGATTCGAATATGATCGGATATGGGCTCAATTCGGATAGAGATCGAATAGACTCCTATTGGGCCTCGGTCCACAAGGCCCACGTGAGGAGGTCTATATATATGGAGGCGAGGGCTGAGGATTGGTCCCTGTTAACATCTAGCAAAACCCTAGCCGCCACCTCGAGCCAAACCTAGCGCTCACGAGTGCTAGTACACTCGCGATCGGCGCTCAGCCCGGGCGTGTGGATACCGTGGAGGCGCGCTGCTCGTTGCGATGCTGATCGGCGTGCGTGGAGAGGCGATCGACGGGACGATCGGCTACTTCCACTACTACCTCGGCAGCGTGATTGGATCGGTTTCAATTCTTCTTCCGCTGCGCTCACGCGTCTAAGTGGTAACGATCCATGATCCTTCCTTAGCATGATGTTCTTGGTGCGCGTAGAAAAGTTTTATTTTAGCCACAGCAGCCTGTGCGTATTCCTTTAGTGGTATCGAGCCATCTTGCTTAGTTTGCAATCGGATCAGCGCATATGTTGATATCCGATAGTAGTAGATTGGATCTATTACAGTCTAAATCAGGTAGCACGGGTTGATGAGATCAATCGGTCATAAGGGGTTGAAATAGGTATGAGTTGATAGCATCATAAGGCCAAAAGATTAGTTCGTGCTCCTTCTTTGATGTACGCGCGACTTGCCCCTACATTTGGAATCACCATCGGGGCTAGCTGGCGCGACAATCGTGGATCGAGCCAACGGATCGAGGTCTTGTGTTGTGGTCTCCTCAAGTATACCGATCGCGATGATCAATATGATTGATCTAATGAAAATTGAGACATTTTGAATGGCTGATTTGAGTTGATTTGATCGGCTCGATAAGATTTTCATAGCGATTTCATAGATGCGATCTATGTAATTATGTGAGGTTTTGTATTGCCTCGAAACCCGCGTGTGTATCCCCCTTGTATAGCGTCTTGGGTTCACATCGTTAGGTAGAATGCGATTCTCGTCTAACTTGTTTTTTCAGAGAATGATGTGAATAGTATGGCCCTATAGCTTATTTGAATGTATGAGATGTATGTGATGCATGTAACATTCGTTCATGGCCTGCGTGTCATGATTATTTCAGCTATTGTTAGCTGTATATATTGTATTTAACGACCTGCGTGTCGACCTTAATGCTTGAATCTATCTTTGTAATCTTCAATTTCTAGCTATTATAGGTAGTAGCCTAGTTTTGAGGTTACAAACTTTTAAGCATGGTGGCCTAAAGGAGTGATGTGGAGGATGGAGATTGTCTACACCTACATGGATATGGATATCACCATTTTTGGGCCATACTACTTCACTGATTAAATGTGTTTATCTATGATGTTATCTATCTTATTCTTATGCAATGATATATGTGATATGTTGCTTTGGTAGGATAGAATCCCTCTTAAAATTAAGTGTTAATGCCCTTCCATATGTTGCACCAAAGATAATGATCACCGCATGGTAGGTCTACCAAAGTAGAGTGCCATCGGTTATCATCATCATTTGGGGTAGATGTCAGTTTATCTACATGCGGAAGCATTTGGTTTACTTAACAAGGTTATCAAAATAGTTTTGGACCTTGGGGCATAGATTGGGGCGAGGCATACTAATGTCACCCAAAGTAGAGTCACATAGGGATGTGATTAGCAAAGTGTTGCTTACCCATGTCACTAGTTTTCTGGCCGTGATGCCAAAGCTCACTAGGAATTAGTGAAATGAGGATCTTTACCCACTATGTAACTTAGAGGAGTTTTGTTGCAAAACTCATAGTGGGAGTCTTTTGCTAAATAGTTTAATAAAAGATGAACATAAACATAGTGCTAAACTTTGCATATTCTTGTGTTGTAGATCATGTCATTCTTGCCGCATCCGATTACTTTTAATTTGCGATCTGTTCTTGAGAAAGAAAAACTCAATGGAACAAACTTTTGGATTGGTATCGCAACTTGAGAATTGTTCTCAAGCAAGAGCGCAAGGAGTATGTCCTTGAGTCTCCTTACCAAGACTTGCCTGATAATGCTCACCGTGGCTGCGGAGGCTTATGAGAAGCAAGCGAATGATTGCCTTGATGTGGCTGTCTCATGCTTGCCACAATGTCCTCTCGAGCCGAAGCAATATGAGAACACAGATGCCTACAATATCATTGTGGGGCTCGTGGTATGTTTGAGAACCAAGCAAGGGTGAGAGGTTCAATACTTCAAAGTCCTTATTTGCGTGCGAGGAGCTTGCGAAGGAATCCGTCGACCCTCATGTGATTAAGATGATTGGCTACATTGAGAGTGGAAAAGCTTGGTTTTCCCCTTAGCCAGAGTTGGCTGCGATGTGATTCTCGATCGCGCTCCCGAGCTTTGAGCCATTCATAATGAACTTTAACATGAACAACCTGGACAAGACCACTGGTGAGTTGCATGGGATGCTAAAATCTGCGAGGATAGCATTAAGCGACAATCATGTGATGATGATGCGGAAAGGCAAGAGGCAAGCCCTATGTCAAGAGAAGTGCGATCAAAGAAGAAAGCTCCCGATGCGATCGCGAGCGGTTCTAAGGCCAAGAAAGACAAGAAGGGCGATGCTCATCCTAATGCAGTTATTTACTCTGTAAGCAATCGGGACATTGGAAAAGGCGCCCAAAGTACTTGGAGGATCTTGAGAAGAAGAAGGAAATCGACTTCCCTCGGTATAAATGTTATAGAGATCAATCTTGCTACTTCATCAAGCGATTCTGGTATTTGATACCGGATCGGTTGCTTACATTTACAAATCGTTGCAGGGGCTAATAAGAAGTAGAAGTTTGAGGAGGAGCGAAGTGGATCTTCGCGTTGGCAATGGAGCAAAAGTTACTGCGGTAGCTGTTGGCACCATGCCATTGTCTTTACCTTGAGATTAGTTTTGGAATTGAATAATTGTTATTGTGTTCCATCTCTTTCAAAGAACATTATTTCTACTTCTTTGTTTGCAAGCGAAGGTTATGACTTTAAATCTATGGACAATGGTTGTTCTCTTTATTTCAAAGATATGTTCTATTGTCATACTCCATTGGTGAATGGGTTATACGTTCTTACTCTTGAAGGGTCACGGTCTATAACATTAATGCAAAGAGGCAAGCGTCCGAATGATTTGAATCCACGTTTATTTGGCATATGCTTAGGTCACATAAATGAGAAACGCATGCAGAAGCTCCATAGAGATGGTATTCTCCACTCATTTGATTTTGAATCATTAGAGACATGCGAATCTTGTTTACTTGGCAAGATGACAAAGGCACCTTTCACGGTCAAGGTGAGCGGGCAAATGACTTATTGGCACTCGTACATGCGATGTATGTGGACCAATGAGCTTACACGACGAGGTGGTTTTGATGCTTTCACTAACTGCGATGACTTTAGTAGATATGGGTATTATTGGAATACGTAGGCTGAGGCGAGGCGAAAACAAAACTTTTCTACAGCGCACCCAAGAACATCATGCTAAGGAAGGATCATGGATCGTTACCACTTAGACACGCATGCGCAGCGGAAGAAGAATTTGAAACCGATCCAATCTCGCGCGTCGAGGTAGTAGTGAAGTGGCCGATCGTCCGACGGATCGTCTCCTCCCACGCTGCGCCCGATCGAGCACTGCAAGCGACAGCGCCTCCACCGGTATCCACACGTCGGGGCTGGGAACGCCGATCGCGAGTGTACTAGCACTCGTGAGCGGCTAGGGTTTGGCTACGGAGGTGGCGGCTAGGGTTTTGCTAGATGTTAGCTGGGGCGTATCCTCCGCCTCGCTCCATATATATAGACCTCCTCACGTGGGCCTCGTGGACCGAGGCCCAATAGGAGTCTATTCGGATCTCTATCCGAATTGAGCCCATATCCGAATCATATTCGAATTAGTGTTCCAACCCGTTAAGCGTGCGACCACAGCAGGTTCACGTATACTTGGTCGTGACCGGAAGCGCCTTTCAGATTACCATATTAATAGCGCCTCTAGTAAGACATATTAATCCCAAAGTATATGTAAAGATCATATCGGCTGAACCTGTAATGTTCTCTCATATACGAATCCCTTTGCCTCACGATATAGATTGAGCTCAATGCGAGACTGTGTCATCCTCTTAATAGCTCAATCACTCTCTCGATTCCGTGAATGGATTATAAACTGCGTGATTGACTCCTCAATCACCTTGGCATGGCCATGCACTTTCATAATCCATTACATCGAGGGCCGAGAGATATCTCTCCCATAAGGAGGGGCAAATTCTATCTTGATCATTCACATCCCACTACATGTTTCATGGCAAACCCGAAGACTACTTTTATGACTACCCGATTCTGGAGTAGTGTTTAGTAGTCCCAAAATAAGCTACTACTCATGTTGGGAACCATGATGATCTCAAGTCTAAGGACTCTACATAAACACTACTTGAGACCAGCCCGATGACACATGGAATCTCTGCGCAGTGTCTCATGGCAGTCTATCCAACATATGTTCACTAACACATGTCCATATTATTGATTTGGTATCACCATACCATGATCCATGAGACATGATCATCAATCAATACATATGCGATCTTTGTCTTTGAATCATATTTGTTCCTCATATGATATACGATCGGGGATCATTTAGAAATAGCAACATCTTAGTATTTAAGAGTCTCATGAATAAGTCACATACTCATTGATCAATAATGATGATGTCTATTCCAAGGAACAAAGTAATGTATCATAAACATAGTATGTGATATATACAACATCTCCATGTTGCCTCTAGGGCATATCACTAATGGGTATATCTACCGATGAAGCATAAGTCGAATCCTTTGAAAAGTTCAAGGAATTCCAAAATGAAGTGCAAAATCATTTAGGCAAGACAATCAAGTTTCTACGATCTGATCGTGGAGGCGAGTATTTGAGCCATGAGTTTGGCAATCATCTAAAGGATTGTGGAATTGTTCCACAATTGACTCCGCCGGGAACACCTCAATGGAATGGGGTATTCGAGCGGAGAAATCGCACCTTATTAGATATGGTGCGCTCCATGATGAGCCAAAATGATCTTCCGATTGTCTTTTTGGGGTGCGCTCTTGAAACACGGCGTTCACACTAAGCAGATTCCATCAAAATCGAGTAGAAAAGACACCATATGAGATATGGACGGGACAACGTCTAGCTTGTCTTTTCTTAAGATTTGGGGATGTGAGGCTTATGTAAAGCGTTTACAATCTGATAAGCTCACTCCTAAATCTGATAAATGCTTCTTTATCGGGTATCCTAAGAAAACAAAAGGATATTACTTTTATAATCAAGGAGAAGGCAAAGTGTTTGTCGCTGCGCATGGTGTCTTCTTAGAGAAAGAGTTTCTCTCAAGAAGGGATAGTGGGAGCACAAAGTGCAACTTGAAGAAATTCAAGAAACACTGATAACGTTTCAGCTCTCTGGAACCACAACGGGATGAACAAAGCTGTTGAAGAACTCCTGTTGTGGACACACCGGCTGCACGAGGTCGAAAGGTCACGTCGTGCACCGAGAGGTACATGTTCTTGACTACTCAACAAAGGACATTTTGTTGTTAGACAACGATGAGCCTAAGACCTATGAAGAAGCGATGGTGGGACGGAGCACGAGAAATGGCTTGAAGCCATGAGATCGAAATTGAATCCATGCACAATAATCAAGTTTGGAACTTGGTTGATCCACCTAATGGTGTTAAAACCATTGAGTGCAAATGGGTTTTCAAGAAAAGATAGACATTGATGGAAATGTTCACATCTATAAAGCGCGATTGGTGGCCAAAGGTTTCAAACAAATTCAAGGTGTTGATTATGATGAAACTTTTTCGCCCGTCGCAATGCTAAAGTCTATTCGGATCATTCTAGCGATTGCTGCATATTTCGACTATGAAATATGGCAAATGGATGTCAAAACAACTTTCCTTAATGGAAATCTGAGTGAGGATGTGTACATGACACAGCCCACGGGTTTGTCGATCCATGTCAAGTTGGAAAGATATGCAAGCTCCAAAGATCCATTTATGGATTAAAGCGAGCATCTCGGAGTTGGAACATTCGTTTTGATGAAGTAATCAAAGGGTTTGATTTCATCAAGAATGAGGAGGAGCCTTGTGTTTAGAAAAGGCTAGTGGGAGCGCACTCGTATTTACGGTCTTATATGTGGATGACATATTCGATCGGAAATGACATTCCTTTGCTCGAATCTGTTAAGTCTTCATTAAAAATAGTTTCTCTGAAAGACTTAGGAGAGGCAGCATATATTTCAGGCATCAAGATCTATAGAGATAGATCAAAAAGGCTAATTGGATTAAGCCAAGATACGTATATTGACAAGGTGTTGAAAAGGTTCAACATGCATGATTCCAAGAAAAGTTTTCTACCTATGTCACATGGTATAAATCTTAGCAAGAATCAATGTCCTAGTACACACGATGAGCGGGATAAAATGAATGCGATTCCATATGCTTCGGCTATTGGGTCCATTATGTATGCCATGCTTTGTACCGTCGGATGTTTCGTATGCTTTAAGTGCTACGAGTAGATACGATCATGATCCGGTGAAAGTTCTTTGGATTTCGTAAAGAACATCTTGAAGTACTTGAGAAGAACTAAAGATGTGTTCCTTGTCTATGGAGGTGAGGAAGAGCTCGTTGTAAATGGTTACACCGATGCTAGCTTCCAAACCGACAAAGATGATTTTAGATCGCAATCTGGATTTGTGTTCTCTGCCTGAATGGCGGTGCGGTAAGTGGAAGAGTTCCAAGCGTGACGGTTCTTGATTCTACAACAGAAGCCGAGTACATAGCGCCAAGTCGCCAAAGAGGCTGTTTGGATCAAGAAATTTATTTACGAGCTTGGTGTGATGGCTAGTGCCTCAGCCCAATGGACCTCTCATTGTGACAATAGTGGGGCCATTGCACAAGCCAAGGAGCCTAGATCGCACAGGAAGTCCAAGCACATTTCACGCGATTTCATCTCATCCGCGAGATAGTGGAGAGAGGCGATGTGAAGATATGCAAAGTACAAACGGATTTGAACATTGCAGATCCGTTGACAAAGCCAGCTTCCCCTGCCAAAGCATGAGGCTCACACTAGGGCAATGGGTATTAGATACCTACATGGTTGACTCTAGTGCAAGTGGGAGGCTGGTAGTGATATGCCCTAGAGGCAACATGGAGATGTTGTATATATCACATACTATGTTTATGATACATTACTTTGTTCCTTGGAATAGACATCATCATTATTGATCAATGAGTATGTGACTTATTCATGAGACTCTTAAATACTAAGATGTTGCTATTTCTAAATGATCCACGATCGTATATCATATGAGGAACAAATATGATTCAAAGACAAAGATCAGCATATGTATTGATTGATGATCATGTCTCATGGATCATGGTATGGTGATACCAAATCAATAATATGGACATGTGTTAGTGAACATATGTTGGATAGACACTGCCATGAGACAACGCAGAGATTCCATGTGTCATCGAGTTGGTCTCAGTAGTGTTTATGTAGAATTCTTAGACTTGAGATCATCATGGTTCCCAACATGAGTAGTAGCTTATTTTGGGACTACTAAACACTACTCCGTAATGGGTAGTCATAAAAGTAGTCTTCGGATTTGCCATGAAACATGTAGTGGGATGTGAATGATCAAGATAGAATTTGCCCCTCCTTATGGGAGAGATATCTCTGGGCCTCGATGTAATGGATTATGAAAGTGCATGGCCATGCCAAGGTGATTGAGAGTCAATCACAAGTTTATAATCCATCACGGAATCGAGAGAGTGATTGAGCTATTAAGAGGATGACACAGTCTCGCCTTGAGCTCAATCTATATCGTGAGGCAAAGGGATTCGTACATGAGAGAACATTACGAGTTCAGCCGATATGATCTTTACATATACTTTGGGGTTAATATGTCTTACTAGAGGCCACGATTAGCAGGGGTGACCGGAAAGGCGTTTCGGTCACGACCAAGTATCACGTGAACCTCTGTGGTCGCACGCTTAACGGGTTGGAACACCGATTCGAATATGATTCGGATATGGGCTCAATCGGATAGAGATCGAATAGACTCCTATTGGGCCTCGGTCCACGAGGCCACGTGAGGAGGTCTATATATGGAGGCGAGGTGAGGGGATTGGTCCTGGTAACATCTAGCAAAACCTAGCCGCCACCTCGAGCCAAACCTAGCTGCTCCACGAGTGCTAGTACACTCGCGATCGGCGTTCGGCTGACGTGTGGATACCGGTGGAGGCGCTTGCTCATTGCAGATCTTGATCGGCGTGCGTGGAGGAGCGATCTGTCGGACGATCGGTTACTTCCACTACTACCTCGGCGCGTGATTGGATCGGTTTCAATTCTTCTTCGCGCTGCGCTGCTGCGTCTAAGTGGTAACGATCCATGATCCTTCCTTAGCATGATGTTCTTGGAGTGCGCGGTAGAAAAGTTTTGTTTTACGCTCGTGCCCAGCCTCTGGCGTATTCCTTTAGGGTGATGTCGGTCTTTGCCGGTGATGCGGGCGTGCGGCCCACCGTTCAGAGTTTTCCACGAGCGGATGCGGGAGAATACATCGGAGAGGCGCGGCAAAGGTAGAGCTGCGCAGAATATGTCTGGCGGGGAAGCCTTGGCGAGTGGCTGGATGGAGTCACTCGGCGTGATGGCGATGGCGTCGGTGGCTCGGCGAGTGTGACCTCGGGGTTCTTGTACTTCATCGCGTATTATGACTTATGTACCCTCATGTTATAAGGAATAAAGTCCAAAAGTACATCGTTTTCCTGACGCGCGCCATTTCATTCCACGGCGGTGGCGATGAGGGCCACTTTGGTTTACGATATTGTGGCTCGTCGGCGTTTGCAGGTGGTGGTGGCGAGGTGGGCGCGAGCTTCCGGCGGCGGGCGCTCAACGGGTGAGGTTCGCGCGGAGGATCGGCGGACGAAGCGAATGAGTAGCTACGGCTGCGGTCGTGACTTTGTATGTATCGGTGTGGTATATGACCATGATCGTTTGTTCCTATGCTCCGAAGTGGTGGCGGTGGTGGCGCCTGGTCGATGTAGATGCGCGCGCGCTCCGTCCCCTACCCTCCGAAGTGGTGGCGGCGGGCTGGTGCCTGGTCGATGTAGATGCGCACGCGACTTTGTCTGCTGCGGGTGGGGTGAGGTAACGTAGGATGATGGGATGTCGAGAGATGTAGCCCGTGAGGCTTCGCCGGTAACCGCAAGTGGGGGCTTCACGGGCGCATTGCTGCTTGCTGTGTTTGCAGCGTCGATTGGACGGTGAGGCGGGATCGCGGTGGGCGCATGTGGTGTGGTACGGCTACGGGAGGTGTCCCTTGGGGCGTCGCCACAGCTTTAGACCGCATGCGGAGTAGGGTTGGTGCACGCGTGTGCGTGTGGGTGCAGAGCCTTGTGAGTGGGGTGGGGCACAATTGCCGCGCCGCGTGCCACAGGGTGGTGACGGGACTCTTGAGCGTAAGACCGGATCTTGCCTCGGGGCTCTTTAAAAAGGCGCGGTGGGAGAAGCGGCGGCACTCGCTTTCCCGGATCCGCACCCCACACTCGCCTTGCTCACCCTTCGAGCGATAGAGCGTGGGGAACTCCGACGCGGCCGAGCGCCGCCCGAACAATCTGCGGTCGAGCATCCCGTCACTGGTGGGGATCGAGGCAGCGTGTATGCTCGTAGCCCACGCCGCTCGTCGATGAGCGCGCTGGTGCGAGGTAATGGGCAATTCACTTGTACTTCATCGGGTTGCTTGCCGCCGATAATGGGACCGTTATAGCGAGTTGGGGCGGGCGGCGTTCCACCCCGCGCCCCATGCCGCGCTGTTGGCTCCCCTGTCTCCTTATCTTGCTACGGCGCGAGATGGAAGTCGCGGGCTCGTGATGCAGCGGTGTTGCGGGAGCCCACGCCGCCGCGGCGAGCTCCGGCTCCTCGCCTCGGCGGCAGGCCCCGAGGGAGTCTGGCGCTCTTCGCCTTGTAGCGCGGCAGCGCCACATCCGGGCGGGCGTCGATAGCGCCGAGCGTCCGCTCCGTCTTGGAGGTCGCAACGGCGGCGCTTCCGCCCGGCGTCTCGCTTCGGCTCGCTGCGAGGCGCTAGCCGTTGAGCTCTGCGCCGCCGCTTGATCGGCATGCGGAGTCGTGCTCGCCCACATACTCGCGGCCGCTGTCCATACTCGTGCGGCACGTGTGGTTTGCGGGCCTTCGCGAAGCCTCTGGAGCGCTTGCGCGTTGCGTGTGGCCTCCGTCGAGTGCGTGGGATCAGCATCCACATTGTGTTTATACTCCGGAGAATGCAGCGTGATGTTAACACCAGCGTGCGTGGGACTTCAGCGTCTTGTTTAGACTGGTGAGTGCGTGCAGAGAAAACATCCGCGTCTTTTTGTACTCCGGGCGTGGTTCTACAACCACGGCTTACGATCACTCGCGGAGAATGCACGCATCGCGTGCGCGGGACATCGCGTCTTGTTTATACTCAAGTAGAGTGCGCGGGAAAACATCCGCATCTAATTTGTTCTCGGAGTATGCGTGGGACTATCAACCACGACTTAGCTATGCTCGGAGGAATGCATGCGCTGCGGGACATCCGCGTCTTGTTTATACTCGATGAGAGTGCGTGCGGAGGCAGACCTCATCGCTCGTCTTATTTATACTCCGTAGAGTGCGTGCGTGCGAGGCAAGCCTCATCGCTCGTCTTATTTATACTCCGTGAAGTGCGTGCGGAGGCAAGCCTCATCGCTACGTCTTATTTATACTCCGTGAGAGTGCGTGCGGGCGTCCCCGCGGCGTCTTATTTATACTCCGTAGAGTGCGCCGCGTGAACCGGTGAGGCGGAGGCCGTCGTCTTTATTCTAGTTTAGACTCCGCGAGTGTGCGTGAACCCGGTGGCGGAGACCGTCGTCTTATTCTTGCGCGGAAGAGTGCGGCGCGACTTCGCCCTCAGCGTGCTGCGAAGAAATAAATAAATAGCCGAGATGGCGAACTTTATAAAAGCCCGTTTGCGCGGGTAGGCGTTTACACGGCGAGAACTAACCGTTGGCCGGGACGTCGCGATGGTGAGTCGGGGCCTCCGCTTTTGGAGGCGCGCGCCGAACCTGGGAACCGCACCGAGCTTCGGACGCGAGCCTCGGTGCCATGCTCGATATTGCGGGCCATATGTTGGTCACCGGGGACAAGTGATGATGTCCTCGGGCGGCGACTTGACGCATAGGAAGCCGTGATGCGGGGCGCCCAAGGAGTTAAGTCGGTCTTCCCGTGTATGGTGTTGTAGGGTGCGAATGTCAACAACGTCGAATGTAGAGTCGCCTCGCCATACATTGTCGCCCGTCCGAAGGAGACACGAGACATATTTGGCCGGCGCTAGTAAGGGCTCACCTCGAAACCTTGAAGTGGGATCTTTGAGGGGCCTGGCGGTGCGAGGAATCGCCATCTGGTCAAAGGCTCACTGCGAACAAGGCGTTCGCGAGCTTCCTCCATCAACTAGGACTGCTTTGACGTCACACCCGCGATCGTGGCACGGGCGACGGGGGTCTTGATGATGGGAACTCCACGCCTACGGCATCGGTGGGGTGAAGGTGTCGTGTATTGGGCGGGCGGTGGTGCAGCGGAGGTAGGCCGCGGGTGGTGTAATGTCGCCGATACGTCGCCTTCGTTGTCGCTCGAAGAGATTACATGTATGACTCTAGTCGGGCGCCTTCTAGGGCGTGGGCCGCGGTGAGCTCACGAGGCATTGCTTTGTACTTGGGCCCGGCAGCCGTCGGAGACATTCATAAGCCTTCGGCTCCTGGTCTCGGATTCGCGAGGAGTCGTCAGGGGCTGCTGGACATGTGCCACGACGGATGGCGCGCCTCTAGCGCCTTATCACGGGCGGCGCTTTGCGGGCGCCGCGCGATAGTGGTGCGGAGGCGGGTGTCGTGATTGCCTTGTCCGTGCACCTCGCACCACTACGAGCGTCTTGATCGTCGTGTTCGGCCGGGCCACCCGTCGCAGCCTACCTCGGCCCGCCGCGACCTCAGCGAGCCCTACCCGCGGCGGTGGGGCATTGTCTTCGAACGCCTTCAATGTCAAAGACATGCGGGCTCGGCGGGGCGCTGGCGACCACGGCGAGGCTTGTCGGTTGATGTGCTCGTGTGGTGGGGCGTCCTTAGGCAGCTCACGCCGGCGCTTGCTTCGCAGAGTTTGCCTTCGTATGGTGGCGCTTGTCGCGCGCCGCCAACTGCGTTAAGCGCCTTGGCGTCGCTACCCCGGTGCCGCTTAGCGTCGTCTTCCGCCGAGCATATTCCTCCATCTTGTCGAAGAGCTTTGCCACTGTCTTGATCGGCTTTCGTGCGTTGTACTCGCGAGAGGCCCGGCGGAGACCTTGTAGTGCGCATTGATGATCGTGGTCGTTAACGTCTTGGACCTGGCAGCGGACCTTGCGAAAAGCGTCCGAAGTACTCACCGAGCCCTTCCGATCGCTTCTACGCTGATGGCAAAGAGCTGGTCCGCGTGGACACGCTCGACATAGTTCCACGAAAGTTGTTGTAGAGGCGGTCGCGGATCTGCTCCCATGCGTAAATTGAGCTTGGCTCCATGGTGAAGAACCAAGAGAGCGCCACCCCCTGCGGCGAGTGGGAGCCCCTTGGCCTTAGTGGTGTCGTCACCGCTGCGGCTCGATGGCGGTCTCGTGCAGCGCCACGAACTCTCGAAGTGCGTGTCGCCTTTATCTGACGTGACAGTGGGAAATTTGAAGTCCTCGGGCCATGGCACCTGCTGCAGGCCCGCGGACAGCGAGGACTCGGATCCACACGGCGTGGCGGGGCACGGTGGGCGTGGGAGCGTCGGCTGTGTCCGCCCCCCGGGCGTGTTGCCGGCGCGGCCATTGGCGGGGCCGCAAGCTCCGAGCCTCTTGCATGCCTGCGCCTTGCACCCGGAGTCCGCTAGCTCTGTTGGAGCGTGCGCCTGGCGACCGCTAGCGAGGGTGTGCTCACGCTGGCGTGGGTGTGGCCATAGGTGCGGCTGGTGCGTGTTGCGGTGTATTGAGGACCACCGGCACGAGTGTGGGCGGTGGGCTGCGGCCGGTGGGCACCGATGCCACCGTCTCTCGGCGCTGGAGTGGCGCTGCTGGGATCGGTGGTCACGCCATGCGGGATGGAGCACGCGCGCGGAGGGTAGGCTCAATCGTCGTCGCCGGTGGTGGTGAAGTCAGCGGTCGTGTTACCAACGGCGGGATCGATCGCGCGTCGGTGGTGTCGAAGTCGATTGCTGCGTCGGTGGTGGCGGGGTCGGGCGCTGCGCCGGCGGTGGCGGGTCGGCCGCTGCGTTGGTGGTGGCGGGTCGGTCATTGCGTCGGTGGTGGCGGGGTCGATCGCTGCGTCGGTGGTGCGCGGTCGGCCATCGCGCGATGAGCGTCGTCGTTTCGGCCCGGCCGCGATCTGAAGCCACTGGTGCGTGATGCGGGGCCTTGCCGCGACCACCTCCTTCTTCTTCGCGCCGATGAGCGAAGCTTTTTCGGTGCCATCCTTTCTCTCACGGTTTGAGGCTCTTTCGTCGTCCCCACGGATGGCGCCAAACCTGTTGTGGCTCTGGACCAAGCGGAGAGAAAGAGGTAGTGGGAGCTAGGTATCGAATGACCTCTGCCCTCCTCGGGCTTCATCATGCTCATGCATATATCCCCGAGGAGTGCCTTTACAAGTGCCCCTTACACTCGAGTTCCTTTCGAGACTATCATTGTTAGTGATATGCCCTAGAGGCAACATGGAGATGTTGTATATATCACATACTATGTTTATGATACATTACTTTGTTCCTTGGAATAGACATCATCATTATTGATCAATGAGTATGTGACTTATTCATGAGACTCTTAAATACTAAGATGTTGCTATTTCTAAATGATCCCTGATCGTATATCATATGAGGAACAAATATGATTCAAAGACAAAGATCAGCATATGTATTGATTGATGATCATGTCTCATGGATCATGGTATGGTGATACCAAATCAATAATATGGACATGTGTTAGTGAACATATGTTGGATAGACTGCCATGAGACACCGCAGAGATTCCATGTGTCATCAGTTGGTCTCAAGTAGTGTTTATGTAGAGTCCTTAGACTTGAGGTCATCATGGTTCCCAACATGAGTAGTAGCTTATTTTGGGACTACTAATCACTACTCCGTGAATCGGTAGTCATAAAAGTAGTCTTGGGTTTGCCATGAAACATGTAGTGGGATGTGAATGATCAAGATAGAATTTGCCCCTCCTTATGGGAGAGATATCTCTGGGCCTCGATGTAATGGATTATGAAAGTGCATGGCCATGCCAAGGTGATTGAGGAGTCAATCACGAGTTTATAATCCATCACGGAATCGAGAGAGTGATTGAGCTATTAAGAGGATGACACAGTCTCGCCTTGAGCTCAATCTATATCGTGAGGCAAAGGATTCGTACATGAGAGGACATTACGAGTTCAAGCCGATATGATCTTTACATATACTTTGGGGTTAATATGTCTTACTAGAGACCGCTATTAACATGGTAACCGGAAAGGCGTTTCGGGTCACGACCAAGTATACGTGAACCTGTGGTCGCACGCTTAACGGGTTGGAACACTAATTCGAATATGATTCGGATATGGGCTCAATCGGATAGAGATCCGAATAGACTCCTATTGGGCCTCGGTCCACGAGGCCCACGTGAGGAGGTCTATATATGGAGGCGAGAGGCGGGGGAGGTGTGCTGTTAACATCTAGCAAAACCCTAGCCGCCACCTCCCGAGCCAAACCCTAGCGCTCACGAGTGCTAGTACACTCGCGATCGGCGCCCAGCCCGGACGTGTGGATACCGGTGGAGGCGCTCGTTGCGATCTTGATCGGCGTGCGTGGAGAGCGATCTATTCGGGACGATCGGCTACTTCCACTACTACCTCGACGCGCGTGATTGGATCGGTTTCAATTCTTCTTCATTGCACTGCGCGTCTAAGTGGTAACGATCCATGATCCTTCCTTAGCATGATGTTCTTGGGTGCGCGGTAGAAAAGTTTTGTTTTCGCTCGTAGCCTCACGCGTATTCCATTAGTGGTATCGAGCCATCTTGCTTAGTTTGCATCTGGATCGCGCATATATGTTGATATGCGATAGTAGTAGATTGGATCTATTACAGATCTAAATCAGGTAGCACGGGTTGATGAGATCAATCGGTCATAAGGGGTTGAAATAGGTATGAGTTGATAGCATCATAAGGCCAAAAAGATTAGTTCGTGCTCCTTCTTTGATGTCGCGCGACTTGCCCCTACCTGCTGGAATCACCATCGGGGCTAAGCTGCGCGCAATCGATGGATCGAGCCAACGGATCGAGGTCTTGTGTTGTGGTCTCCTCAAGTATACCGATCGCGATGATCAATATGATTGATCTAATGAAAATTGAGACATTTTGAATGGCTCGGATTTGGGTTGATTTGATCGGCTCGATAAGATTTTCATAGCGATTTCATAGATGCGATCTATGTAGTCTGTGAGGTTTTGAGCGCGCCTGAAACCCGCAGGGCGGCTCCCCTCGACCCCCGCTCACGACGGCCGGGACCGCCGTGTATCCCCCTTGTATAGCGTCTTGGGTTCACATCGTTAGGTAGAATGCGATTCTACGTCTAACTTGTTTTTGCAGAGAATGATGTGAATAGTATGGCCCTATAGCTTATTTGAATGTATGAGATGTATGTGATGCATGTAACATTTGTTCATGGCTGCGTGTCATGATTATTTCAGCTATTGTTAGCTGTATATATTGTATTTAACGACCTGCGTGTCGACCTTAATGCTTGAATCTATCTTTGTAATCTTCGATTTCTAGCTATTATAGGTAGTAGCCTAGTTTTGAGGTTACAAGCTTTTAAGCATGGTGGCCTAAAGGAGTGATGTGGAGGATGGAGATCACCTACACCTACTTGGAGATGGATATCACCATTTTTGGGCCATACTACTTCACAGTTAAATGTGTTTATCTATGATGTTATCTATCTTATTCTTATGCAATGATATATGTGATATGTTGCTTTGGTAGGATAGAATCCCTCTTAAAATTAGGTGTTAATGCCCTTCCATATGCTGCACCAAAAGATAATGATCACCGCATGGTAGGTCTACCAAAGTAGAGTGCCATCGGTTATCATCATCATTTGGGGTAGATGTCGGACATCTACATGCGGAAGCATTTGGTTTACTTAACAAGGTTATCAAAATAGTTTTGGACCTTGGGGCATAGATTGGGGCCGAGGCATACTAATGTCACCCAAAGTAGAGTCACATAGGGATGTGATTAGCAAAGTGTTGCTTACCCATGTCACTAGTTTTCTAGCCGTGATGCCAAAGCTCACTAGGAATTAGTGAAATGAGGATCTTTACCCACTATGTAACTTAGAGGGAGTTTTTGTTGCAAAACTCATAGTGGGAGTCTTTTGCTAAATAGTTTAATAAAAGATGAACATAAACATAGTGCTAAACTTTGCATATTCTTGTGTTGTAGATCATGTCATTTAACGCGCATCCAAGTACTTTTAATTTGCGATCTGTTCTTGAGAAAGAAAAACTCAATGGAACAAACTTTTTGGATTGGTATCGCAACTTGAGAATTGTTCTCAAGCAAGAGCGCAAGGAGTATGTCCTTGAGTCTCCTTACCCAAGACTTGCTCGATAATGCTCTGTGGCTGCACGGAGAGCTTATGAGAAGCAAACGAATGATTGCCTTGATGTGAGCTGTCTCATGCTTGCCACAATGTCCTCTGAGCTTGAAGCAATATGAGAACACAGATGCCTACAATATCATTGTGGGGCTACGTGGTATGTTTGAGAACCAAGCAAGGGTGAGAGGTTCAATACTTCAAAGTCCTTATTTGCGTGCGGGCTTGCGTAAGGGAATCCGTCAGCCCTCATGTGATTAAGATGATTGGTTACATTGAGAGTGCGGAAAAGCTTGGTTTTCCCTTAGCCAAGAGTTGGCTCTCGATGTGATTCTCGATCGCTCCCCGAGCTTTGAGCCATTCATAATGAACTTTCACATGAACAATCTTGACAAGACCACTGGTGAGTTGCATGGGATGCTAAAATCTGCGAGGAAAGCATTAAGAAAAGCAGCAATCATGTGATGATGATGCAGAAAGGCAAGGGCAAGCCCTATGTCAAGAGAATCGCGGTCAAAAGAAAGAAAGCTCGATGCGATCGCGAGCGGTTCTAAGGCCAAGAAAGACAAGAAGGGCGATGCTCATCGATGCGATTGTTACTCATGTAAGCAATCGGGACATTGGAAAAGGCGCCCAAAGTACTTGGAGGATCTTGAGAAGAAGAAGGAAGTATGACTTCCACTCCGGTATAAATGTTATAGAAATCAATCTTGCTACTTCTTCCACTAATTCTTGGGTATTTGATACGGATCGGTTGCTCACATTTGCAAATCGTTGCGGGGCTAATAAGAAGTAGAAGTTTGAGGAGGAGCGAAGTGGATCTTGGCGTTGGCAATGGAGCAAAAGTTCTGCGGTAGCTGTTGGCACCATGCCATTGTCTTTACCTTCGAGATTAGTTTTGGAATTGAATAATTGTTATTGTGTTCCATCTCTTTCAAAGAACATTATCTCGCTTCATGTTTGCAAGCGAGAAGGTTATGACTTTAAATCTATGGACAATGGTTGTTCTCTTTATTTCAAAGATATGTTCTATTGTCATACTCCATTGGTGAATGGGTTATCGTTCTTACTCTTGAAGGGTCACGGTCTATAACATTAATGCAAAGAGGCAGCGTCAGAATGATTTGAATCCACGTTTATTTGGCATCGCCGCTAGGTCACATAAATGAGAAACGCATCGAAGCTCCATAGAGATGGTATTCGCACTCATTTGATTTTGAATCATTAGAGACATGCGAATCTTGTTTACTTGGCAAGATGACAAAGGCACCTTTCACCGGTCAAGGTGAGCGGGCAAATGACTTATTGGCACTCGTACACCGATGTATGTGGACCAATGAGCTTAACGACCAGAGGTGGTTTTCAGTACTTCATAACTTTATCGATGACTTTAGTAGATATGGGTATATCTACGATGAAGCATAAGTCGAATCCTTTGAAAAGTTCAAAGAATTCCAAAATGAAGTGCAAAATCATTTAGGCAAGACAATCAAGTTTCTACGATCGATCGTGGAGGCGAGTATTTGAGCCATGAGTTTGGCAATCATCTAAAGGATTGTGGAATTGTTCCACAATTGACTCCGCCAGAACACCTCAATGGAATGGGGTATCTGACGGAGAAATCGCACCTTATTAGATATGGTGCGCTCCATGATGAGCCAAAGTGATCTTCCGTTGTCTTTTTGGGGTGCGCTCTTGAAACAAAGCGCGTTCACACTAAGCAGGGTTCCATCAAAATCGTGAGAAAAGACACCATATGAGATGTGGACAGGACAACGTCCTAGCTTGTCTTTTCTTAAGATTTGGGGATGTGAGGCTTATGTAAAACGTTTACAACTGATAAGCTCACTCCTAAATCGATAAATGCTTCTTTATTGGGTATCCTAAGGAAACAAAAGGATATTACTTTTATAATCGAGGAGAAGGCAAAGTGTTTGTCGCCTTGGCATGGTGTCTTCTTAGAGAAAGAGTTTCTCTCAAGAAGGGATAGTGGGAGCACAGTGCAACTTGAAGAAATTCAAGAAACACACGATAACGTTTCTCTGAGAACCACAACGGGATGAACAAACTGTTGAAGAACTTTGTTGTGGACACACCAGACCACGTAGGTCGAAAGGTCACGTCGTGCACCGAGAGGTACATGTTCTTGACTACTCAACAAAGGGACATTTTGTTGTTAGACAATGATGAGCCTAAGACCTATGAAGAAGCGATGGTGGGACGGACTACGAGAAATGGCTTGAAGCCATGAGATCCAAATTGAATCCATGCACGATAATCAAGTTTGGAACTTGGTTGATCCACTGATGGTGTTAAAACCATTGAATGCAAATGGGTTTTCAAGAAAAGATAGACATAGATGGAAATGTTCACATCTATAAAGCGCGATTGGTGGCCAAAGGTTTCAAACAAATTCAAGGTATTGATTATGATGAAACTTTTCGCCCGTCGCAATGCTAAAGTCTATTCGGATCATTCTAGCGATTGCTGCATATTTCGACTATGAAATATGGCAAATGGATGTCAAAACAGCTTTCCTTAATGGAAATCGAGTGAGGATGTGTACATGACACAGCCCACGGTTTTGTCGATCCGCAATCGAGTTGGAAAGATATGCAAGCTCCAAAGATCCATTTATGGATTAAAGCGAGCATCTCGGAGTTGGAACATTCGTTTTGATGAAGTAATCAAAGGGTTTGGTTTCATCAAGAACGAAGAAGAGCCTTGTGTTTACAAAAGGCTAGTGGGAGCGCACTCATATTTACGGTCTTATATGTGGATGACATATTCGATCGGAAATGACATTCCTTTGCTCGAATCATTAAGTCTTCATTAAAAATAGTTTCTCTATGAAAGACTTAGGAGAGGCAAGCATATATTCAGGCATCAAGATCTATAGAGATAGATCAAAAGGCTAATTGGATTAAGCCAAGATCGTACATTGACAAGGTGTTGAAAAGGTTCAACATGCATGATTCCAAGAAAGGTTTTCTACCTATGTCACATGGTATAAATCTTAGCAAGAATCGGTGTCCTAGTACACCGATGGCGGGATAAAATGAATGCGATTCCATATGCTTGGCTATTGGGTCCATTATGTATGCCATGCTTTGTACACGCCCGGATGTTTCGTATGCTTTAAGTGCTACGAGTAGATACCGATCGAGATCCGGTGAAAGTCATTGGATTGCCGTAAAGAACATCTTGAAGTACTTGAGAAGAACTAAAGATGTGTTCCTTGTCTATGGAGGTGAGGAAGAGCTCGTTGTAAATGGTTACACCGATGCTAGCTTCCAAACCGACAAAGATGATTTTAGATCGCAATCTGGATTTGTGTTACTGCTGAATGGCGGTGCGGTAAGTGGAAGAGTTCCAAGCGCAGACGGTTCTTGATTCTACAACGAAGCCGAGTACATAGCACGAAGGCGCCAAAGAGGCTGTTTGGATCAAGAAATTTATTTACGAGCTTGGTGTGATGGCTAGTGCCTCGGCCCAATGGACCTCATTGTGACAATAGTGGGGCCATTGCACAAGCCAAGGAGCCTAGATCGCACTGTAAGTCCAAGCACATTTTACGGCGATTTCATCTCATCCGCGAGATAGTGGAGAGAGCGATGTTAAGATATGCAAAGTACAAACGGATTTGAACATTGCAGATCCGTTGACAAAGCCGCTTCCCACCAAAGCATGAGGCTCACACTAGGGCAATGGGTATTAGATACCTACATGGTTGACTCTAGTGCAAGTGGGAGATTGTTAGTGATATGCCCTAGAGGCAACATGGAGATGTTGTATATATCACATACTATGTTTATGATACATTACTTTGTTCCTTGGAATAGACATCATCATTATTGATCAATGAGTATGTGACTTATTCATGAGACTCTTAAATACTAAGATGTTGCTATTTCTAAATGATCCTCGATCGTATATCATATGAGGAACAAATATGATTCAAAGACAAAGATCAAGCATATGTATTGATTGATGATCATGTCTCATGGATCATGGTATGGTGATACCAAATCAATAATATGGACATGTGTTAGTGAACATATGTTGGATAGACTGCCATGAGACACCGCGGAGATTCCATGTGTCATCGGTTGGTCTCAAGTAGTGTTTATGTAGAGTCCTTAGACTTGAGATCATCATGGTTCCCAACATGAGTAGTAGCTTATTTTGGGACTACTAATCACTACTCCGTGGCTGGGTAGTCATAAAAGTAGTCTTGGGTTTGCCATGAAACATGTAGTGGGATGTGAATGATCAAGATAGAATTTGCCCCTCCTTATGGGAGAGATATCTCTGGGCCTCGATGTAATGGATTATGAAAGTGCATGGCCATGCCAAGGTGATTGAGGAGTCAATCACGAGTTTATAATCCATCACGGAATCGAGAGAGTGATTGAGCTATTAAGAGGATGACACAGAGTCTGCCTTGAGCTCAATCTATATCGTGAGGCAAAGGGATTAGTACATGAGAGAACATTACGAGTTCAGCCGATATGATCTTTACATATACTTTGGGGTTAATATGTCTTACTAGAGACCGCTATTAACATGGTAACCGGAAAGGCGTTTAGGGTCACGACCAAGTATCGTGAACCTCTGGTCGCACGCTTAACGGGTTGGAACACTAATTCGAATATGATTCGGATATGGGCTCAATTCGGATAGAGATCCGAATAGACTCCTATTGGGCCTCGGTCCACGAGGCCCACGTGAGGAGGTCTATATATATGGAGGCGAGAGGCGGAGGGAGGTGTGCTGTTAACATCTAGCAAAACCTAGCCGCCACCTCCGAGCCAAACCCTAGCTGCTCACGAGTGCTAGTACACTCGCGATCGGCGTTCGGCCCGGACGTGTGGATACCGGTGGAGGCGCTGCTGCGTTGCGATCTTGATCGGCGTGCGTGGAGAGCGATCTATTCGGGACGATCGGCTACTTCCACTACTACCTCGACGCGCGTGATTGGATCGGTTTCAATTCTTCTTCACAGCGCAAGGCGTCTAAGTGGTAACGATCCATGATCCTTCCTTAGCATGATGTTCTTGGGTGCGCGGTAGAAAAGTTTTGTTTTACGCCCGTAGCCTACGCGTATTCCATTAATCATGCCATCGTACGGGCTCATAACTCGCTAACAAGCTAGCTGGGTTTAGGTGGGGCCACCCCTACGGCGATTCCATCTATCCATATGTTTTTCAAAATCTCTTATGGATCCATATTGTTAGTGTAGGCTCCACCAAACACCAACTTATTCACGGGTATCCCACTGGTCATGGATTCCATCCATCCATCCATAAGCTTTTTAGAAACCATTTTTAAAAAAATCAAAGTCTAATCCATGAAAAACTTTACCTAGCTTGCCCATAATCAGGCACGGCTATCCAGATAGATTATACACTCTGCAGAGGTTGTACAGCCTTTACCCACAAGATATGATTATCTCATATTGTCGGCCATTACACGCTTCCATAGGCGTGCGGACGAAAAATTATAATAAGGCTTTTACAATGCTAAGCCTTCAACCTGGTCACGCCGCCATTAAGGTTTCACCACAACTTGAATCCACAAGTTGGAGCCCCTCTTGTGCCGTGTGAGACTTCTCATGGCCTACGCCACGCTCACATTCAACTTATAGCGATACCAAAGTTGGGACCTCACAAATTAGTCACTAGACTGTCCCATTCGATCTTGTGGTAGTACGATATGGCTTTACAACAATAGCTCACAGACGGTCCTTAACTTGACTTAGGCTCAAACCACATACCCTTGTGCACGACAATCAACATTGTGTCATCGAACAACAATGCATGCCGGCACCACCACCTAACCATTAGCCTAGGTCCAAACTAAGATTTTATATTTTTCTTTGAAACATTCATATTCCTTCTTGACTACTTGAAGTCAAGAATAGATTTTAGAAACTCATCATTTTTCAATGAAACAAATATTCCCACTTAAATCATTCTAAGCATGGCTAAGCAATTTATAAAATTTCTAGCCAATACTATTGTATTAACTAGGTTTTCATCTATGGTGACAAGGTATAAGGAAGTTCAATATCAAATTTGGCCATACACAAAGGATTTGGGTATAACTAGAATTTAAATCGAATTTAAACTAGGTTTGAATAAAAGTACGCATGCATAATAATTTAAAATCAACATAAATAATTTAAATTACTAGGAGCAACATGATCAAAGGTGTAACTTGCCTTGCTTCAAGTTTCCGAGGTTCGCAGAGTTATACTCCGAATTAGTCGTAGTCTACACGAAAAGTAAAAACAAACTAAACTCAAATAAAATCCAAATATTATAAAATATATATTGAGAGATAGAATATGACTTTAGATGAATTTAGGAATGAATGGATCCAAAAGGAGTTCGGATGAAGGAGAGTGACTTGTAGTTTGAATTCAAAGAACTGAATAAAAGAAATTCTTGGAATTCTTTTCTTTGTGAAGGAAAAGTGGTTGGAAGCTACATTATTTGTGTATGGTCTAAACGATGATCGAAGGTATAGTCGAAGACATGGTAAAATCATAGTCGAATCAACGGTTGAAGTTGCGGAAGTTGAAGTTGAAGATAGAGACTTGGCATGCAGGTGAAGTCGAAGTCGAAGATTCGGACGAAGACCCATCCGAAACTATACAAGGGTCGAAGAACACAATAGCAATCGAGAAAAATGGTAGTCGAGTCGAGTGGTCGGGACGACAATGAACGCCGGTGGTGGAAAGTGAAGGTACTCGAGTCGGCTACGACTTTGACTCTCGAGTATTCTTCCAACTAATCCTCATTGAAAAGCGAAGGCACTCGGAGACTTAGAGCGAAGAGTGACGGTGGTCGGCGACTACGGTCGGAGGTAGATGGAGACGGCAGTGGTCGGGAGCGATCGTGGTTGAGAGTGACTATAGTCGGAAAACAACCGTGGTCGAAAGGATTGGAGTTTATGCGAGTGATCGAAAGAATCGGACGGGTTGGAGAGGTTGACGACTTCGAGGGCGGAGAGATCGAAGGGTTCGGAAAGGTCGGAGGGTTCAGAGGTTAAAACGGTCTAACAACCATGGTCGGTTCAAAGATGGAGGTCGAAGTCGAAGGCTCCGAGATTAAAATCAAGTCTAAGTCTTCGAGGTTGAAGGTCGAAGGTGGAGTTGAAGGCTCCGAGCGCCGAGTTCAAGAAACCTCCGAACAATGGAGTCTAAAGATCCTCCGGATGGCGGAGTCAAAGAGCCTCCGAACATCGGAGTCTTATAAGCCTCGAATGTCGGGGTCTAAGAATCTGAGGGTGGGAAAGTCGGACGGCTTCACGTGACAAGATCCGAGTGATCCAACAAATGACGAAGACGGTGAGATGTACAATAGAGGAGAAGAGTATAAGTCTCTGTTTCACTTTGGTGCAAGGTTCGGGCTGCATGAGTTTGCCGTGGCGAGGGTGTAGCGGGGCGGGTACAATTATCGACGGCGGAGACTCTCCGATGACGGCTTGCTCGGAGAGGGGTGTCGAAGGTTCGCACGGCCTGATTAAGGTTACCGGCGGTGGGGTTCTCTGGTCATGCTCGCTCGGGAAAAGGGTGAAGGAGGTGCGCGTAGTCCGTCAAGATGTTGGCGGTGGCGGTGTTGGCGTCGGGCGAAAGAGACACTCCGCGGGGAATTGCTTGGCGGAGGGTGGCGAGGTGAAGAAAAGAGATAGGGATTGCGAGGAGTGCATTGGTGCTCTCGCACAATACCGTAGTGGTTGGAAGGTGGTCGGTGGCGAGTTGGAGCGATGGCGTAACTCGAGGCGGCGGTGGCGATAGTGTTCGCGGTGAGGGGACTCAACCAAGAGCGGTCGAGAAAATTCAAAAATTATAAAATATATACTGAAAAATAGATTATGAATTTATATGAATTTAGAAACTTGAATCACCTGATTCGGAGTTCGGACGGAGGAGAACGAGCGATTGGAAGATTGTCGGATCAGAAAATGCAGAAAAAGGAAAAATCAGGAATATTCTTTCGAATATTCCTCCGTGAACAGTAACAGACATCAGCCCTTTTCACTGTTTTTGGCGTGTCGTCGGCGAGAAAAGGCACGGGAGGTGAAACCAATGGGTTGCTAATGACCGAGGCACATGTAGGAATTGGCGCACGCCAAAGCGAGCACGATGACGACATCTACGGTGACAATGATATAGGTGTGGAGAGAAGAATAATTTTCGGGAATAGAACATGGAGAAGTAAGGTGAGCATGGCCTAGAACGCGGTGAGACGAAGCAAGAAAAATATCGACTAAGCCGAAAACTCTCGGAGGCGACGCCATCGTCGCTTGAACGACGACGTACCAAAACGAAAAACTCAATATCTTCGCTCGGTGAGGCGAATCCAAAACCGCTCAAACGTAGCCTCCTGGGATGGTTTGGCATGTTTTGACGTGAACGGATTATTGAAAGCATTCTGGACAGGCGGGACGCGCAGTGCCATTTACGCCATGGCTAGGTGTCGGCGCAAATTTTTGTGGAAGGTTTTTGGATGAACGGAGGAGCACAGCGTAGAACGCGCCGAGACAAACTCAACGCCGCAGACGACTCGCCAACGGACTAGCGAAACACGGTGGACAAGACTTTATGCGGTCTACAGGTGACATCAGCGTTCCGTAAACGGAGAGGAATTAACATGCGAGTTGCGATGAATCGAAGAGTAGAGCGTGGGGATCGTGATGCTCACCTTGGTTTTGGTCGGGCATGCGGTCGGCGGTGGCGACGCGACGAGCGGCGACCGATTTGGCCCACGGTGCGACGATGCTCGAGGAGTTCCGTGAAGGCGAGGTGAGCACCGCGTGAAACGCGACGAGGCGAAGCCAACGGTGTGGTCAAACATGGCAGCGCTTCACGGATGAGGCACAAAGGCCAAGAACGCCGCTTGAACTACAAAAGTAAAACTCGATTGCGCCAAACGAGTGGAGAGGGGACTTGAGATTTTCGGAGTTGAGTGAGGATGAGAAGGGGCTCACGATGCTCCCTTTATAGGGGCAGAGGAGGCCCGAGAGAGAGATCGATGGGGCATTTCTTTGAATGGCATGAGTTAATTCTCGTGAAATGGCTCATCAAGGAGAGGGGAAACTGTAGGGAATTGAAGGAGCTTGATAAGGGAATTGATTGCAATTGATTTCGCGTAAATCCGTTGAGAAAATCATGAGTTATGGAAGCTTCATTTTTCCTCTAATGGTTGCGCACGGAGTTCATGGGTCTGCACGTTTGGGGAAGAAGAAGGATTAGGAGGAGAGAGAAAAGAGAAAAAGAAAAAAGAAAAATAAAATTTGAAAAATTTCAAGAAATTTTTTTGACATCCTTGGAACCTGAAAAGAATAAAAAAATAATTTCGGAATTTTTTGAATATTATTTTAATTTTTAAAAATGTTTTTATTTTTCTAGCTTTAAATAATATAATAAATAACAAATAAAGGCTAAAAATCTTAGAAAACTTCATAGAAGTTTCTAAGGCTATTTTGAACTTATAAAAATATTTCCAACTAAAATTTAGATATTTTTCTTTATAAAAATATTTTTGTTTAATGAAAGACTCTTTTCTTTAAAGTGAAAATCAGTCAACTAAACTTTTAAAAAATTCAAGCGACCAAATAACTTTGATTTTTATTTTAAACTAAATTAATTATTATTTTACTTTATATATTTTTATTTTTATTTTTAAAATAAGCAGTGACCGGTGTTACATCTGCAGCGGCGTATGTCGAGAAAAAGGGGCGAGTTCGGCTACCCACTTGCCGTGCGCCCCGTGGCCTCTTTATTGTGCAACATCTCCGCGAGGGAACGAGGACGGCACGGTGATTGGATGGGCGAGAAGTAATGCCGAGTTTTCTCGAGGCCATGATTAGGCATAAGCCAACTTCTCAAGCTCCGTGTCGCGTCTTGGCGCCTTGGAGGGCTTCAGAGACAAAGTAGGCTGGCGTTGGTGAACGCCCTCCTCGAGAACGAGGACGTCGCCGACGGCCGTCGCGAGGTGGCAAGGTAAAGCAAAGGGGAGCCTCTAGTGCGTGGCGACCAGCGTGGGTAGGCTTGCAAGGTGCTTCTTGAGGTCGCTGAAGGCGCCGCGTAGTTGGCGTCCCAACGAAACCCATCGCAACCGCGCAGGTTTTGAAGAAGGGCAGGCCATGCCCGCTGCTCGGACAAAAGCGGCTCGCTATGCGACCATGCGCCGCGAGCCTTTGGACTTCCCGTGTCGTTTTGGGCGGCTCCATGGCAAGGATTGCGTCGACTTTGTCGGGTTGGCTTGATATCGCGCCACGACACTAAGAAGCCCAAAAGCTTGCCCGCCGCATACACCGAACACGCACTTGTCCGGGTTGAGCTTGATGCCCGCTTAGAAGATTGTCGAAGGTCTCTTGGAGATCATGGCCGTGAGCGGCCAATTGCTTGGTTTTGACGCACCACGTCGTCAACGCACGCTCGACATTCCTCCCTAGCGGGAGGCCAGGCGCCAGCCGCAATGAGGTGGGTGAAAGTTGCGCTGGCATTCTTCAGCCGAAGGGCATTCGACAAAGCGATGCGTTCCTATGGGAGTGATAAAGATGGTTTTGTCTTCGCCATCCTTGGCCATGTAGATTTGGTGATAACCGAGTAAGCGCCCAAGAAGCTCATGAGTTCGCAGCCGGCCGTGGCGTCGACTAGTTGGTCGACATGCGGGAGGGGTAGTCATCGCCGGGCACGCCTTGTTGAGGCCGGTGAAATCGATGCACATGCACCGGGCATCGTTGGCTTTCTTCACTAGCACGGATTGGCGAGCCAATCCGGTGTTGAACTTCACGGATGACGCCACCGTAGGAGCTTCAACACTTCCACCTTGGCTGCTCGCCGCTGCGGTCCACGGACATACGCCAAGCCTTTTCTTGATCGGCTTGGCGCCCGCGCACCGCTAGGTTGTGCTCGATGAGGAGCGGTTCACGCCCTTGATGTCCCCTGGGACCATGTGAAGACGTCTACGTTGTTCGGAGAACTTGGAGGAGCTCTTGCTCCATCTCCGGGGAAGCTGTCGCCTATAGAGACGACATGGCCGCCGGCCCGGAGGGGACCCTCTTGACTTCGCCCTCGGCGGGGCTTAGGAGTCCACCGGGGCGGATGGTGTGTCCGCTTTGGGCTTGCTCGCGAGGGCATGCACCTAATGCGGGGCTTGTGAGCTCCGCGTCGGGCGAGATCCCGATCACCGGAGATAGTGATGACGCCTCGTGGGCCAGGAGCTTGTGCACGAGAAGCCATGATGCGGGACCGCCCAAAGGAGATGAGGGCTGGGCGGCCGGAATGGCATTGTACGGGCTTGGGGTGTCCACGACGTCGAAGATGACGGCCTCGGTCCCGATATTATTGCCCGATGGAAGGAGACTTGGAGGTATACTTGACCCAATGTACTTAGGGTTGGCCGCCAAGACCACATAATGGGGTCTTCGATGGTCGCAATCGACACCTAGGATTCCCATGCGCCGAGGGCCTCCGCGAAAGCACATTTGCCGAGCTACCTCCGTCGATGAGGACGCGCCGGACGTCGCATCTCGCAATATCAGCTCGGATGAGCGGGGGTCGTGGTGGGGAAACTCCACACCGGGCATCGGCGCGCGAAGGTGACTTGAATCGCGGAGCGCTTGCTGTGGGTCTGTGGACGGGCCTCGCGCGATGGCCATCGGATTTGCCGGCTCGAAGCCTCTTGCATGGCTCGCACGGTGTCACGGAGATCTGCCGGCCCCGCCGGCGCATGGAGGCGGTCGATGGGATCTTTGTACCGCGGACGTAGTCAAGACAGCGGCACACCTAATCGCGCCGGCTTGATAGCCGCGACCACCGCCCGCGCCGGAATTGTCCATCCTGTTGGTGTGGTAGCTGGCGGGTTGGAGTCGGCAGCTGCGTCGGCGGCGGGTTGAGTCGACGCCGCGTCGGGCGAGGCGGGTTGAGTCGACGGCCGTGTCGGGAAAGGCGGGGTTGAGTCGACGGCCGCGCCGGCAAGGCGAGGTTGGAGTCGACGGCCGCGCCGTGAGTGTTAGCGTTCACCGTTATGGCCGCCAAGGCCGACACCGCGGTGCCGACGTTGACGCGAGGTGCTGCCTCCGCAACCCCTTTCCTCCTCGCCAACGATGTTGGTGCCATCCTTCTTGAGGTCTTCTTGCTTCCGTCGTCCCCACGGACGGTGCTAACTTTGTGGCTCTGGACTCAAACAGAGAGAGAGAGTATGGTAGTGGAGAGTTAGGTGAACAAAATGACCTCTCGTCCCTCGAGACTTCGTCATGTACATACATAAATCCCAAGGGAGTGTCTTTACAATAGTGCCCTTACACTTGAATATCCTTTTGAGACCATCTTGTCGTGGTACACGGGTTCATAACTCGCTAACAAAGCTAGCTGGGCTTAGGTGGGGGCCACCCCACAACGATTCTATTGTCAATCGGTTATTATTAATCGTGATGACAAAGATGACTATATAACGGAACCAAAGCTACACATCGCAGTCTAAAGGACCATGTGAGAAGGTCCTATTTAGTATTCGATGAACCATTGCAATGTTTCGGAATGGTTATTCAATTTTGTAAAAGATCGTATTTTGTTTTGACTATTTTTGGATTTTTCGAGAAAAGGTAGTAATGGCTTGAGAGGCGCGGTAGTACTAGTTTTGGCGTAAATTTAGGATTTTGGCATTTGAGTCATGTATTGAGTTGAGGTGAGCTGGGTCATTGCATTAAGGTTGCATGATGCATGCATTGAGTTGAAGTGAGCGAAATGATTTGTTTGTCTTCGATGTGCATGGTCGCTAGAGTCAACCAAAGTCAACGAAGGATCGGGCCTAGAATGATCAAGGATGCTGAGTGAGACAAAGTGAGCTCGAGCATGGCACGAGAAAGGTAGAAAATGTTGAAAGCGAGTTCAAATGGCGGAATAGCACCATGTGGCATGGATGGGCCAAGTGAATCATGATTGGATGGAATTGAGTGAGGTGTAACATCCAAAAAGACGGGACTCTTGTAATTAAAAAATTTTAAAATCTTTTGTTGATTTTCCTAGGTTATTTAAAAATTTTCGGAGTTCATTGGGATTTTCGCCGATTTGTGTGGATTAATTCAATCATCCAACCCAAATATTGGTTAAATACCCAAATTTGGGAATTTAAAACCTTCCACTCGTGACTTAGCGGAACCACTAGCATTAAAGATTTTTCTAATCGTGGTAATCGAGCACTCGCATTCTAAATTCCCACGGTGGCCTTCAAGACCAGTAAATTAAAATCCAAAGCCATCATCGGTATTTGAGATCGGAAAAACCAAGTAATACCCAAACATTCGCAGTTTCCACTTCTTGAACCCAGATTTCAGAATATGAATAAATAGGAAATTTCATATCTCTTGCAACTCCAGTCCTCTATCGTTTCCCCTTTTGTCCTTTATCCTCCTCCACTCTTTTCTTCACTCCTCCCACTAGCCACCTACTTCACTTCAATGCACACCGTATGCCATCCTTTCACCAAACACCAAATTAGCCTCTAGCCCTACCCCATTTTCCCTATGCCCACCGGCCTAGCGCCACTCTCCCCAAACCGCCTACTCCTCTTCTCTTCCTTTTCTTCTCTATACCTCTCACGCGCTGGGTCAACCGACTACCTCACTCCCGTATGCGCGCTACCCTTGGCGCTTGCCCGAGTCCGCCTCCCATCCCGAGCTAGCTCCTCCCCTACTACCAACTTCATTGCCAAGCAGGCCTAGCGCCACCTTCGTGCCGGCCTTGCCTGCCCTCACCGCCTATGCACACGCACTCAATGCCACCACTGACATTACTTCTTCAAGCTCGCAACGCAAATGCATCCAAGTGGTCGATCACCTCTCCCCATATATGAATGATGCCAGGTTCACCTTCTCACACCCCAAAGCCTCCTCCTTCCTCCACTTGCTCCTTCTTAGTCAAGCCGCCCGAGCCCACTCTAGCTGCCACTACGCCGCGCCATCCCTCGTGAAAGTTCTTCCCAAGCCAACTACATCTCGGTAAGCCACCACCATCCTCTACCCTCCCACGAGTTAATTGAAGTGTAACACCCAGATTCATATTACCACGGGATGCTACTAAACTATTCTACAAACCACCAATTTACAAGATAATATAAACTGCAATAATTTTCTAAAGCATGATAAGCTAAGCAGTATACTAAAACAAAGATAGTGGAACGCTATTAATAAAGAACCACTACTACTAATTTTAATAAATTAAAATGAACCACTGTCTAGCATTATTAATTTGAAACAAACATCAATGAGGGAATTAAAATCATGACTAGGACTCCACAATTATTACATCATTAATCATAAGATGGTGTGTAATTGTGATGTGCCGCTCTACTCTTACCATGCATGCTCAAGAATCACCTAGAAGGGGAAAAAGCAAGAGTGAGATAAAAATCTCAAAGCAAACAAACTGCTTAACAAGCTAATTAAACTACAATAGTTTAAGTTTCAACATTTAATTTCCACATTGACCTCAATTATAGCCTCAACCACCATTACTACCAATAACCACAAAACATTAGCAATTAGGTATTGATTGCCTACTTCATAACCAGTAACCACAACCGCTAACAACGATTTACCACAAGAGAAAATACCTCATGCCACAACCACATCCCCTACCATACACAAGGGGTGAACCCCATTCACGACCACACCACGTTCCTCATACCATAAGGGACTCTCATGAGTCCAAACAACATAAAGTTAAGAAGTTGCATTTGTTTGCAAATCAATCAACCACAACACATTGCATAAGTATGCAAATGATACATCTACAATGAAAATGCATATGATCCACTGCACCCTTACCCAACAAGGTAAGAGTGTGCATCGTATTACGGCAATGTACGATGTTTGATTGATACGATCAGCGCTTATAAGTGGCGACATCCACAATGCAAATGTCATGATATGTTATGAATGATATGATAATCATAATCCACAAGAATTTAATCTCAAAAATAGCATATTATCCATCATGAATTTAACCACAAGGACAACAACATATTCAACATGAATACCATCTCATAATACACATATGATTCAATAAGGACATTACCACATAATCCATATTCGGCTCACCAAGATCAAAATCAATCTATCCAAAAGTAATACTACCACATAGGCTACAATTTATTCGTTAATAATACTGCCAACTAGCCCACAATATGATCATTAAGAGTACTACCACCTAGATCCCAATATCCTCGTAAGGAACACTACCCCACAACCACTTTAGTTTATTAAGAACTATACCACATAACCACCAACATTTCATCAAAGCATAACCAATTGATTACTAAATTGCTACCACATAAACCACATTAAGGAAGCATGTAACCATGGCATAACATATCAATTTAAGAGAATTAACTAGTGTGAATGTAGAATGATTAATGAGTTAAACAAGAGCACATCCGCTACGCTTACTTGCCTCTACCATTGAAACGAAGCAATCACGCAGCGTTCAAAAGTACCTGTCCAAAAGTACCTCTCAGCACAATACTACAGCAATGAAAACGCGACTTAAGAAATAAAGATCTCACTAAACCCCAAAATCCCACAACATCCCTCTCCGCTAACGGCTCTACATCATGTGCCGCTTCAACAGTGCTGCTTAATTTTTATATCCTTAAAAATATTAAACCATTTATAGAAAGAGATATATTTCTAGAATCTACACTTAAATACCTTCATCTTTTAACTAGATCACTTATTTTTATTTTTACTAACAAGGTGTAACTTCACGCGCAAACCAGAGGACATTCTCTGTCTTAGCAATCTGGGCAGCCACTTCTAATGCACCCCAACCACAGTATAAATCTCTAAAAATTATGATTTTTATACAGTAGTTAGTTTACTGAATTCTCTACATTTTTACAATTGAGACCAAAAACATAAAAACATCTACTACTCCTAAACCACACTGAACAAACAATCTGTCTTGGATTCCACCTCTACCGGACAACAGTCTACCTGGCCCTGCTATGCCTAAACCCCATGGCCAGAAAATCTAAAAAAATACAGGAGATAGATCTCGACGTTTTCTACAATTTTCCTTTTGGCCAAAACCTCAGGAAAAATCGTTTCGTAGGTCTAATCTGCAAGAAGCATGAATCGCATGGATTGAACTACACGCAGACAACAGAATTCCCTAATCGGAGAATCAAATTGCTAATCCCCATCAATTCTCGTGCTAAGAACCCTAATTATAGCAAAACTAGAAGGATATGGGATGGGGAAAATACCTAGGGATCCTTTGGATCTCCCTCCTTCTCTTCTCGCTCTTCCTCTTCCTCACTTCCTTCTCCTCCTCTTCTTCTTCTTCTCCTTGCCTTCTCCTTGCACCAATGGATAGCAGCTCTTTGGGGAGGGTGGAGGCACAAGGAGGGCTGTGGGTGGTTGCCAAGGGGGAAGGGGAGGGGAGGGTGCCCAAGGGTTAAATAGGCTATGATTTGGGAGGCGGCTTGGGCTAGGTTGGGGCACTTTGGGCCCATGGTGGGAGGTGGAAAAGCCCACCTCCCTCCCTACACAGCCCACCAACCTCAATTTTAATTATTTAATTTATTTTTAATTTTAGACAATTCCCCAATTTTATTTTTCCCTTCCGTGCTTTACCAAAAATCTGAGCGACTCTTCCAGTTATTACATGAAGTTTTACGCTTGTGTTCCCTACAACGGCATCTTCCGGCGGACATCGCATCACCGCCACCATCTCCTCGACCGATATTCTTCCGATTCTTCACGGTGGGAGCAACTCCTCGCCACCCCAACCATTCCCCACTACCGGCGGGTCGCCGTCGGCCCGGCCGCTTCCCACGTGAGCCTCCCTATGCCACCCCGAGGCCTCCGTTGCGCCCACCACGATTCTCCTCCGGCTCGATGATCCCCGGTGAGTTCCTTATGACCTCCCGGTGCTCGTGCATACGCCGCCTGACCCTCCCCTCTCTCCGACCATCGGTGTCCCATTTGGATCCTCTGCTGACCACTCTTCACCACCGACGAGCCCTTGCTCGTCCCGAGCACCGATGCCACTTCCCTAAGCCCCTACTCCACCCAAGGATCTCGTTTTGATGGCCATTGCCATTTTCCTTCCCCATCAGCGACACCGCTACCTAGGAGCGCACTACGCCCTTGTCCGCTTCCCCAAGGCCAAGCGCCTATCTTTTCCCCTCCGATCTTGTCTCGCCCCTTTCTTTCTTCTTATGACAAGTGGTCCCCATGGGAAATGGTATTGGGCTAAAGATAGTCACTAGCAATCTCCCATGCATGGCATGTGGTTGCGTTCAAATCTAAAGATTACACCATGAAGCAAATTAAATAAAGTGTGTCTGATGAATAAGAGTGTAATCATAGGTATGCAAATCAAATGAAAAATTTATCTTTGTGGAAAAGATTTACTAAAACAAGGTCACACTGACTAATTTTCCAATTCGCAAGTAATTAACGTGGCCTTACTAATTACTAATGTTAAAAGTTAATGGGAGACGCTAATCGGAGGAGGCTATAAAGTAGAACAATTGTGAAATTAGTCCTAATTTCTAGCTGAGCAAGAAGTAGCAAAGCAACTACCCAAGGATTTACGTAAAAACTAAACTAGAAGTACATGTCATTTTAGAGCTAAAGATTGAAGCTTTATATAGATTCTTTCAATAATTCTCGATCCCTACTTGAAAAAATCCCAAACTAATACCAAAACCTGCCAGGACTCAAATAAATTACATAACACTTATTGTACCCTTACCCTCGAGCATATATCTACTAATGCAAACTAAGTTCAACTGCATTTTGACACATAAAATATCCATAACACATTGTTCATCGCTAAAACTAGAAAGAACCCTCCCTTTTGTCGAATGATCAAAATACTTATCAAATCTTCAATATTTATTCATAAAATACAGAGATTCGAACTTCTTTTGGAGTAAGAAATTCTTAAATTAATTAGGGATCATTAGTCTTTATCCCAAATTAGCCTTCTCTCTCGACTCTCTCCACTAGAGAGCCCCTCTATTTATAGCCTCCACTAATGGGTTTACAACACACTTTACCCATTAGCTCTCAACTACTTTTAGCACTTTACCCATTAGCTCTCAACAACTTATCACTTTACCCATTCTCTCGTAACCAAATCCGCTTCCTTTATGCAGCCTTGCGTGTTTACCAAAATGCCACTCCTGCACCTTCCTCGAAGCTTCCTCATTTCTTATTGTCCGAGCCTCGCAACCACTTCGAGTCCTCGCCGTCTTTGACACATCCAACCGCTCCGACCTCAGACCGCTTGTGCCTAGTCCATCACTGCACCTTGATACGACTCACTCCAAAGTCCTGCAGCCATCACATACAAGAAAACACATCACATAGCACTGCACAAAATATTGTAATTAAACAATAGCATCGATAAATAGCACAAAATGCCCGAGACAAACTCAAACTTTCCAGTAGCATGTGTCAATTACTCATCACACACACTGGTTACCTTCACATGGTCTCAATCTCCCCTTGATGAGTATATTGACAAACACAGAAAAAGCATAAAGTTGAGTTTGTGTTTGAGAATCAAACATGGTCTAAAAAGGAACAAGAAAACTCAAGACCATATCGACAAAAGAGAAAATCAAGTAAACTGAAAGAGCAAATTTTTCGCAAAGCTCGAAAGCTTTTTCTTGAAAATTCTCTCCCTTTTGGCAATAAAATCATCAAGATGCTCAAGAGAGAAAATAGAGCATGATGAGAATGAAATGATTCCATGTTATCCATTTATTTTAAGCATTTGGAGCCATTAAGATTATCCAAAATGACCTTATGAGTATTACATCAAGCCAAAAACACATAAGAATGCTATCAAGATCATGATGATTGATGTATAGAGAAGCTAAACCAAATAAGTCATATTGATGAGGACATCACTCCTTTGGATGCAACCGCTGATCCTCCAACCGTTATGCAAGGTCTAATGACCCGAGCTCGCATGCGACAATTAAATCTAGAGGTGAGCTCGTTCTTAAGCGATCCTTTTATAGTTTTGAGAATAGATTGCTACCTAATGATGTTATCTTGCTTAGGAACATTGGAGAGGGTCATGAAGTACATGGAGAGAGGTCTGGAGGCAGAGAAGACCAGCAAGAACGTCCAAGTCAAGCCGGAGGCCCAGTCCAACTCGAGTTCAAGTCTGCCTCGGCCTTCAGGACCAGCCTGCAGTAAAACGGACGCCCAGGACGCATACAGACTCCGTTTTGGACGTTCCATATATGTATGGAAAGCTGAGAAGGATAACTTTCCAATGACTCTAGTCCCATATCAAAATTCCTTTTGAGTCAACGGGAATCATCGAAACAAGTGGACATTCAGAATCTATCGGGTGCTGCGCCACCGTCTTTTGGGCCGCTCGCTTTGTATCGTGTTGGAGCCCATTAGGCGCGCCCAGGGTTTTGCACGCCCCTCACTCCTTTATATACAGCCGCCACCCCACCATTAGGGTTGGGTTTTCTTAGATTAATTATGTCTTGAACAGTTTCGCGCTCATTGGTTTGTGAGACCCCAACTTTCGAGTGCTAAACCAATACATCTGCAATTTCGTTGTGTTCTTCCTTGCTCTTGCTTGTGTTCTTCAATTCGTAGGCGAGATTAGCCTTCTTGGCGAGGTCAACCGGGCAGCGCACGGTTGATAACCCGAGAGACGTGGTGCTGCGATTGCGGGTTCGGACGTGTTGTTCGGAAGTCGATCGATTTGTGTCGTGCCTCCACCAAATCGAACATATCCGTAACCTATTGGAAGATCGGGACCCCGTTCCCATCAAGTGGTAATCGAGCTTCGGTGTTCCTTCAGTTTGAGTTTACCCTACCCTTGTTGTTTTTGATTTCATCCTAGAGTCCAAGAAAAGCCCTATAAAAAATTGTAGTCATAGGTTGTTCTCTGTCCCCGGATCTCGTTAGCCTTTTGCACAATTTGATTTCAGAGTCCGTAGTGTTGAGTTTGTGTCCTTAGTCGAGTTGTGTTGCTAGTTTAGATCGTATTTTGTTTGGGTTGTCTTGCTTCCGCTACCTCTCATACAAACCCTAGCCGTCAACTTTTGTTTTCCCACCCATATCCCACCCTCTGCTTTTTGTCTCCGATCACCCAACTTCCCACCCATATCCCACCCTCTGCTTTTGTCTCGTGATCACCCACCACCATCCCCACCCTTTTCCCGAGCTTCGCCCCAATTTCCACCAATTTCCTCCACTGATCTCGTTTTGGCCTCCACCGAAACCATAACTTGGAGGCCCATCTTCAAACGGCCGTAACTTTCGTGATACGGACTAAATCAGCGATTTTTTATGAAATTGGGTGAAATTAAATTTTACATTCGATACTCCCAACTTTGTTGGGTTCAATAATTTATTTTGCCCAAATTTGGTTCGAAAGTGCAGTACTCGAGCTCCGAACTTTCACACCGAATTTACAAAGACATTCATCATTTTCAGTAGGCCACACCTTACATCGATTGAGGTGAAACTTTGTGTGGTTCCTATTTTCTCGTGCTCGCTTTGTGAAAAAAATACAAGAAGCAAGACACAAAAATAAAAAAATTGCTTATAGTAGAGAGGAGAGAGAATTGCTCTCCGTGGCTAAAAGAAAAGAAAAAAAGAGAGCACAGTTTTAGGTGACAGAGCTTCATTTGTTTTGTGCCGTCTTTGCACGCCATCTTTGTTGTTGTCTTTGTTTTACTATTCAGTCGATTCCTTGTTCATCATATCATACCTATAGAATCTATCTATATAAAGAGGCAATCGTGTCGAAGCGGGTTTTCTTTGGCCAAAGGCTACTTGAACTTGGAACGAGCATGAAGAGATTAACGAGACTTCTTTCTCTTTTGAGTTTTTCCGCGGACCGGTCGCACAAGATCTTTGGTCTTCCCGGAACCGATGAAAAAAGTGGGTCGCTTCTTATGGACTCGCTCGAATGATTCTTCTCTATCTATAGTTCATGGCCTATTAGAAGTAGAAGGTGCTCGTGCAATCCTTACCGACGTAAAAGATTGCAATCGGGTTGATAATAATTGAGTGCCATTACTTCGTCGGTCCAACCAAGGAATCCATTAGAAATGTTTTGAAATGGATATTGTTCTCTCTTTGATCGAGGATTGCTATATGAAAAGAAGTGGAGTTTGAAAAAGGGAACGGAATGGTCAAACCGAACCGCTAGAGGAACGAATTTTCAATAGCATAACTTGGGCTCCTAGAATATGGCGCCCTTGGGACAATCTATTTGATTGCGGGGTTTTGTTCGAAGCAAAGATATCCGCGGAGGCGGTTCGCTCATCCTATTCGATATTCAGACCAAGAGGTAATGGATTCTCTTTGGATAGGCCCCGAAAGGAGAAGAAAGGCTGAAATGCCAACGGATCTCTATCTATTATCTAATTCACCCGATCCGATAGCACCCGCTTTTGAACGCCCAGTGCAAAGTCGCTGAATGGGTAAGTCACCAATCCAATCCCTTTGACAAATCGGGTGTCATATTAGATATCATATTCTATATATATATAAATATCATAGAATAGACATATAGAATTTTTGGTCGGGAAATTCGAATGAATCATTGAGTGAAAAAGGAGCAAAGAATGACAAAAGATGAGACTCTACTAGTTTTCAGATTGTATTTTCCTCGGTTTCTATTTTCTTATTCGGGTCTTGCTTTTCATGTTTCTCATCTCTGCAACTCGCGATTTTCGCGAGAGAACCAAATCAAGTTGGTGAAGATCATGATTTGGGCTGGCATAGTAGTTATTACCTTTGCAATTGCGGTTCGAATCTATCCGATCTTTATCTTTTGCTCAAAGAACGAATAAAATCCCTTGTCGAAGCCCTTTATGATAAGCTTCCTGGATCCGGGAAGTTTCTCTTTCACGGTATTGGGATCGTTTGATCGATTTCCTTGATCGCTATTTATGGGCGTGCGCTCAAAGGATACAAATAGGGATTCACAAACAAAAAGGGGAATTCGTAGTTGCTTTTTCTGTCGCAAAAAAAGGCTTTACGCGAGAGCAATAGAGGTTGGGATACATCTATCTCTTCCGAGCAACCTCTTTTGGATTCTTAAGACCACCCTTGCGAGAGGATACCGTCTGCTTTGGGTTCTTTATTATCTCCTTCGAGGGATTTTAGGATCGTCGTGCTATATTTAGTCTATTTTGGCTTTTACTGTCTACTTTTCTCGTGGAGATGGTTAAGGACCTCGGAAGCAGAGGAG